>CM076570.1:1047496696-1047712512 GCA_034641835.2 Pinus albicaulis | reverse complement strand
TTGGGTTTGTTTTGTTATATTATAGTTTATAATTTATATACTAGCAATTGCATTAGAAGGTGCAAAGAGAGGCCGATAGGAGTATTGTTTTTGAATTATTTATTTGAAGTAATTGCAGTTAGTGAAAATAACCAGTCTCTGGAGTTTTGAGAAAACTCTGTGATTGGAACGAACCAATACAGTCTAAGATCCAAAATTGATTTAAGATTTCCGAGCAATAAGCAATGAAATTGTCCCTAGCAGTCCTGCAAATGATATGATTTTCATCCCAAAATATTGGTTGAAATCGGGACAAAATAGGGACAAATTATATAGGGTTCATGTTGAAGTTTCCCTTGATCAGTATGGGAGATATATAACAGTGAAGTTGTGACCAAAGTTCCTATTCTCAGCTTGAGTAGTACGTATCCAGAAGCAGCTTCTTGTCATGATAATTTTAGCTGGCATAGGTGGATCATTTCATATTAGTAGAAGTGCAGGGTGTTTGTGCTCAAGAAGTAGCAATCAACTAATACCACTATTCATTTAACAAGTTTACAGCTGAATTGACAGCTAATCAATTTAGCTAAATTATGATATATGTTCTTACTATAAGGGAAAAAGCTTTTTTCAATTTATAATATAATTTTAAATAACAAAAACCAAAAAATTATAATAATAACGGCCTCATTACAAGGAAAAATTAAAAAGCAACAGAAAACGATGGAGAAACAATCAAGAATACACAATGTGGGGCAGTTGAAAAGGGACTTGCTGCTGCAAGTTTCTATTTCTCTCAAACAAAGAAGGTTTTCCATCATACAATTGTTGAAACTCAAAAAGAAACAAAGGGAAAATTATGATGACCAAGGAGAGATACACAGGTGCTTGAAGCAAGTTTTGAAACTCTTGTTTTTGTCTATCAGTTGTTCTGCCATCATCATGCATAGAATTGTTGAAACTGAAAAAGAAACAAAGGGAAAATTATGATGACCAATGCATAGATGCTTGAAGCAAGTTCTGAAACTCTTGTTTTTGTCTATCAGTTGTTCTGCCATCATTTTTGGATTGATGTGCCATCATTTTTGGATTGATGTTTGTATGATTTGGATTGAAATCCTACAGAACAGTGCCCATCTTTGTAAACATACAACACTCCATCTTCATACAATCTGCTGAATTGCTCCAGGGGCCTGTCCCTCACAAGACAAAGAGGCACCCCCCTGCATGCAAAACATGAGAAAACAAAAATACCCACATCAGAAAACAAATACCCAAATTAGAAAACAGAAGCAGAAACCCAAAGACAGGCCAATCTCAATACAACAAATTCTATTAAAAAGAAAACATACATAGCTGACATTGAAATGATCAGCAATGTCCCCAGAGCCAAGATGGAGGGCAACAACATCACAGAAGGCACTGTAGAGATGTTGCATTGTAGAGAAAACCTTCCCTTTCACTGTTATGGTTGCTCATTCACTATTTTAGAGCCAAACCATGAGTTTGTCAAGGTAATCGTAGAACCCACTTACCATGGTCTGAAAATTTAACATTTTATGCCAGGAGTTTACCCAAAGAATTCATAAACCCAATTAAATTACATTTTGTTAATAATGACAATGGGAGAATGAATCATATTATACTACATATAGGATGCAAGTTATAAGTGTATCAAAATTAAATGACAAGGATGTTTTAGTATGGTTGCTTAATAAAATTATTGCACAATTTACAGTTCAATCTAGAAACAAAGTTGTAGAGGAATACCAAGTACTGACCATATGTCAAACAAAGTAGCAATACGTTATTTATATTCACAGATCTATGAATATGCCAAATCTATTTGCAATTGAATGGAAAACATACCACTCTTGATTTATTTTTTTGAACAGGAGACAACGTGTATGGAATAATGCCAATTCATCATCAGATGACCCTCAGATGTACAAAGAAGAAACAAAATATGACAATTATGATGACAACATTTTCTCTTTTTTTTAGATTGATATCCAAAATAGCAACTGAGGGCAATTTCCAAATGAATAGAGTTACAGTTGCATAGTTTGTGTCATGGCTTCGGATCAGCAAAAGGTAAATTTGCTACATAGGGTGTACTGCACAGGGTCCTAATTTAGTGAGTGGGTGTTCCTATTTCCTCATGACAGAGGCCTATACCTTCTATCCTCTCAACATTCAGATTGTATGCATCATTCCACTGCAAGCAGCAATTATATCTAATACATTGTGGTTTAGTTTTTCTAATATGAATCTGCTTAAGACTAAGTTTTCAGCATGTATAGGCATCACTAAACACTGACAAGGAATAAAAATGAAAAACTTAAAAAGTAACCACAGAAAGGAGTTAAATATTTCATTAAGCTGATTGTTGAGGAATTTTTGGAGATTAACATATGGCATCATTAATGAACGAGTAAATGCCAATGAATAAGAAGATGTTGTGTTCATTGGTGAAGAGAAGGTTTGAGTTCAGTTTAGCCACACAAATGGGAACTAATCACGTCATCATATAAGAAATACAAGGATTTTCTATGACCTATTCTGATCAATGTCAGGAAAAAGGATTCAAGTTGGAAAATGACTTCAAAATTTCTGGTAATAGACTCAAACATTCACTACAGATTAAAGGTTGATACCACCAACAATCACACAAAGGCTGTCGACTAAGAGCAAAAAAACACAAAAATTGGGGTCTCACATACCTGTTTGCTAGAATAAATTGACTATGTCAGCACCCTAAATTGATAGAGACTTTAGTGTGCTTATGCTAAGACCTTAAAATGAGAAGCTAAACTTAACAACAGTTATGAGTCCAATCCCAAAAGAAGAACATGCTGCCAATTTGGGGATGAGACCAATTTCAAGTCCATGGTGAATTTGACAGAATAGATACCTTACAATGTCGGTTTCATAGCCAAAGGTGATCTAAACGAGTTTGACTCTCTAATGTCAAAAGATGTAACCAAAAAAATGTTAAGATGACGGAACATAACTCTCCAATAAATGTAGCCATCCACAATCATCTGAATCCAAAATAGCTAGATATTCTATAAGCAAGTAAATGTTCGAACTTCAATCTGTTTAGGACCTGTGTATAACTCTTGTAAGAACTTAGTGACAGTGCAAAGTATATCTCATCCCATTTTAACAGCTAGCATACAATTGCCAATAAAAAAAACATGAGTTTTCATAAACAGATTTGACTGGAGCGATTAAGAAATAAATAAATAGAGACAAATGAGGTGACACACAAGGAACTCAAAGATAAATTTGGGTGGTTAATTTCAATCTTAAAAAGATCTGAGGACAAATTTTTTAATGTTAAGAAGTAATGGACAACCTTTCCCTAATCAAGAATTGATAAGAAACTCACAAAAACAGAGGGAATAGAAAAAATTGTGTGGGCAAAGAGATTAATTCACTTGATTATTATCTTCTCTTGCAGCTATGCAGTATTCCACCTAGTTTCTCTTTGATGTGGTCGTTTTTGTTACACATTTTGGAAGATACAATAATCAAATTTGGAAACAAATTTGTGTTAAATACAAGCCTAAATTCCTTCAAATTTATCTCATGCATGTAACAGTTATGTAATAGTTCTAAAGCTACTCACTGTACCATTTGACTACAGATTAAAGATTATATATAATTTATTTTAAACAGATAACTATAAAAACTTCACTGCAGGCTTATCCTTGTAGCTACTACCATATTGAAAACAAAATTGAAAAATCAGACTAACCCACTGTGCTCCTATTTCTGTGACAAAAAATGAGTTATCAGACTTACCCACTGTGTTCCTATTTCTGTGGATTGCAAAAAGGAAATGTCAGAAATACTATCCTGCAATACCAAAACACTCTAGGACATTTCCATAAGTGGGAAACAATAGCCTACCTAAAGTATTTTCATAAATGAGGCCCTTTCTAAGATTTTGATTCTGCACTGGCAGTAGTGCAGTAATCAAAATCATTAGAAAACATTTCTTCACAAGCTTCATCAAGCAGCCTGCATGCATGCATTGAGGTGACCACCTCCAGGATTGGACCTACTAAATCCTGCAAATAAAAAAACTCAAAAGGTCAACTTCAAATCTAAAATGAAATTGCAGCAGCTCATCTGAATGGTTGCCGAAAGTGCCCACAATCTCTGGACTCAGTTTTGTGTTATGCAAACAATGGCTGATGAAGAAGCCGCTTCCAGTAAGTAGCACACCAACTTTGCATATATGTATAGAGAAACTTATGTCAATTACTAAGTCCAAATTATAGCTACCTAATAGGAAAACTCTTTTTTCTTTTTGTTGTTCGTGATTCCCAACCACAAGGTAACCCTTGGAAGCTCAAGGTAGGTATGCCGTGTAAAATCCTCATCCTCTGTGGCAAGTTTTGGCTATAGAAGATTTCCTCAATGCTTGCAAGTTGCAACCTTTTCACTACCTCAAAGTCCAAGCCAGATTTTTTATGATGCAATATTCAAAATCAACAATCACAACACTCCTACTTTTACACAATTAAACTAACCCTCCTACGACATGAAGAAATTTACATGTTGGGAATTCCATGAAGAGTGATGTGAGCTGCACATCCACTGCCCTGAGAATTCGTTGCTCTATCAAAGAAACCTGTTGGGAGATTCTTCAGTAGTAATTGTAGCTTATGGGCAGTAAGATTCAATTGTAGTAAATCCCATTCTTCCAAGATGAAGATTTCCTAGAATACGCACCTGACCCTAATTTGTTTCCCATTAAGCATCCCAAACCATTTCTGCAAATGCCAATACAATCACAGCCTTGTAGCAGAGCACAAATTTGAAAAAAAAGGCAGGAGGATGAATCTGATTTGATGTGAAGCAGATATACATACCTCAAAATCAAATACCAGTTCCCTGCTGGATCTTCATATGGAGCACTACCAGGCCTAATGGGCAGTTTTCTTATTGTTTAAGCAAAATCTGAACCTAACTAACCCAACAAACAAGCCCGTTATGACAACATGCATTTAACTTGCATCCCCCGTTCTCATTCCAAATTTTCAAACTGTATCAGCTTCAGGATGGATCTGGAAACTTCTCGTAGCAGGTACAAAGAAGGTGATAACATTTCTCATAGTCACCACTAACACATGTAATTAGTCCAATAACGGAAAATGTTATCGATTTACCTCCATATCTTTTTTTCTAAGGGAGCCATGTCATGATTTTTCATGGATATTTACCATAAGCACAAACTGTCAATGCAATTTCACAAGGGAATCTGATAATGTATATTTAACAATGATGTAAACTATTGAATTCAATTTTAGAGAGAAATAAGTTTTTTCAAATATTTCTATTCTCATACATCATATTAACAACCCAAAAATAAATCTAAGTTTTATGGAAAATGTACGCCAACATATTTGATTAGATGCCACATCAACCAAGGGCATTCTATCTATGCAACAAAAGCTGAAGAATAGCTGCAAGAATTTCAAATAGACACAACTTTTTCATGATCAGTCACTCGAAATGTCATGATAGACCATACGTAATGGAAATGGCACTGAAGTTTAAAAACTTAAAATAAAACTTGGTTAAAGATTATATGATTCATACTTCATGAGTTCATAATTAACCAATTGTTAGGCTCAGACAGGGTTAGGAACACACTGCTTGTAGTAGGTTTTTGTGATGCTCTTTGTGATGCCATTGTATCACAAACAACACAACTTGATGAATGAATTTAACTCAAATGTCATGAATTTCAAGTACCACATAATCTTAACATGTTGGATATGCAAATTGGAGTAAGAGAACATGGCTCCAAATAAATGTTAACTGAACCCTTCTAGGATAACTTACCCAAATTCCATGTTATGGTTTTCAGTTCACAATTTTCCTTTTATAGGTACGTAAAGACATTTGAATATAGTTTATCTTTAATCTTGCAAGGTTCTGGATAATTAGACAGGATGCTTGAATTAATACTTTCAAAATTTACAACCTTTTTCAAATCTGACACTATTTAAATCGATTCCAATTATTCGAGAAGCTCCTTCAATTCTTACCCCTTCAACAACATGCGTAGTTTAGCCCAGGTTAGATGTCTAACATGAAATTAAACAGTAAACTCATCATATTGATCCCAAAAAGGAAAAATTCAGAAATGAATTTCACTTACAGCAAGCCCAACACCCCCCGGCCAAATATTGCTACAGTTCAACCCTTCTTGGGTTTTTCTACATTCAAATTCGTACCCATGCCTGATTCCATAGCAAAATGAATTTTAAATAAGAATTTCAATAAGCACTTGTTGAGCAGTTAGCTGAATCTTAGGATCAGGCTCAAGCATCCACCAGAAAAGACCCTTGGCATGCTCAGAAACTTTTGGCCATGGATCTCTTTTGAAATCTATCTGAACCGGAAGAATGGCCTGAGCAACGCCTGCTTTGTTTCTGTATACAATTTGCACAGAATACTCAATACAAATTCCCTACAATGTAAGATTTTATCATTCAAGAAAGAGACATAAATTGGTCACAAAATATTTCCACTAAAATCCTCTGAACAAACAGGAAGGATATCAATGAAATGCACTACAAAATTAAAAGTCAATTTTATGCAGAGCATGTGATATTGAAGAGCCTGGAAACCATTTTGTTGCATGTTTTGCATACCATCCCAGAATGGTGGCACTCCACACAAAAAAATGTACAAAATAACCTCTGCACTCCACACATCAACCTCTAGTCCATAGTTCTGCTTCAGAATTTTTGGTGCCATGTAATAGGGATTACCAACTCTTTCAGAAAATCGCTCGCCTGTAATGCTAGTTGAGCCTGATACTGCACAAGAAAATGCTCTGTGGAGTTGTTTGCTTGGTGCCTTCAATGCCAAACAGTTGGGTGCCAGCAAAATCGGAGCCCTCAACCGTGCTAGTGGAGAGTCATGTACAGCATCATGCGGAGAGTCATTCACTTCATGGATTGTGCTTCTCAGTTTGTGGGTCATCAAGAGGTGGTTAGTTACCCCAGGTGTCATTTTTTAAACCAGGAACAGGGGTTTTGTTCACAATAAAAGTGTTGACGATCAAAAAAGTGATCTCTTTCATAAGAGAAGGCCTATCGGCCTAAATATATAAATATAATAATATTATATTTTATAAAATAATTTTTAATATATATGAATTTGTATATTTTTCAACTTTAAATAAGAAAAATAAAATTTTTATGATTTAAAGTTTTAATTTATGTGTTTTTATAGTTCGGTTTGGGTCAAGTTTTATGGATATTGTAAAAGGGTAAATTTCTGAATTTGCTAAAAGAATTGAGGCAAGCTTTAGTTGGTTCTTTGTTCATAGGATATTATGATTTATCATATTTCTTTTAAGTTTTCTCAAGGTAATAGTAAATTGGATTCTAATGGAGTGGAATTCTATTTTAATTTAAATATCCAACTCAGACTCTCCATGCCCATTTTTATCTCACACTTTCTCATTCAGTGGGGTAAACATCAATGCATTTTTTAAACTATAAACATATACCATCTAAGTGTGCAAATTATATGTTGATGTCATTTCTTAAGAAAAGATGTTTTTCTATTGAATATAAGTTATAATTTAAACTATAAACATATACCATCTAAGTGTGAAAATTATATGTTGATGTCATTTCTTAAGCAAAGGTGTTTTTCTATTGAATATAAGTTATAACAATTCACAGAAGGCGTGAATACCTTCGTCCTCTGCTGCCTCCCTCTGTCTCTCGTCATTTCTTGAATCCCTCCGCCTCTTTTTTGAACAGATACCTTCACCTCTCGTCCTTGCTTGAATATTGGTCGAATGAATACCTCAACGAACTCTTCCCTACGTTGAAAGAATGAACTCAATGAATGGCCTTTCATTCTTCTGTGCGTTGAACGAATGAACTCAATGAAATGAAGTGAAGTGAGAACTTAGTTTATGTTTAGACTTGGTATTTACTACTTACATTTTGATTTCAATAATTAAAAATTTTAATTTTTTTAATTCAAAGTCTTAATTTGTAATTTTGTTAAAACTTAATATTTATTAAAATTTAATTTTAATTTTTAAATTTCAATAAAAATATTTATAAAAAATTAGTGAAAATCGGTCATCGAGAACCTAAAGAACCTGATTTTCAAGTTCCAAGTACCCATCCTCAGGGTTCTTCGTTCTTCGTACCTATTAAGGCAAAAGAACCCATTTTTTTTTTGAGTTCCAAGTACCCATCCTCGGGGTTATTTGTTCTTCATACCTATTAAGGCAGAAGAACCCAATTTTTTTTTGTGGAGAACCCGATTCTTCACAGAAGAACCCAATTTTTTTTTTTAGAGGACCCGATTCTTCATAAAAGAACCCAATTTTATTTTTTGGAGAACTCGGTTCTTTTGGGTTCTTCTCATAAGCACTCGTACCTGAATATGGGACTTGGGTTTGAGAACCTCGGATGGGTTCCCCACCCCTGGGTTCACGAACCCATGCAACATAGATATATACTTTGAATTCTAATGATAATCTTATACCATATTGCAAAGCATGTTAATTTGGACACATGAAAATGAGCTGTATAACGTTGTGCGATAGGTTTTTGGAGTTAACATAAGTGTATGGATTTTGGGTGAGACATTGAAGGATAAAGGTAGAGTTTATGGAAAATCATAAAATCAAAGGTTAAGGAAAAAATTGAAGGATTTATACTTAATATAAAAGCATAAAAGATAGACGATTTGGTGAATTTTACTAAATTTAAAATGTTGATCGTAAAATATTGAGTAATATTTCTTTACAAATATTTAAATTTTTAAGGATTTTATATAATTTTTATTAAATTCTGGTGATTTTTAGAGTAAATACCTTTATGCTCTAAATTTGGGTAAAACATTTTAGAAAAGAAATGGAAACATGCAAGTCATCTTTTTAATAAAACAAATTAACTTATGGTGAAATTTAGGCCCTAAAATTTTCCCTACCTACCTTCCTATATGTTTCAAGTGGCATTTTAACTCACATGGGAATAGGCCACAATATTGACCATGGAAATTGCAAACACTACTATAATCCAAAATATAGAAATCGCTAAAAAAGCCTAGGCCTATGGCCAATGACAATGAAAATTGAATTTCACGTGTCCTATAAAGGTTTGTTCACCATAAGAACCATCAACCACATGCTGTGGATTGGCCTCCACTTGATTTGCATCCATCCTACTCATCCTAAACTAGACACTAGTTTGGAGGGATTTTGGAAACTTTAATATCGAGTTTCATGGTAACTATATTCCATTACTTTATCTTTGAAGCACTCATTTCCCTTATTCCCATCCTCAAAATCCACATATAGCAATCTCTCCATCCACTCCTTATGTTTCATTTTTACTCATCTAGTGTTACTTTGGATAAAGCATGCGATGAAGTTTTGTTTGATCCACCATAACGTCAATTAAATGCTACAAAAATTAACTCCACTTCATGCATAGCTCAAAGGCATACGACTATCCCTCTTATGTCTCCCCTTTTTTTCCTTACTGCAAGAAGAACATTCTCAAGAAAGCGTTGAATAGGAAGTAGGTCAATAATTTTCACAAGGAGGGAAGTGTTTGTATTGTACCCCTATTTTATTACTTCATGATTATGGGATTAGTACTAATGTGTACATAGCTTTACATAAGCACATAACCTACTCATACGTTAGAGATGAATAAATACTTGATCTGGGTAAATTCATGATACCCTTTTAACCAGGACCTTTTACTTCGGCTAATGTGTTAGAATTGCATCAAAGCATTAATGAACAAAAAATAACATATATGTATGATGTAAAGAAGAGGAACATAACAAGCATTAGCAACATAAGAGATTGATAACGGAGTTCGTCCAAGAGGGACTATGTCTTTGAGCCTCGGTGTCAAGATGGTGTAGGCCGCTGCATTAAGTGTTGGAAATAGTGAAGATGTACATGGATGGTGTTTTCTCTGTCATACAAGGAAAATGCCCTCACGAAAGAGTGGTTGGATCTCTCCACGAGATGTTCTGCTACAGGAACTATCACTCTAAAAAATGACTCCTATCAGCATGAAAATTTCACATGGATGATGACTATGTGTATCTCTTCGAACATGGCAACAAAGGGATCTCAATCAAACATAGATGGTGACAATGAGTATCCCACCAACATGGCAACAAAGGGATCTCAAACAACATAAAATAATCCATGGTAGAAAATTGCATCTCACATCAAGACAAAAACAAGATCCCACATCAAACATCAAATAGGGAACTATACAACACAATACATCTCATAGCAAAGTGACAAAGAAGTACATGATCACACTTCATATACCTCACATCCTGGAGCCATATGAAGACAAGGATGATAAATTGTTGCGATCTAGTTATACCATCAATCTCGTGGCATCAAAAATTCTGAAAACGACTACTCACACATTGAAAGCTGACACCTGCAACTCCACTTTGAAAAGTGGTCGAAAAATATAAGGCTCGGTTGGAAAATCTGACTGCACTATTGAACTCATGTCACTGAGAGGTGTAGGATTGATTGTCAATTTTCTGAATTCTAACAAAGTGAAAATCTAGGCCTTAGGGAATCCTTTAGATTCCCCCTAGATTCCTCAAAGATGCTGCTCCACAGGGAATCTAGAAATATGCAACTCAAAGTAGGAATCTGTTCTCACCATTGAGATCCTTGCGAATTTTCGAGAAGAATGAGTATAAATTTGACCTCATTCTGACACCGACGAATTTCAGCCTCTAAGGAATCTGAAGATTCCCTCTAGATCCCTGAAGATTCTCCTCCACAGGGAATCTGCAAAGCCGCTGCTCAAATGGAAAATCTGGACGCACCATCGTGCTTCCTGCGAAATTTTGGTTAAAATGCATATAAAATTAAATACATTATGAAAATTTTACCTCCTTGGGATCAAAAGATTCCTTTGGCATCAAACAGGAATCTGTCTCAAAATCCGTGCCTGCACTGCCTCGAACTGTGTGCTCCAACCTCTGCTGTCTTGGCCTGGGCGCACTGTGAAAGTTCGAGTTTATATAAAAAAAATGGTGGTAGACTTATCAATGAGTCTGTTGGGTGCATTGGTTAAAAATGTGTAATAATAGGCATGGGGCCAGGGGATCAAATCTCGCCCATGCCAATCTTGGTGAATTAGTTTTTAAAACCCAAAATTTGTTTTAAAATGGTGTGGGTTGGGCCCGCATTGGTGGCCCACTCAACCAACTGGCAGCGACATTTAAATTTGTTGGTATATGGTGGTGGTATGTTATAATATATAACATAATATATATGTTACAATTGACTTTGTAATGTATCACCATGATATTTAATGCCATGACTTTACTTTGAATGGTTTTTATTACCCTCGTGACTCTTTTTTAAAACATATTTGTTGGGATTTATTTTAAGTCAAACCATATAAAGTTTGTTTTTATTTTTTTGGGTTTTATATAGTTATATTAATAACTATATTAAATGTTTTTTGTTTAAAATCTGCTTGTTTTGTCTTTTTGTGCAGGTTGAGGATCAATGGAGGGGCGCCATGTGTCAGCAGTTGAGGGGTTGTCATGTGGGTCCCATGTGCTTACTGGGACGCCACGTTCCCTGCCTTAACAAAACTTCAAACTACTCTAACTTCATCATCTGAGCTCGGATTGATGCATCGTTCACACTATTGCAATCAGGGCGACGAGCTCTTCAATATGAAGCTGAGTTTGCCACATTTTTTCCTCTTTGAAGTTTGAGCTTTGCACTTGCGACTGGTGTGTAGATCCACCTGGATCAATACTTGTTTCCTTTTACTCACATGATTTTAGGTTTTTTTTGGAAATCTATAATTTGACCACTTAATCTGAAGAATTTGGTTTATGTGGGATTAGAATAAACCACCCAAAAACTACCACATAGCTTGATTCAAATGGACTAGGATTTTCCACTCTTTAGTAGAAAGAATGGCATTGGAAAATGGAATGTTGACTAGGAACTCATTCTTTATTTCGGTTTTTCTCTGACTCTGAAACATTTTTCCTAGAAAAAGTTGGTCTTAAATATGGATGCTTGATTGAGTCATTATTAAATTTCAATTGAAGTTTTGTTCTTTCAGTGGTCGACTATCCAAAGTGATACACATGTTTACATAAAGTTTCATTAGAACATTTTAACAAAGGTGAGAGGCTAACTGAAATGGGTAGCAATATTCAAGGGTTGGTCTCAAAATCATAATAAAATAGTAATCAAATGGGAAAGCTTTATTTGTACCTATCAGGGTGTTTCAATATTCCAAGTGACAAAGAAAATATAGACCAACAATGACTATTGATACATTCCATTAACACCAACAGATTTTTCAATGATATTCAAACTTCAAACACTTGAATCTTAGCACCCATATTGTATTTTCAAGTATCATCACCACTTTTTTGGGGTTTTTTTTAGTGACAGAATGGAGTGTGCATGGGCCAATTGAATCTAAAATAGAAATGGTTGTGGAAGTATATAGAAAGAACACATCCCCCCCCCCCCATTCAATATACATTCCCTGACCCTACTCCATCTTATCTGTAACACGCTCCTCCCACATTTGCCCACTTTAACTGGTCTGTCCAGGTAAACATGAGTTGAGGGCTACTATGACATGACCCAACCTCTTAAGTACAATTAATGAAGTGGATTTGACAAAATAATTTTACTGACCTTCCTTAGGAGTTGAAAGACACCCAAGAGATATACAACCACTCCAAATTTCCAAGCCCTGAGCTAGATTTATTTTTTAGAGACATGGGCCCAAAACCACATCCGTGAAAAGGCCTCCATGTGGTTATAAGCCTTCAAATTCATGCATAATCATGTAAGGGCGTGATTGTATCCCAAAAATTCCTGTTTAGAGGATGTGTGTAACAACCCCGGGTCAAAAATTCATGTAATAAAGTTAATAAAGGCAAAGTAAGACCAAGGTCATGGGACACGTATTCTAATTTAAATGTTGAGAAAAATACCATAGTGGGAATCACTTGTTGTGTATTAAGGCTAACGGAAATTTTCAAAGGAAATGAAAAAGGATTTGAGAGGGAAAAAATATATTTTGGCATTTTATTTATGAAAATAAAGGAAATTAGGAGAAAAGGAAGGTGAAAGGTCACATGTTGCATGTGAGGAGGAATTTTAAGGAAAATAGAGGAAAAATGAAGAAATTAAAGGAATCAATAATAAAAAGGATTCAAAGCATTAGTTTGGAGCCTTTTGTCAGTTTAGTTTCGAAATTAGTTTCAGAGAGGAGAAGGGCACCAAGAGGAGAAAATAGGCAAGGAAATAAAAGGAAGGACAAGGAAGGTAAAGGAAATCAAGGATCAAGCAAGGAAAGGTTGGACCAAGAGGCTTCATCAGGAATAATTGCAAGTAATAGGTTGCATGTATGATTTCCTAGTTGGTTTTGGCATGCATTGTATATGCATGTGTGTATTTGGTTCATTTTTTCATTGGCATGGGTTTTTTTGGGTTTCGACAATGGGTTTTAGCCTTTCCTTATCATTTTTGGATAACCATGGTGTGATGGGATTGATTCTTGTTTGAGATTTGGATTGTCGAAAGGTTTTGAATCCAGGGGAGATGGTCACAGGAAAATCCCAAGGGTTGCAGGTGGAGATGGTTTTATTCGGGAAGCCCTCAACAGGTGGGTGGATAAAAACAAATTCCTCAAGGGACGGTGAAGGAATTATGAGGCATCCAAGCTCCATTTAGTTTTGTGATCTCGGAAGTGGTTTAGGTGATATCACGATACAGTGAGGGTGGAGGTGGTTTAACCTTTTTATTCCCTTGGTTGTTTATGGATTGGTTTATCCCATGAAATCCCACATTCATTCTCGGAATATGGCACAGGGTTTAGTGGATGAAAGAAAGATTTGGTTTATCCCAACCTATGGTCGGGGGGTACATGGAAGTCCCTGACTTGGTTGGTTTTTTCCTATGATTAATAAATTCTAACTTTCTCTTGTATTTGATGAGTAATTATACTTGTTTTTTTTGTGTAAGTTAGCTGATATATTAGATCACAAAATGATACATATGGTTACAAAAGGGGCTGCTAGTACCAGAAGGTGGGAAAAAGTGCATGCCCTCAAAGCAAAAACCCACAAACAAAATTTCTAGAGCCAGGAGAATTTCAAACCAATAGCAAAGCATATGACAGCCCGGCCTGACATGACTAGAATCCAAAATAAACCGGCCAACCATGCAGGGATGTTGGGCCGAGAGAAATCAGACATTGAACTAGAGGCCATATAAAATCCCACTGAGCTAAACATAATACCGACATAGAAACAGTAAAGACAACAAAGAAACATGGGGACTAGCAGTAAAAGACTACCCATCAGGACTCGAAAAGAAACCATTAAGTTGCACCAGGGCCTTCTATCACACTTGGACCCGCTTCATCTCCTTCTTTTGTCACCTGATGAGGCCTGTGGCGCCTTGTGATGGTATTTTTGGAGCTATCATTCGGGAGCTCAATCGAGACATTCAACACATAGCACAAATACAGTTCAAAGAGCCGGATAAAACCTTCCAGGAGTCTAGCAAGCATTTTCATTTCCTCCATAAGCGAGTTGATGGAGATTTCCAACTTATCTAGCTGAGCAGAGTTCTTGGCTGAGGCTAGGGAGTTAGCTTGGTAGGCTTCCTTAACAGCTTCCCCTTGCCCACTGAGGGTCTTGGCGAGCATTTCTTTCATATGCCAAGCCACCGCCTGAGTTCTCAGAAATTGGGTAGCCCGAGTGGTCGGAGTTCCCAGGTCCATGATCCAGTCCACCTCCTACCTGTTATCATTGTTGTTTAATCCTTCCTTGGCTTTACCAACCTCCTCATGGAGCTCCTTGATGATTTTCTTGCCTTTTTTAGAGACCGACGTCTCATATTTCTCTCGAGCTCTTTTGAGATCTTTCGCATCTTTGGAGCTGCAAAGAATTCGCTCAGTCATGGTAGGAATCCCAATTCTCACAAGCAGGTTCCTGAGCTCGATAATGGAAACTGAAAATCTAGGGCTAAAATCAAAGGGATGACGAGAAAAATAGTAAATTTTCTTGTTTGGCTTGGTATAAATAGAGTTTGGTATAGTGCTGGGCGAAGCGATTTGGGCTAGGATTTCTGCCTTGTCCCATATACTGCCGGCCTGAATTCCCATTAGGTGAGCGCCAATCTGCTTATCATGCTTGCTAATGCCTTGCAGGTTGCCATGCTTATTCCTCATGAGCTGAGTCCACATGTCCTTCCTACCATCAAGCATTATCTAACTTATATCTTTTCCTTGGTACCTCCACTTTTTCCGATGCCCTCCATTGTACATATGCCAATGATTCCACCTCCAGGTATTTAAGATCATGGGCTGAAAAATTAGAATGACCCACATGAATCACTGATGATCTGTGCCCTGAAGGCCATTTACATTCCTTGACATTCCTGTAAGGTCCTGCCTCGATATCTGAAGGCATTCATCTCGGAGGCTAGGAAGAGTGACATCCTGCCAACAGGTGTCGATGACTTCACGCGGGTGGTCAACCAAATGGTTAGCTAGGGAGTCTGCCAAAGCATTTGCATTACACCTGATAGCCTGAAGAACTACGCCTTTGAGAGTAGTTAGATGTTTGGCAATGAGCCCCGTAACCATGGCTAAACTCCAATGCTTGGAGACACGCTCAGGACGAGTTCCATTTTGTAATTTCCTCGCTGCATTGATGGCAAGAAGTGAGTCGCCTTCCACGATTGCTACTCCACTGCCTAGGTGAATGAGGATCTACAAACCCTGTTCCATGGCTGCAAATTCAACCTCATTGTTAGTGGCATCCCCCAAGGAAATGCTAAAGATATGAAGAATTTTTCCTCTGTCATTACAAAGAACCCCTCCAAAGTCGGCCGAGCCAGGGTTGCCCCTGGAGGCACCATCAAAATAGAGCTTGAGGAACCCCGGAGTTGGAAGTTGCCAGGGCTGCCGAGAGGGAGGAGGCAGAAGTTGCTGCATTGGAGAATCGAGGTTCATGACTTCACCCATCCCAAACAGCAGTAAGATACGCCTGTCATTGTTTGAATATTGGTTCGCCTGATCTACTTTGCTATGGGTAAGAGCAGTTTCTCTCATGTTTTGAAAAATGGATGATTTTATGTTATCTTCCTGCCTGAATTCTTTCTAAAATATTCTCCTATTTCTTTCTTTCCAAGTGGACCACACTATGAATCCAGGGCTTAGTTTCCACAGGTTATTAACTGTGTCACAGTTAGAAAAATTGGTTCGCCAATTGGCTATAGTATTTTGAACGGAGTTCCTGTTCCTGTCTGTTTGCCTGAATATACGTTCCATCCAAGCCCAAAGATTATTCGTCCAATCGCAGGTGTTGAGGAGATGGTTCATGGACTCCACCTCTCTCATGTAGAGTGGGCAGCAGGAGGGACCACAGAAACCTTTTTTGCAAAGGTTCTCCCAAGTTAGAATCTTACAGTGCATTAGGAGCCATAAAAAGGTTTTTATTTTCGACCAAAATATGGTGTCCCAAACATTGTGATGCCCCTAAATTTTCTCTTCCAGATCCCTCTTCTCTATGTAAAGCTTGGCTTCTCTTAGGTTATAAGTGCCTCCCTCCAAATTGCCCCAGCTAAGTTGATCATCCTCCTGGGAATGACAGATCATTCTTTTGTCTAGAGACAAGCTCAAGGAGAGGTGAAGGTTGTTCATTTCATCCGTTTGGGTGGGCATTTCAAGGTGCCAATGTCTCCAGTGTTGGTCCTCCCTGTTGTCCAACCAGTACTGGTTCACTTTGAAATTGCCCTGTTCCTAGTATCTTCGTTGCAAGGAAAGATATTCAGGGCTTTCAAGCTTAGGCATTTGTTGCCAAGCATCTTCCCAGTAAAGGGTCATTTTCCCATTACAGATCTCCCAAAAGCAGTGATTTGAGATGATGTGACGATTTTCTTGAGCCAGGTTCCAAATGGGGGAGCCAGCTTGAACTTCCGTCATTCTGATGAGATCTTGATGGTTCCAGTTATCTGCATACTTGGCTTTCCACATCCTAGCCCAGGGATTATTAGGATATTTGATCCACCTCCACCAAAGCTTGGCACCCCTAGCTTTATTCATAGTTTTTGTATCATTGAGCCCCAGACCCCCTAGGATTTTGGGTTTATAGATTTTTTTCCCAAGCCACTAGAGCCCATTTTTGTTTATCTGCTTTCCTCGACCAAAGGAAGGCTCGTTGTATGTTTCTGATTTTCTGGAGGACCCCTTTGGGAGCTGGAAGGATGGAAAGCATATACTGAGGAATGGCTTGGAGGACAACCTTAGTCATTATTAAACGACTAGCGAAGTTATGGACCCTACTAGTCCAGCCATTAGTACGAGTTTCGAGTCTAGAAAGCAGCTTCTCCCAATGGAGATTTTTCTAGGGTTTATCGGTGAGAGGGATCCTGAGGTATTTGGAGGGGAGGCTCCGTCTTCTGAAACTAAGAATCGTTGTGATATGCCTTTGGATAGCTAGGTGAGTGTTGAAAAAGAAGATGGAATATTTATCCAGATTTAGGTCCATGCCTGAAGCTAGACTGAAGAGATCCAGGATAGCTTTGAAACCTTGAGCTTCCTTGAACGAAGGCATTCCATGGAGCATAATATCATCCACAAACTGCTGATGAGTGGTGGCTGGGAAATTTGGCAAGGGCTGGAGGCCCTTGATGAAGTTGCTTTCCTTAGCATATTTGATGATCCTGCTCAAGCCCTCCATCACAATGACAAAGAGAAAAGGGGAGATAGGATCTCCTTGGCGAATTCCTCGAGAGGGGATAAAGGGGGTGGTAGGAGCACCATTAACCAGAATGGAGTAGCTTGGAGTTTTGACCATAGCCAGAATCCATTTGATCCAACAATGCCCAAACCCAAAGGCAGCTAAAATAGCCTCAATGTACTCCTAACTGACCTTATCATAGGCTTTCGAGAGATCTAGCTGAATTACCATACCTATTTTTTTCTGGGCTTGAAGAGTGTGAACCATCTCCTGTGTAAGAAAGACATTTTCCATGATTTTCATCCCTTCTACATAGCCTAATTGATCCTATGAGATGATTAAGGGGAGTATGGGCTTTAATCTATTGGCCATCACTTTGGAGATGATCTTATAGAGCAATTGGTCTGAACTTTGAAGGGGTGCTGGCTGTCTCCTCTTTCGGGATAAGGGCTATGAAGGTGGAGTTAAGGGATTTGAGGATGGAGTTGGATTTTCGGGAATTTTCCACCACCCCCCACACCTCCAGTTGAACAATATCCCAGCAAGCCTTGAAAAAATCAATAGTGAAGCCATCCGGTCCCGATGCCTTACCATTAGGCATTTCCTTCACTACTTCTTCCACTTCCCCCTGGGTGACTGGGCGATCTAGGGATTTGTTTAGGTCCTCAGTGATGAGCTTAGGAAGGGAATTCATGACCTTCCTTATAGCTTCAGCCCTGTCAATTCTAGGTTCCGTTGTGATGAGGCTGAAGTGGTTAACGAGGATGGGAGAAATGTCCTGATGAGAGAAAAAGGGGTTGCCTTGATCATCCATCAATCAGGTGATTTTGTTAGCAGATCTGTAGTCAACTGTCGAGCGATGGAAAAATTGAGAATTCTTTTCCCCTTCCCTGAGCCACTAGATGCGGGACTTCTGCTTCCATAAAATTTCCTCCTACTGACATCTGTCATTCCATTTTTGCATGAGGATCCTTTCCTCGCTGATAGAATCCTAGTTGATGTTACCATTGAGCCAGTCAATATGGATGTGAACCATTTGTTCCTATAAGGCCTGTTTGTCCTTGAAGATATTGCCAAAGACCTCTTGGTTCAAAAACTGGAGACAAGCCTTAATATGCTTTAACCTAGCTTGTAGCTTGTACATTTTGGTACCGCGGGTATCCAACGGTTCATGCCACCAGTTTTTGATGTTAGTCAAGAACTCTGGATGGCCTAACCAAAAATTTTCAAACTTAAAGGGTCTGTTTTTTGGAGTTCTAAGGATGGCAGCGTCCAGGGTGATGGGCCAATGGTCTGATCCACCACACGGGATAATATCTGAATCTACAGTGACCCCTTTAAGAAGGATGGCTTCTGCTATAAGAAAGCAATCGAGTCTAGAGGCAATCTGCCTGTCTCCTCCTCTTTTGTTATTCTAGGTGTAAAGGCCATTCTTGGGGAGGATGTCCACCAGTTTGGCTACTTTGATGAAGTTATTGAAGGCCTCTGCATCCCTGTTTAGAATTCTTATACCTCCTTTCTTCTCTTCCAACGACGTGATCATGTTAAAATCACCTCCATAGATGGCTTTAGCAGCTGAATGTCTTTGATGCATCTCAGAGAGGCGATCTAGCATTAGCAATTTGTCCTCTAATTTTTGGGGGATGTAGATGTTTGTGCACAGATAAGTGCTGGCTTCACCTATAATCTGTACTTCCAGGGAGAAGTACGACCTGGTAGCCTCGACTCTAATAAGATGGATGGAATGGGGATTCTAGAGGGTGGCCAGACCTCCTTCCAAGCCATTCCCTTCTACTTCCGTGTAATTCATTATTTTTCCAATGTTTCTACTAATTCCTTTTATTTTCAGGCTTGAGCATTTAGTTTCCTATAAAAAAATCATGTCCAGATTTTCATTTTTAACCTTCTTCCTCAGAAGTCTTTGTTTCCTTTGGCTGTTTAGCCCTCTTGCATTCTATGAGAAGATCTCCATAATTAACAATAATTAAGAAGAGAACGTGAAAGCCTCAAGGGTTTTCATCTTACCTGAGTTGAGGAGTAGCTGACCTAGCTCATATAGTGCTTCATTATTCATTCTTTGGCCCCTCTTTTTCCTGTGTTTCACATTATTGCTTGTGTGGTGAAGACCATGGGCTATAACTCCAAGACCCTTTGTGGCACCATAAGCTCTCTTCCTCCCTTTTTGCTCTGCATCCTACCTTGATAAGAATAAATAATTTACTCTATCTATTTCCTCCTCTGGGATGTGTTCCACTTTTTTCTGCTTCCATTTTTCCACCATGGAGTTGAGATCCATACCTTCCCTTTCGAGGATGTCACTAAGTTCCATATCCTCTGTGTTGATTTCACTGGCTATCATTTTCACATCTCCTTCGAGGTCCTTTGCTAGATCAAATCCTGGTAACGTTTCCCTTGTTAACTCAGTGTTGGGAACATTGTCTTCCTGTGTGGGAATGTCCAGGGCTTGCTACGGAGGGTCTGGTTCTTGCAGAGTATCAGTTAAGACAGAACCTTCTCTAAGAATCTCAAAGGAATTGACTGTGCCTTTGAAGGAGGTACCTGCTTTCTGTTGGGTTCTTCTGTTGGCCCTTTCTCTCCCATTCGGACGGGTAAAACCTTCCTGACTATTCACTGAATTTTCTTTGACCTTCTCGGTTGTCTTGTGTGTAGGGGATTCTCTAAACAGGTGACCATGTTCATGGCATTTTTGACATCGGAAGGGGATTTCTTCAAAATCTATGGCTTGAAAGAAAATTTCATCTCTAAATTCTAACCATAACCCATCATGCAAAGCTCCTGAAACATCCATTTCAACATAGATTCGAGCGCAAGAGGTGTACCTTTTTTGAAGGGTGGCCTCTAAAGCTTGGATGAAGGTACCCAATTTGTTGCCTATTTGTTCCAAGGCTGCCAATCTCCAATAATCGATTTGGAGAGAGAACAGGTGAATCCAAACAGGTACGTGCGTGAATGTTTCCTGTTCGAGAGAAAATTTAGGTTTCCAGGGTCTCATATAGAGGCCAGTTGAGGCATAAAAATATGGACCGCCATAAAAAATGCGGTCTCTATCCTCCAGGTTTGCGAATACAACAGTGAAAAAACCTTTGGCACCTAGATGCATCTTTAAATCACCCTTAGGCTTCCATTGTTGTTTAATCCAGAGGCATAGAGCTCTTTCCATGGGCCAGAAACCCATAAATTTACATATTATAGCATGGATAGACATGTGGTCACAGTAATCTTGCATTTCAGGGTCAGTGATGATCACCTTTAGACTCTCTTTAGCTTTGGGCTTGCAGCGCCCCAAGTACTCCTGTTTCTGATTAGTTGTAGCAAATCCCTCCAAGTCTGAACTGTGTTGGGGTTGTGCCTCGGTTTCCTCAGTTCCTTTGTCATTTCTTTCTGCTTCTAGTGATTTTTTTTCGGGAATGGCACCCCCTTTGTCTTTACCGTCTAGGATTTTGATGTCGTTTGTCTGTTTCTGGTAGTGGGTTTCCTTGGTTTTCCCCCCTGCCTTTTTTTTCCTGCTTATCTCCTATTTTTCCAAATTGACAGAACCAGAGATCTACACCCCTTCTAGTGGGGCTTTACCCTTTTCCATCATTACTTGTTTATATGATGGGGCCCCCTGGACCCCCGCGCGTCTCATCTATTGGGCCAGGGCCAACCCCCGCCTTCGAAAAACTGCGAACAGGGCACTGCCCTCTGCCAGCGTTTGTGACAGACTACCTGTTGCTTGTAGACCAAACCCTAGCACTCGCTCCCAAGTAATTATACTTGTTACTATGTGTATTTAATGACTATTCTGTCATTGTTATATATGTAGTTATATGTTGGTTATGCATGGTTTTATGACAAACCTTAGTCATGGCTCTCATCATGTTTTGATTAGTAAATGAAATAATAATTAATTCATGACCTAATTGGTGTTATGAAAACTATTGTGAGATGTTATTAATCCTCATTATTAAACCTCAGATAATTTTCATATCCATATGTTTAGATGTGCATTCATGACCTGTAGGTTGCATCTCCATCATCTGTTTGACAGAATGCAAGCCCTGGTTGAGATGGTTTATGTCAATTCCTTATTCAAGTTTTGGTTTGGAAGATTTTCTTCTATGTTATTCATGATTTCTAGAAGTCTCATTGAGTTATGGGAAGGGGCCTGAGTCCTAGCCCTAAAAAAGTGGATCATAATTCAGAGTCATTGGCATATAATTGGCTGGAAAATTCCACAATCGCTAGGAAGTAGGCATATGGGAGAAACTGGAGGGTTAAATTCACATTGAGGCATTAACAAGGGAGCAACTGAGGATCTAGATTAGTGAAAAAAAGAGTTAACTTAGGGTTTGTACACCCAGAGGGGTTGGGTAGCCCTAGAAGGTCTTGCAGCACCTAAGGGAGGCCAGTAAAGCCTTAAGTTCTTGAATCCATTTCCTTAGGTCATATAGGAGTTTGAGTCTTGTCATAGTGACCCTCAGCTCATGTTTACGCCAAGAAAACTGATGAAAGTGGGTAAATGTGGGAGGAGGCCGTTACAATGTGGTCTTAGATTCTTAGCCATCATTTTAGGCTAGCCTCCAGACCACTAGCCATAACTCAATGAGACTTTCCAGAATGATAAATAACATCAGGAAAAATCCATTAATACAAAACTTGATCAAGTACTTGACCTAACCAGGCCTAACCATGACAGTCATTTTTAAAACATATGGTGAACATGTAATCTATATTTCATGAATCCATATCTGAACACAAGCGTATGAAACCTATTTGAGAATCACCAAGACGGTCTAATGCCCTCTCATAATAGTTGCAATAACGTTTGTTAGCTCATGCATTCATTAACCATTTATCAAACAATGAAAACATATCAAGATCCAAAGTTAGAACCTATTATGGAACCATGCTTATAACCAACATATAAACATAATAATAACCATGATAAAACAACCATCAAAGCCACATAATAAAAAGTAAAAATATTCATAAAATACAATAGGATATATCTTAATAACATATGAAAAAGCCAACCAAATCAAGGAATTCCATGTACCACCCGACCATAGATTGAGCTAAGCAAAATCATTCTTTCAGTCAATCATGCCCGTGCCATATTCCAAGCATGAATGTCGAATCTAAAGAAATAAAAATCCAAGGCTTCTAGGATATTAAACCAAATCGACTGTCATTCTCCCGGGACCTCGCAAAAATTAGCCAAGATATCACATAAGCAAACCAAAACATAAATAACCATGGCTTCTCGAAGATTAAACCACCTCCACCCTTAGGCTAACTTGATCCCACCAAAACCAGTCAAGAGATCACAAATCCAAACATAATCTTGGATGCCTCAAAGTTTATACACCAATACTTTGAGGAATTTTCTTTTCTCCACCCACTTTTCTATGGTTCCCAAAGATTAAACCACCTCCACCCCCAACCCTTTGGATTTTTCCTGAGACCACCTCACTCGGTTCCAAAAACTTCCAGCAATCCAAATCTCAACCAAATAAAGTAACCCCATCACACCATGTCCATCCAGAAATGGAAATGCACAGTCAAAACCATTGTCACGCTCGGAAAAACCCATGCCAATAATAATAGGAGAACCAAATACACAAATGTGTGTACCATGCATTCACAAACTAGCTAGGAAATCACACATGTAACATGTTACCTACAAGTATTCCCGTTGAAGTTGCTTGATCCAACCTGCCTTGGTTTTCCTTTGTTTTCCTTGTCCTTCCTTTTCCTTCCTTTAATTACTTGCTTACATTCTCCTCTTGGTTCTCTTGTCTCTTTGAATATATTCCAAATCCAAAATAGCAAAATTCTTAACCAACAAAAGCTGTGAACTGATCCTCATAAGCCTTTTTAATATTGAAGCCTCTATTTTCTTTAATTTCTTTTATTTTTCCTTCAATTCCCCTCTCATGAAAATATGTGACTTTTCATCTCCCTTTTCCCCTATTTTCCTTTCTTTTCATAAATAAAATGCCAATTAATGTATCTTTTCCTTTTCCATTGTCTTTGTCAATTTCCTTAGCCATAATAAACCGAAAGTGACACCCACTAGGATGTTTTGTCTAACATTCAACTTGGAATATGTAGCCCATGACCTTGGTCTTATTTTACCTTTATTAACTTTAATACATGAAATTTTAGATGGGGTTGTTACAGACCCCTCCTCCTTAGAGGAACACCATCCTTAATGCTTTATGATACTTATGACCAACAAAACCGCTAAAAACCAAAACATGTTTCCCATGGAGCTTTATAAATTGGCTCAATGAAATATTTACAATGACCACATGCTGAAAATAAAAACCAACATGACAACCATGCCGCTTATTGGATATTTATAAGACAACTCATTGCAACATTTACGATAAAAAATATACAACTCATTGCAACATCTACGATAAACCAAAAAATAATGAAGGATAACTAGCCCACTTATAACACAACTCATTGCAACATATACGATAATAAATATTCATAGATATGTACATATACCAAACCTCATTTGTCTCAACCAGAAAATAATGAAGGATAACTAACCCACTTATGATCAACCATCTCCCATGTAGCTTCATCAGTCCCAAAGTGCTTCCACTGCACTTTAACTTGCTCAGTTGCTCGGTTCTAGAGCATGAGATGTTTCTGTTGGAATATGCACTGATGTTTCAAGTGGAATTATCCTTCTGGTACCACTTGCAATACAGACTAGTCAATCACATTATCAACATCCTTCACATATCTTTTGAGCAATGAAACATGAAAAAATCATAGACTTTCATTGTCAAAGGTAGTGCATGTATGTATTCCATTGGTCCATTCCTCTTAAGGATCATAAAAGGACCACAATATCAAGGTTCCAACTTGGCACATGATCCAATCCTCAAGGAAGCTCTTCTTGGGCTTGATGCAAAAGCAACATGCTCCCCCACCGAAAACTCCTTGAACAACCTATGTTGATTTGTGTAGCTCTTCTTCCCATCCTATGGTACCTTTAGATTATTCTTGATAAATAGCATTTCCTGTTCCATATTTGCTAAGATGTCCAGTCCTATCAATATCATGTTCCCTAAATCCCTCTAGCTGATAGAAGTATCACAACTCCTTCCATAAAGTGTCTCAAACTGACTCATTCTCAATGAACCTTGATAACCATTTTTTTAAGAAAACTAAACCAGTGGAAGATATTCCTCTCACCTCCTCTGCTGGTGCATAACATACTTTCGTAACTTTTCCTCTAGAATCCTTTTTACCCTCTGATGTTTGTCCATCTTTCTGTGGATGATAAGTTGTATTGAAGGCCAAATCTGCACCCAAACCTGCAAATAACTCCTTCCAAAACCTGGGAGTGAACTTGTCATCTCTATTGGATACACTCTTCCTAGAAATACCATGTAACCTCACTATCTCCCCGATGAAGGGATGAGATACCTCACTAGTTGAATTAGTAGACTTCATTGGAAAGAAGTGAGATACATTGGTTAACATGTCAACCACAACCATGATGGAATCCTGTTGTTTATATATCCTCGGAAAACTTGTGATGAAATCCATATAAATGACCTCCCATTTCCATTCTGAAATTAGAACTAGCCATAGTAAACCACTTGGATTTTACACTCTGCTTTTGCATGTTGAAAATCCAAACACCTTGCGAAGAACTCGGCTATCTCTTTCTTCAAATTCCTCCACTGGTAGAACTTATTGACAACTCTTAGATTCTTTTGATATCCTGGATGACCTGAATATGGCTTAACATGAAATTTACTCAAGATAAGCTTCTTGAGTTCACTGTTTTCTGAAACATAGATCATATCTCTAAATCTCACCAAACCATATTCATGAGATAATAATCCACATATTGATCACTTGTACCCTGGTGCTATAACATGTTCTTAAGGTGTTGGTACCTACCATCCTATTGTCATGCCTGTATTATCTTATCCTATATTTTTTTCCGAAATGAACTCATACCTGCTATGTGATTCACCTGTACTCTTCTTCTAAGAGAATTTGTAACCATGTTCTCCTTACCCTTGATGTACTTGATCTAGAAGTGAAACTCATTGAGCATATCCAACCATATAGCTTGCATGGCATTCATATTAGGTTGGTCAAACAAGTATCTCAGTCCACTGTGATCACTCATCAAGACAAACCTCCTGCCAAGAGGATAATTACTCCACATATTTAATGCATGAATGATCGCTGACAATTCAAGATCACGCGTCACATAATTATCCTTGTGCTCATTCAATTTCTTTGACTCGTAGCATACCACTTGTCCCTCCTACATCAAGACTCTACCAAGTCCTCCCTTGCAAGAATTTGTACACATCACAAACTCTTTATTTGGATTTATAATATTTAGAACTAGAGAATTTGTAAGAAACTGATTCAACTGCTCAAAATTAGTTGCACATTCCTCTTCCCATTCAAATTTATTTCCTCTTTAAAGACGTAATAGGATAGGAAATCTGTGAGAAGTTTCTGGTGAACCTCCTGTAATAACATTCTAAACCCACGAACGATCTGACCTCATCCACATTCATAGGAGCTGCCCATTCCATGACAACTCTAATCTTTTTCGGATCCATTTCTATGCCTTCCTTGGAGACAACATGTCCCAAGTAATGTACCTTTTCTTGAAATAAACTACACTTACTAAGCTTCGCATAAAAATGATGCTCTCTCAATAGTCTTAACACTGTTATTTGGTGTTCTGCACGATCTTCCTCATTCTTAGAATATATCAATATATCATCAATGAATAATATCACAAACTTGTCGAGATAAGGATGCAACACACTATTCATCAAACACATAAAAGTACCTAGAGCATTAGTCAAACCAAAAAGAACCAAAACAAACTCATAATTCCCATACCTGGTATAGAAATAATTCTTGTATACGTACTCTTCATTTATACATACATGAATATTTCCTGGTCTCAAATAAATCTTCAAGAACATTGCTGCTCCCTTCAGCTGATGAAACAATTCATCAATCTGCGGTAAAGGGTAACTATTCTTAACCATCTCCTTGTTCAATTGTCTATAATCGATACACAACATGATAGTACCATCCTTCTTCTTCATAAGCAACACTGGTGCAACCAAAGGTGACATGCTTGGCCTAATGTATCCCTTGTCAAGAATTTCCTTCAATTGCAACTTCAATTCCACCAAATCTGGAGTGATCATCCTGTAAGGTTCCTTTGATGGATGTGCTTGTCCTGGTACCAACTCAATATAAAATTCCACTTCCATGTGTGGAGGAAAATCTAAAGTCTCTGCTTTGAAAATACTGCAAAATTGGATACCTCTTCAAGAATTATGAATTCTCAACATCCTTACCTTTATCACTAGAAGCATGCACTGCAAACAATAAACACCCTTTCTTGCAACTGTGTCTTTCCTAAATAGTTGTAACCAATCCCACTGATGTAGGCTTCTTCATACCTTGTAAGATCCTATTCTTTCCATCATCATCCAAACACTCAATAGCATTCTCATAACAATCCACCTTACTCGTGTGAAGGTACAACCAATCCATACCTAGAAGCATAATGTATGATCCCAATGGAAGCACATTTATATGCGATGATGTATGCATAACATTCAACTCAAATTCAGAAGATCTTACCCAATTATGAAATATTTTCTTAGTACCGGTAGCCAGCTGCACCAACCAAGACTTTGCATGCACTTATTTTCTCAAACCACACTTATCCACCAGGTCAGGATTAACATAACTATAATTAGATCCAGGTTCAATCAAACTAGAAACAACTCAATCACAGAGCTTACTTTTCATCTCAATGATGGATGTTTGGTGATCTTCTTTCTTATTATCAAATGGCACATAGCTCCGAGGAATTCTCTGTCCAACATCCCCAACTGTCTTTGCCTCCTAAGAATTGTAGATATGAGTCCTACCACCATGCTACAATGGAAAATACTTCTTTTGGTGATCCTTGACACATATCCAACACTACAAAGGCCCACTACCTCTCTTATTATTCTCTCTAGGCTGAGGCCCATGTCGCTTCTCAACTGCATTAAATTTCTTGTAAGGAGAAAAATTATCTTTCTCACCTACATCTTTAGGCCTTTCGTGTTTCAGTGGCCACTTTACTTTAGTCTTGTCATTCCAGTTACAACCCTACTTGGACTCGGTCTTATGATTCGATTGCTCATAATAGTGCTTCAAATTCCCAATGAATTCCTCCAACGACTGAGGCTCATCATACTCAATCCGATCCCCTGATAAATATTTGAAATTTTATTTTCTCATCATTAAGATAACGCGCGTACCTCAACAACTCCAAGAACTTAGTTGTGTACTCCTAGTTTTTCATAGATACCATCTTCAGCTCATAGAACTCCTTGGCCTTTCCATCATAGTACCTTTCTGACAAATACTTCTTCTCGAAGAGTCTCTTGAATTGATTCCGACTCAATTCATTTGTCCTGATGTCTCTCATACGGTTCAGATCTTCCCACATATGTATGTTTTCCCTTTGAGACTAAAAATAGCTATCCTGGACTTCATGTTCTCCATGTAATCATGAAACTCAAAGAAATTTTTCATACAAAGTAGCCAATCCTCTACATCATCCAATTTATTCAACTCTTCATCGAATTTAGGTGGCTTGGATTTATTGAAATAATATGGAAAATATCCCCTCTTATCCCTCCTACAAGGATGATAGCGATGATGACCATGATACATGTTTGAGCCAAAACTAGATTAGAAACGATATCCACCGCCTCTCCTGTAAAGTGTATCCAAGAACCTACCATCTCTGACTATTTTGTCTTTGTCCAACATGCTCCCACATGAGACCTTCTACCATATGCCCCATTAGTCATGTCCTCATGTTCTTAAATGATCTGTGGCTGTCCCTATCTCTACAAGTTTTACAGACTCTAAAGGATAACTGCATTGACGTTTGCTAGTTTCTCCTGTGCCTTGACAAGTATTTCCCGTGACTAAATGATCTTGTCATTATTTGCCTTGGAAATTTGGATTTTTGCCTTTAAAATTCTCAAGGTATATGCTATGTCAGGAGAGTACTCATCTCTTTGTTTCTCATATGATCTATAAGGAGAGTCTCATGAAATGTAGTCCACCATTTTTCTAGTCATCTCTTATCCTCTTCTTCCTACAAACATAACATGTTTGATAACCAAATATAAACATAATTAACATACTTTAGTGAAGTTCAGGGGAGGCTATCTCATCTGCATAATTAGTCTAGATTAGAAGGATACACACACACACACACACACACACAGATATATGTGTGTGTGTGTGTGTGTGTGTGTGTGTACTAGCATAATGCATGATAGTACTAATTGCATACAATGACCTCATGCATGATAACCAAAACCATGAAAATGTATGCATAAGGACATGCATCTAGCCCATCGAGTCCAAGTATTTGAACCATGCTCTGATACCAATTTGTAAGATGTTCCTCCCACATTTACCTACTTTAACTTCCCTTCCAGGGTAAACATGAGCTTAGGGCTACTATGACATGACCCAACCTCCTAAGGATAGTTAAGGAAGTGGATTCGAAAAACTAGAACTGTATTGACCTTCCTCAGGAGCTATAGGACACCTAAGAGCTAAACAAGCACTCCAAGTGACCAAACCCTAAGTTGGATTGTTTTTTAGTGACCCAGGTCCATAACCGCATGCATGCTAAGGCCTCCATGTGGTTATAAGCCTCCAACCACATGCATAAGCTTGTAAGGGTGCAATTATAGTCCAAAACTTCTAGTTCAGAGGGTGCGGTCTTATATTTTGAGCCACCATTTCAGGCTAGACTCCATATCACTTCTCATAACTCAATGAGACTTTATATAATGATAAATAACATCAGGAAAAATCTATTCATACAAAAATTGATCAAGGACTTGACCTAACTAGGCCTAATCATGGCAGTCATTTCGTCAAACATACAGTAAACATGTAATCTACAGGTCATGAATGCATATCTAAACATAAGGGTCTAAAACTTATTTGAGAATCACCAAGAAGGTCTAATTCCCTCTCATAATAGTTGCAAAAACATTTTTTTATCTCATTCATTCATTAACCATTCATCAACTACTCAGAACATATCAAAATCCATAGCTAGAACCTGTTATGGAACCATGCTTATACCCAGAATAATAACCATGATAGAAAAAAATTAAAGACACATAATAACAAGTAAAAGTACTCATAGAATACAATAGGAAAATATATCTTAATAATGTATGCAAAAGCCAACCAAGTAAGAGACTTCTAAGTACCAGCCGAACATAGAATGAGCTGAACCAAATTTTTCTTTCAACCAATCATCCCTGTGACATATTCCAAGCATGAATATGGGATCTAAATATGTAAATAACTAGGGCTTCCCAACGATTAAACCACCTCCACCCTCATGCTCCCGCGATATCACAAAAACCAGAAAAGAGATCGCATAAGAAAACCAAATTATAAACAACTAGGCCTTCCTGGAGATTAAACCACCTCCACCCTCAGGCTATCGTGATCTCACCAAAAACGATCAAGAGATCACAAACCCCAAAACAAGCTTGGATGCCTCATAGTTTCTTCACCAATACCTTGAGGAATTTTCCGACCTTCACCCACCTATCGAGGGCTTGCCGGAGATTAAACAACCTCCACCCCAACCCATGGAAATTTTCCCAAGACCACCTCACCAGGTTCTAAGACATTTTGACAATCCAAAGCTCAACTAAATAAAAGAACCTCATCACACCATGGCTATCTGAAAATGGGAAGGTAAGGTTGAAACCACTGTCACACCCAAAAAAAGCCATGCCAATGACAACAAGATAACAAAATACACAAAGTCATGTACCATGCATTCACAAACCAGCTATGAAAGCACACATGCAATCTATTACTTGGAAGTCTTTCTGTTGAAGCTGCTTGATCCAACCTTTCTTTCTTGTCCTTTTCTTTCCTTGTCCTTCCTTTTCTTTCTTGATCACTTTCTCCTCTTGGTGCTCTTCTCTCTCTGAAATTAATTCCAAAGCCAGAATGACAAACAAATCAACCAACAAAATCTGTGAATTGATCCTCAAAACCTTTTTATTATTGAGGCCTCCATTTTCTTCAATTTTCTCTATTTTTCCTTTAATTTCCCTCTCATGCAAACTTGTGACCTTTCCTCTCCCTTTTCCCCTATTTTCCTTTATTTTCATAAATAAAATGGAGATTTATTCCCCTTTTCCTTTTCCAATTTCTTTAGCCATAATAAATCGAAAGTGACACCCACTAGGATGTTTTTCCCAACATTCAGCTTGGAATGTGTGTCCCATGACCTTGGTCTTATTTTTCCTTTATTATCTTTATTACATGAAATTTTAACCTAGGGTTGTTACACTATCCACCACCATGTTCATACATTATTAACCCAATCGAATCAATTCCACTCTTATAGTCATACCCCCTATTCCAAGGATCACGCTTCAACGCCACCTTCTTCTTGATTTCCTTGTTCCCCTGCACCTTTCTTTCTAGTATTTCCATATTTCTCAAACCCTATTAGAAACGGATATCCCAATTGCTTCTAGGGACCTTATGAGTAAGAGGTGTACAAGGGAATTATTTGCTAACATTTTTTTCACTTTCCTTCTCTAGCATGCAAGGGATCTGAAGGGGAAGAATGAGACAAAAATATAATAGATATTGTAAGAAAAAGAAGGCCATGTTAATGGATTACGATATAACGTCCTATAGTTATGTTATCTTATTGCGTATCTAATATGAACTATATAGTTTCCATCATATCTATATTATATCTCATTTATGTAATCCATCATTAGTAGCTCTATAGCTAGATTATGTTTCTTATCATTATTATATAATATATAATAATATCCTTATTATATAATATATAATAATATCCTTATATATTAGTTCATTAATTCAATTAATCATATTACTACTTCAATTTTCATTGTTGACCTTGAGCTATTTCTTTTCTTCCCATCAACTAAGATGAAGTTCTACCGCTTCAATACACTATGACCTTTGTGTTGATCTTAAGGATTATTTTGTGGTGAAAACAATAATTTTAGTAGTGTTTCCTTTAGGCTAGGAACACACCAAAAAAATTTCATTTAATTCACGATAATTCACTAGATAAATGATATTAAGTAATAGAATACACAAGAAAAAAATGAGAGTTCACAAAGGCATTCAAAATAATATAAACTCTTGAAGGAATGGTCTATGATACTTGAAAGTACATTAAAATAAATGCATATATCTAATTGAAAGTGTGAAGTGTTAAGTATAAATTGAAGAATAGATAGGTTATTTTTGAAAGGTGAAGTGATGAGGAAGTGATAGACAACCATAACAAATTAAAACACAACCACTGGATATGTAACAAAAATAACATGAAAAAATAAAATAACAGCTATAGAGGCTCTATATGAGGTCAAATAACACCTCAAAGTATAATCATGTTAAACCCTAAATTAAAAATCAAATTCTTTTACTTTGCATCCAAGACTATTGGAAAAATGATATGTTGTTTTCCATAGTCCTTGTTGCCTCCAGGTAGGAACTAAAACTCCATTTATGGAGCAGGGGAAATCAAAATTGAGCACTACCAACAGTTGGATGTATGTAGTCGAGTACACCTTTGATGTATAAAAGATAAATTATTTTTCATAATGGTTGGGATTTACGTGGTTGAAGCCTTCTTTTTTTAGCTTTTTTGAAAGCTTTTATGATGTCTTTTTCTTTGTAGCCTATATTCTTGAAGGCCTTAATTAGATGGTTATTTTATTGGTCAATGTGTTCAATGTCTGAAATTATAAGGGCTCATATGGAAAAAGTGTTAATAACACCAATAATTTGTAAGGGGTGATGGTGGGACTTTGCATGGAGGTAACTATCAATGTGAGTCCTCTTTCTATAGACCTGGTGTCCTAAGGTTCCATAATCTTTCTTGGTGACCAACGCATTAAGGAAAGGTATGTTATTGTTTTCTTTGGTCTCTATAGTAAATTTAATGTTATTTGATCTAATATTAAGGTGGTTGAGAAAATTTCAAGTTTAATATCACCATGAGACCACTTGGCATTAGTGTCATCAACATATATTTTCCACCAATAGTGCTTCAATGGGTAAGATTCAAGGGTTTTCCTTTTGATTTTTTCCATAAAAGGGTTTGCTAAAATGGGCGATAGGGGGGAACCCATTTCTAATCCAGTGGTTTGTTCATAATACTTACCTTGGAAGATGAAAAAATGTATAGCGTAAGCAAACATTAGCAAGATTGGCAGTTTGAGGATCAACCAATTCTTTGATAACATTGATGGATTCAATCAGAGGAATCATGGTGTAGAGAAAGACCACATCAAATCTGATAAGACGATCTTTATTCTCAAAACTTTCCTTCTCAATCACCTTCACAAATTCAATGGAATATTTGATGAAAGAACCTGAATTACCTACAAGGGGCTCAAGGATCTTAGAGACATATTTTACAAGCTCATAAGTGGGGGATCCAATAGTTTTGACAATAAGTCTTAAGGGAACCCAATCTTTGTGGATTTTAGGGAGACCCTAAATTCTTGGAGTAATTTCACAATTATGGGTAAGTCTCTTTTTAGTCCATTCATCCAAGTTAGAATTATTGATGATATTTTTAACCTCCTTCATAAACTTGGAAATTGGATTATTATCTAACTTTCTGTAGATTCCACTACAATCAAGGCGTTCATTCATATTTTTAGTGTATAGTCTCTCTTATCAATAACAAGAGTGGTGCCACCCTTATCATCCCTATGGACAACAATATTGTCATTGTTTTTAATTCTCTTGATAGCTAAAAAATTTCTTTTCCAAAGTTACTCTCAGGAGGTTTGGAGTTTTTTAATATAGAGATGCAATCCAATCTAATGCATTCTTTATCCTTAGTGCTTAAATAATTAATGCCTTATTCAATAGTACAAATTATGCTTTCAAGAGGAATCATTTTGGGAGATATGGAAAAAATAAGGCCCTTATTTAGAATGGAATAATCTTCTTTAGTTAATCGATGAGAGGAAAGATTAATTAACTTTTTAGGAATTCTACTAGAGCCTTTGTTAGTGAGATCCAAAGTGTTTTCCATGTGGTTCTCAAGGGAGTTTCTATTGGAGTTAATGGATTTGTTTCCAGTGGTGTTAGAGATAAAACGTTGATTACCTCTATTAATAAAATGATGGTCACTGATAGATGAGCCCTTCCATTCAATATTGATGTTGTCAACAATGAGGCTGATAGAATTGTTAAGGATGGATGAGGTATTATGAGATGAACAGTAAGAAACATTCTCAACTATGCCCACACTAGATGAATTAAAAGAGTTCACGTTGTCACCAATATGAATGCTCTGATAAATACCTACGTTGGCATCATTACAAATATGATTGCTGGAGGAATCTAAGTTTATAATCAGATTTGAACTCTACTCAGTTTTTTCAATGATGGGGGAATTATAACAGATTCCCACGCTAGATGAGTTAGAACAAACACTATTATCAATGTGTTTCTTAGATGTAATATGATTGTTGGACTAATTTGAATTCAGATTAATGTTGTCTCTGAAGGAAGAATTATGATTACAGTCATAGTTAGTGCATCATAGATCATGTTCACTGTAGTTGAGCATGTTATGAGAAAAAAAATTCATTTTATTAAAATGCCTATTTTTAAACTTTATTTTATCCTTCTTGGCTTTTATGGAAGCAATGGCATTAACAATAAACCATATATCAGGTCAAAGGGTGGATGCAAGATTTAGGTGGGAGGATAATGCTTTACAGTTCAATCAATTTAGTTTAGAGTGAATTCTTCTTATCTCTTGTCTGATTAATGCCATGCTAAGTTTAAATAATTATTTGGAGGTGTAATGGTAATGGTTCTTTAAATGACGTTTAATCTTGGGAAATGTAGGAATATTACCTAGGTCATGACATTTCTTCAAAAATTGTAAATTTTCACTTTCTTTTTTAATCTTGATTCTAGTCCTATCTAATAGAAAATTTTCCTTCCACATATCCCCTACACATAGGGAAAAAAATTTGTATTTCAAACCTCTGTGGTTGGAATTTTCAGTCTGGATGCTCCATCTTACTAGAGTCAGTTTTTACGAATGTCTACATTTTGGGCCCATTATTGGATCCATCATATGGAAAAAAAGGTGTGTCAAGAGAACCAAACTATTAATATAAGAGATAGAAGAAAAATGAAAGAAATGAAGAGATGCCTTCTAATTAATACTACAAACCCTAAATTAGGGATTAATCATCAATTGTGTGTTTCCTATATGGAAGGGCATGTTTTGTGGAAGAATCCAAAGAAGCCTGTAAGTAGAAGCTCCCCTACATGCTTGTAGCACTCAAAAATTTCCGCATGTAATTGTTTGCTCCATGCTCCAGATAAGAGTTTGTATTTTTAGAAGCAACATTTTTGTTTGATTGTACCCATGCTTCAACACGGACTGTCTTTTCAAGATCTAATCTTGCAGAATAATACATATTGTACATGGAGATTGAGTGATTGGAAACATCGTAAAAATCATTTAATTTTGAATATGGGAAAGGAATTATGTATGAGTGAATTAATATATGTGAAGGTTTAATAAAATGCTCATAAAATGTATGTCTATGAGAGAGAATAAGTGTATTGTTTTTATATATAGTGGTGTTTTAAATTCAAAATTCTAATTCGAATTGCATATTAGTGGATTATAAAGCCATTTTATTTTAATTGAAAGGAGGATGGTGTTTTGTACCTTGATAATATTTTATTGTCATTAAATTATTAATTCTAAAAATGAGGTGTTTTGGCCACTTATTAAAGGAGAAACTTTAAGTGAGGAATTTGTAAAGTTCAAGAGTTATTGCTCTTATTTTAATTCAAAAGATAAAGAAGGCACATCGAGTTATAGGATCCATGGGAGCTAGAATTGGTCGAGGAAGACCAACTGCCAACCAAGTATTACTCTATGAAGTAAGACATATTCGAACGAGATTAGATGCAATGGAGACAACACACGGAAGAGACATTGACATTCGTGATATCAACGAATCAGAAGAAACCTAAGAAGAAGAAACTCCAGAAGAGAAAATGGTCAAGATGATCGCAAGAATAAGCAGCAAGTTGAGATTGGAAGTGCTTATGTATGAGGGAAACTTAAATCCTGAAGAACTGGCCGACTAGATCAACACTATGGATTAATATTTCGACTATGAAAATGTAGTTAAAGAGAAGAAAGTTAAGTTCGTGGTGACCATATTAAAAGGACATGTTGCACTATGGTGGGACCATGTGCAAGTTGAGCAGAGAAATAAAGGAAAAGGGATGATCACTAGTTGGGATCATATGGTAGCCAAGTTCAAAGGTGAATTTATTCCTCGATATTATCAGTTAAATATTTTCCGCTAGATGTAAAATATTAAGCAGAAATTCATGTCTGTAAAAGAATAAATAGAAGAATTTTATAGATTAAGTATAATATCTGGTCATGCGAAAGGACATGATGAAAAGTTAGCTAGATATATTAATGGCATAATATTTGAAATAAATTGATGAATTGAGTATTTTTTCTCTGAAAACTGTTGAAGAAGCTCACTAGATAGCCCTCAATATAGAAGAGAAACTGGCAAGGAAACAAAGTTAAAGAGAATGAGGACGAAGTACAATAAGTAGTAGAGGACAATCAAGAAGAGGACCATCAAGTAGAGGACAATCAAGCAGAGGATATTCAAGTGCAATATTTCGTATTAAAAAATAAGAAGGTAGAAGTTCACATCAGGAAGAATCATCGACAAGAGGATATTTCAGCGGACGAAGACCATATCAAAGTTTTAGAGGTAGATATTTTGTGGTAAGATTTTATACATGTAACAAAGTTGGCCATAAATCTAATGAATTTCCAGAAATATTTTCTAGTGAGGGTAGCAAACATATGGCACAAAATGATACAAAAAGTGTACAATCATCTACACATGAAAATGCACTTGAAACTGGTGAATCCTTAATGATGAAAATAAATTTATAAAAGTCTACTAAAGAAGTAAAGGAACCTACACAAAGGAAAACATAGTTCAAAACTATTCGTAAATCAGGAGGAAAATGCTGTAAAGTCAATATTGATAGTGGGAGTACTAATAATCTAGTATCCACAGAAATGGTAGAAAATTTAAATTTAAGGAAAACTAAACATCCCACTCCCTAAAAAGTCTCATGGTTTCAAAAGGGACATCAAATACTAGTTAATGAGCAATGTGAAGTGGAGTTTCATATAAGATGTTATAAATATAAAGTTCTTTGTGATGTTATGCCTATGGAAATGTGTCATATTTTGCTTGGAAGAACATGGCAATATGACAGGAAAGCAATACACAATGGAAGGAGCAATACCTATACTTTTGAAAATAATGGAGAAAAGCATGTAATGTTTCCTTTGAAGAATAAAAAAGCACCAGAAAAAGGCCAATCCAAGGTAATGTTACTTAGCGGAAAATAGTTCCTTCAAGAAATAAAGCATGAGGAGAAAAAATTTCCTTTGATTGGTAAGACAAAAGTAGTCCTCATAAGCACAAATTTGAAAGATCTTCTAGAAGAAATTAAAAATATGTTGAATGAATTCATTGATGTTGTAGTGGATGAATTGCCTCATAAGTTTCCTCCCATTAGAAGAATCAACCATCATATTGATCTCATTCCATGTGTCGTCCTTCCAAACAAAGCAGCGTATAAAATGATTTTAAGGTAAAATGAAGAGATTAATCAAGTGCAAGAATAGTTAGATAAGGGTCTCATCAGAGAAAGCTTAAGTCCATGTGTTGTTCCAACAGGGTTAACTCCAAAGAAGGATGGTGGATGGAGAATGCGTACATATTCTCGAGCAATCAACAAAATCACAATCGGGTAGATGCTTCCATTACCTCATATTTATTATCTTATAGATTGTTTAGGTGGTGCTACATAATTTTTCTAAAATAGATTTAAAATGTGGGTATCATCAGATCAGAATCAAAGAAGGTGATGAATGGAAAACAACATTTAAAACTAATAATGGTGTATATGAATGGTTTGTAATTCCCTTCGGACTTACCAATGATCCTAGTACCTTTATGAGCTTAATGAACAAGGTCTCAAAAAAATTCATTGGAAAATTTGTCATAGTTTATCTTGATGATATCCTAATTTACATTCAATCAAAAGAAGAGCACTTAAGATATCTTAACATGGTTTTGAAGAAGTAACAACAAGAAAAATTGTTATATCAATTAAAGAAGTGTAGTTTCATGAAAGCATAATTATTGTACTTGGGTTTTGTGATTTCAAAAGAAGGCTAAAATATGGATAAGGAGAAAGCGAAGTCCATAATCAATTGGCCAACCCCAAGAAGAATTTGAAAGGTAAGAAGTTTTCATGGATTGGAAAGTTTTTACAGGAAATTTATCAAACAATTTCAATGGTATATGTGCTCCATTTTTAGAAACTATTAAAGAAAGAAATGAACCATTCCAATGTACAAAAGAAGCTAATAAAAGCTTCAAATTATTAAATAAAAAGATTACAAAACAACCTATTTTAGCATTGCCATATTTCAACAAGTTTTTCGAGGTTGATACCGATGCTAGTGGAACCGCAATAGGAGTTGTTCTAAGTAAAGAGGGAATACCAATCACCTACTAAAGTGAAAAAATCAATGAAGCCAAGAAAAAATACTCTATTTATGATAAATAATTCTATGCCATCATACAAAATTTTAAAAAATGGAGACATTATCTTATGTCAAAAGACTTCATCCTCTACACATATAATCATGATTTACAATACATCAACACTCAAACAAAATTGAGTCAAAGACATGTTAAATGGATTGAATTCTTACAAAATTTTAGATTTATTATCAAGCATAAAAGTGGGCAGTCAAATAAATTATTAGATACATTAAGCAGGATCAATTTAATTCTCCAAGAATTCTAAGTGAATATCTTAGGATTTGATGAGCTAAAAGATATGTATAAAGGTGATCCATATTTCAAAGAATCTTATGCAACTTGTGAAAATCATGTAAGTAGAGATAGAAATCCATGGTTAGATTACATGATACAAGAAGGAATTTTGTTCAAAGGAAGATAGTTATGCATTCCAAGATGTTCAATGAGGGAAAATCTGTTAAAATAAAAACATAGTGGAAGTTTAGCAGGTCATTTTTGGCAAGATAAAACTCTAGCACAGTTATAAGCATTTTACTATTGGCCTTCCATACAAGCAGATGTGAGAATATTTGTTGAAAGATGCAGGATATGTCAATATGAAAAAGGAATAATTTATAACATTGGACTATATCAACCCTTACCAATACCAAATTGACCATGAGACTCTATAAGCATGGATTTTGTACTAGGATTTCCCAAAACACAAAGAGGAAGTGACTCAATATTTGTTGTTGTTGATAGATTCTAAAAAATGGCACACTTTATATCCTGTAAAAAGAAAAATGATGAAACTAACATAGCAAACTTGTTCTTCAGATAAATATTTAGATTGCATGGATTACCTACAAGTATTGTTTCTGACAGAGACACGAGGTTTGTGGGTCATTTTTGGAGAACTTTATGGAATAAGTTAGGAACCAATCTCAGCTTTAATTCAACATATCATCCCTAGAATGATGGTCATACATAGGTGGTAAATAGAAGTCCTGGAAATATGCTAAGGATTTTGGTAAGTGAACATCCCAAACTATGGGATCAGGTACTTGCTTAGGCACAATTTGCATATAGCAAATCACTTAACATAAGCACTGGATTGAGTCCATTATAAATAGTTTATGGGATGAATCCAAGAGGAATGTATGAGTTAAGGAACCTTGGAAAACACGAATTTATAAGTGCAGGGGGGGAATATTTTGCAACCAATATGCAGGAAATACAGGACAGAGTCAAGCAACAATTACAAGAAAGCAACAAAAAGTATAAATGAAGAGTAGATTCCAAAAGAAGACAATTGGATTTTGATGATGGAGACTTGGCCATGGCACATCTTCGGAAAGAAAGATATCCTAAAGGGGAATATAATAAGTTAAAACTGAAAAAGACGGATCGTGCAAAATTTTGAGGAAATAATGCTTATGAAATAGAACTACCCAAAGGCTTTGGCATCTCACCAATATCTAATGTTTTCGATCTATACTCCTTTAAGGAACCATTGAATGATCCTATAGATGCACCTGTTAGGGATAAATTTTAGTGGGAGAAACAACTACCTTCAACACCAAAAAAGTATATTGAATCAACCATCGATAAAAGGGTGGCTAAAAGGACCAGGAATAAAGATTAATTTCAATAATTGGTCAAATGGAAGAATTAACTAGTCGAAGATGCTACTTGGATGAAAACAAATGAGATTTCAAAATATGGTATCAATATTGAAGAACTCCAGAAGCAAATCATATGAATGTATATTTTCTTCCACAATACTATGATGTAGGAGCATCTCTTGTTTTGTAATTATGTGTTTATTTAATTTGGATAATCTAGAAAATTATAGATTTTATGGAGATTTATACAATTTGTTAGAGATAAAGCAGTTAGGATAGATTCCTAGAATTGAGATGATTTCTCTCAACTTCCTCCAAATATCCAAGAAGGAGTTTTCTATTTCAGTAATTCGAGAGTTTTCTTCCTCAAGAATAAATAGCCATGTAATTCATTCGTAAAGACAAGTAAAGCCATGTAATAGATGTTATGTTTGTTTCTTATGATAATTCCTCATATGGTCTTTACGTCATTTTAGTTTAGTTTTATGTAATTTTACAAACTCAAAGACATTGCAACATCTCAACCTATTGGGGTGGAGAGGGTCTCTTGAGACAATTAATTTTCACCTTTTATTATTTTTCTATTTGACCCCACATATAATTGTTTACAAGTATTTACAACACTACATCATCTCCCCCTACCTTTTTTATTTTATATTTAATTTTAGAAAATGTTATGAAATAAAATATTTATAAAATATTTTGATTTTTAAATGAGTGATGGTCTTTGGGAAAATGGTATTGATAAGCCAAGGTACTAGTCCATGGTATAGTAACAAAGCCTGTTTACAAATTAATGATATCCATGGTAATATGGGGGTGAATATTCATGGTTAAGAATCTTGTTTTTATTGTAATTACTAAGTTTTAATTTAAAAATGTTATAAAATTAAATTAAAATAAAATATTTATAAAATATTTTGATTTTGAAATAAGTTACAGTTTTTGGGCATGTGGTATTGTCAAGACATGGTATTGGTCATGGTATTGTAGAAGAACCTATTTAGAAGTTAATGGGGATGAATATTCATACCTAATAATCTTGTTATATTGTAATTATTAAATTTTTATGCGCTTATTAATTAAATTTAAATGTGGTTACGAAATTCATATTTTAATTTAAATGGTAATATATCTTAATTTATAGCTATTATTCATAGGTTATATATTTTAATGTGATATGTATATTATGATTTTTCTTTTATGTAAAAAATTGTTGACAGTTTTATTAATAAAAATAAATTAACAAAAAAGAAATTGAATTAAAAAAATATTTACATCTAACATGTATTGCCTACACGTCTCTATATACAGTCTCTCAGGGTATTGATCCATAGTATTGTAAGAAAGCCTATTGACAGATTAAGAATATCTCTAATAAAGTGGAGGTCACTCATAATGGTTAAGAATTTTGTTTCTTGTTTATATATATATATATATATATATATATATATATATATATATAGTTAGTTAGTTAGTTTTATATACTTTTTTAAAATTTTAGCAATGAGATATCTATAATGAAGTGTTTTGATTCTTATTATAAATTGATGTGTATATGTGTAGATCAAAAATCTAATTTATATGGCTACACTAGTGTACATATGTGTGCAAATGCTTTTTATTATACAACTAACTTTTAACCTTACAAAAATAAAAGGATCTTAGCCCAAAAAGTTTGGTGAACAATTTGTTTAACTATGTTATATAAGTTCAACTTTATGTTCTAACTGGTAGTTTGTACATTTATGAAATAATTATACTTGTAATAATAACCATAAATTTTCTTTCCAATTAAAAAAAATTCTTTGAAATATTATTTTATTATTACTATTTTTATGAATTATCCGTGAAAAAACTTCTGAATTATTTTTGGAAGAGAACAATGGCCATGGTTTTCATTTTTGGTGCAGAGTACCTGTTTGCCCCCACCATGCATGATGGTTCAGATGGGTGTGAATGGCATCACACTCACGTGCCAGGTCTGGATCTGTTTAGGAATGTGGTGATCCTTGATCAGATGCCAATCCCTGCCCTCTATTCACCACAAGAGAATTTTTGGTTAGATCGGAAGGCAGGCCCTCGTTTATAGTAGAGTATTTTTTATCTGGAGTTTTTCTTGCCGTGGATCCATTGTTAAAGCAGTTAGATCTTGAATTTCTCAATTCCCTAAGTGAATTGAGTTGTCGAAATGGAGGATTAGATGTCGATATGCAGTGCCTATTTTTCTATTCAATGGATCAGTATATTTCTTCAGTATATCAGGAGGTATCAGTGGACTTCCTTTCATTTATGAAGGAATTTCTCCTGCTGCGACTTCTTCCAATCCTCTCAGATCCTTACTTCTGCGTAGATACGATTGTCGACTTGTGTGAATGTCAAGTATGGACTCTAGATTTGGGATCAAAGATATCTTACCAATTTTTTATTAAAGCCCCAGGAGGAAAATCAATCTTATTTTTGGTTTGAGCTTCAGAGTGCATCAAAAAATTGAATAAAAAAATCCTACATATTCTGGGCATTGCAATGCTCTCAGAAATTCTATTCTGTGAAGGAAAATCAATGTAGGATGACCTTAGGTTACATGATTATAATATTACTTCTTCATCCACCATCATCTTAAATTTGAGGCTTTGGGAGGCTCTTTTGGATCAAGTAATCCAAAGGGCGCATGGGGCATGTTTGGATCTAGTCTTCCTAAAGGAAGAAATTCGAATCAAGGACAAGTATATGGAGGTCCTTCATTCAAAGACATCCGTAAAGGGAATTTTTTTGCCTCGGCCAAACCAAAAAAGACACATAATATTTCCATCCCATATATAGTGGAACAATTGAATTAAGTCCCAGGAATGACTGTAAGCCTATCATAAATAAATTATCTATGTACAGCTTTTGAATCACATGTATTCATATGCATATTCAACGGTTTCTAGCCAAAACCAATGGATCTTTTTCACTGGATTTTCATAAATTAGACAATAAATTGTGAGATTCACATCTGCTCCAATGGCTTTTTCATAGTTTATTTTGCATCATTGGAGGAACAAGAATATATATTGCGAGAGGGCCTATGGTTCTGGGGTACTGTGATTTTTTTTTTCACCCCATAGTTCCTATAATTCAATGCCAATACAGTGGTGGTATCAATAATTATGGTTTGGGTTAGGTTATTTAATCTTTCTCTATATTTCTAGCACCATAAAGTGCTAGAAGGCATTGGGAACCTCTTAGGGTGATACATAAAGACATATACACAAAGATTTGAATAATAAATCTACACTTTCACCAAAGTCTGTGTGGAGGTGTGTTAGGTCCCTATATTACTAGTGTAGTCCCTTATTGTTGTTAGTGTAGCCCCCTTATTGTTATTGTTGTACCCCTGTAGCCCCCATATTGTTATTATTGTGCCCCATAAAAGGCACTATTTTTATTATTGTGCCCTTACATTATTATTGTTAGGTTAGCTAGGATTATATTGTGACCCCATGGACTCCTATATATAGAAAGGAGGTTTTTTCATTTGTATCATCCAAGAATTGTTCATTTCTGTAATGTAAAGGAGGTTTCCCCCTCGAAGTGGCTGATTTATAAGGAGTTTATCTCTCTTTTCTTCTATTTTTGGAGTTGGTTTCATAAAATTTGGTATCAGAGCTTATTATCTTTCCCAACTTCCCTGTGATACCTCGTAATTCGACTTCCTTTCCTTCCGAAAAAAATTTCAAGAAAAGTTCTTGAACATTAAAAACTATCGTCCACAAAGATTGTAACCATTGTACTCCTAGTACAACATCAACACCTCCCATTGGAATGGAAAGCATTGGACTATTCAATACATATACCGCCATGGTTATCTTGATATTATGGCATTTTCCAGAGCAATTTATAGTTCCTCCATTTGCAACCATCACTTGACAATTAGGTGCTGGGTATAGGAAGCAATTCAATTGCTTGGCTACCTTATACTGAATAAAATCATGGGCACCACCTGAATCCATCAACACTATTACCTTTTTCTTCTTGATATGTCCTTCTATCTTGAGAGTTTGAGGAGTGATAATTCTTGCCAATGCATCATAGGATATGGTCGGATTCATTTCTTCTTTCTCTAGGGTTGGTTCCTGGTGTATATCCTCTTCTTTTGAAGTTCACTTATTCATTTATGTAATGTAAAGGAGGTTTCCCCCTCGAAGTGGTTGATTTCTAAGGCGTCTATCTCTCTTTTCTTCTATTTTTGGAGTTGGTTTCATAACAAGGTGGACCTCAACAAAGGATTGTCAGATTGTATCCTCTTGACACATAACAAGAAGTGTTGGACAAAGTTTCTAGATTTTGAGAACATGACTTTTATATGCCAAATATGTCGACAAACAAGAAATCTACAAAATATATGTCCTGATGCCAAGAAAGATCCATGAAGGAAGAAGAAACCAGGAAAGCAACACAAGGGCCAAGAGTTTCCACAACAACTTCCCGAATACGAAGAGGATGATGAATAAATGGATTACCCTACCAATGAAGAAACCCATAACCCACAAGAAAGCATAGAAAATGGGGGGAGAAAATCATGAAGCATCAAGAACCCTAGTCCCCACAACATAGCTGGAGAAGATTTTTGAAGCAAAGGATACGGGGGGGTTTCAAACGTCATCATATATCTGAAAGTTTGGATTCAGATAAGGAGAATCCAAAAATGAATGAAGAGAACCAGCTAGCACTTGTAACGACCACTCCATCCTGAGGAGAATGGCGGAAGGTAAAAAAGAATAAATGAAGAAAAGGGTAACCTATTACTTCCATTTTGGAGTAGTTTATTTGGATTGACTCCATGAACACCAATTTTGACTAACATGATTGAATGCTTTGTAAGCATCTACAACATATAATTTTGTTTTCATTAATAAAATTATGATTTTTCCAAGAAAAAAAATATTCTTTTTTTAAATAAAATTTCACATTAAATTAATACAAAATAATAAAGGCTATAATTTTAACTTTCCTTCACTTATGATTACATCTTTTCTCTCCAGAAAACTTGAACCCAAAACCATCTTTTCTCTCTAGAAAACTTGAACCCAAAACCAAGGGATCAATATCCTTGCTTCACACAATCACCATCAACTAGGCTACGTCAACTATAATCATGAAACATTAAATATTAAATACATCATAAAATCAAGATTCAAATATCTATTAGTAACCCAAAAAAATCTATATTATATTTTTTATTTACATTAAATAATATTATATAACACATATTTACACGATCTAGCCCACATCATTAAAATATCGCATATTAATTGATTTTTTTACATAATTAAGCCTTCCATAAACGATCACAATATTTACATAATAATTAGGATATTTATACCAAATATGATGCATACTAAATATGCATATTTATATTGAATATGAAAATCACTGCGTTCTCCAACTCAGTAAAGCCACCGTACCTGGGAAAATGGAATATATGAAACTATAGAAAGGCAGTCATACTAAATTTCAATGAAGCTTAGAAAATTGTCACCTAGGAGAGCACCTGCGCCAAATATTTGAATTCCGATGTTATTAAAAAAAAAAAAAAACTGTTATATTTATGGGTAATAATTTGGGTAGAATTTGTTTAAGTTTAGTTTATTTAGTTGGGTTTAAATAAACTTAAGCTTGAGTGTGTCAAACGGTTAAAAACACGTCTTTCCTTTTAAGAGGTCACAAATTCAAAACCAGAAAAAATAAAATATATATACTTTATAGAGTAACAATCAAATCACTACTAAAATATTCTAAGCAAATCTCTCATATATATACACATGTCCTTAGTCGGTGACCTCCCAATTAACAAAGTACCTAGAAACCTAAATTAAATTGAACTATCCCTTAAAATTTGGATGTTATAATTGTCATTTGTTTATTTAATTTGAACAGACGTGCCTTCCACTCCGCCTAAACTCAAATTCGGATTGATTAGTCCGAATATTCTCCATGAGACTTCTATTAATATTTCATATATATACATAATAACGGATATCTGTGCACGTGTTGAGGTCCAGCTAAATAGAAAATGGAGTAAAATCTTCCATAGATTGATAGTAGGAAGGAAGCATCTCTCTGGTCTGTAATGATTTTTAGGTCTTTCAGGTATTTAAAATTCTAGAATAATAAAAATAGAATACGATGCACTATGTGCAAGCTGATAAATCTTGAAGAACCCAATGTTTCATATTCTGCAAGCATTGCATAGTTTACTAGTTGAATGTTTATCAAAGAACGCTGTGATTTTTTGCCCCAAACAAAACTAATTATCGATTATTGCATGATCCATTTCAAAGTCCATGGAAAAAATGCATATGAAATTTGATATCTTATCATGTCAAAACATGAACACTTCTTTATATAAAGATATACCTGAAAAGTATTTGATATAATTTTAATCATTGTGAGTGAATTCCTTTGAAAGTAATGCTGAAATGGCTTTAAGGATTTCTGATACACATACAAAATGCAATGCAGGGTGGCTATGTCACATTGGATTTCATTTGTAATCATTGAGGTTTGAAGAGATTGAGACTTTGGTTCAAGCATATTTTGGATGCATTTTCTGTATCCATACCAATGTAATGGATATGAATTTCAAATCAATTCCAGTCACAGAAGCTTTAATTCTTAAAAGAAAATCTTTGAAACTAAATATAAATTATACCTTTTTAATATCTTTTGTTGTCAACTCTTTCTAAAATGTATTAATCTTGGTAGCGTTAAAAATGAATTCAACGATCCAATTTGTTCGAAGCCCAGGAAATGAATCTCTTTTTTCTAGCCAATGTCATTTAAATCCCAAGGACTCTAAACTGTTGAACTCTTTAAAAGAGCCTTGCCTAGAGAGAATACCTTGGGTACATTGTGTCTTTGAGTTGATCCTATGGTTATTGTAATTACATTTTTTTCCTAACTCTCTGAATACCTTCATATGTCTTGCTTCAAAAGATTTGCTGAGAGTTGAGATTTGGAAACAGGTGGAGGTAGAAGTGAATATTGTAGGAAGATTAAAGAACAAAGGACCCGCAATAATTGACGAAGCCAAAAAACATTATGTTTTTCTTCTGGCTTTAGGTCAGCTCAAGTCAGCATTGCTATGGAATAAATGAAACAAAATTCTTATTTAAAAACGCAAATTATGCACCTTCACTAAACCAATAGACTATGATTTTATATATAGATAATTGATTGATCATATAATTGTTGAAACAAAGTTGAGATTATGTGTAGATCTAGAAGGATTGAGAGGGAGAAAACAGAGAAATTAATAAATTAATAAATCAGAAAAGGAGGGAATTTCTCTCCTCATCACTGAGTATAGTTATATAGATTACATATAGGAGGCAAATAGTAATAAATAACATAAGTAAATTGAACTGGCACTACTAACTGAGGAATTCAACTAACTGAACTAAAACTAAAAGTAACTTTGATAGATATCAGACATGGTTGACAGTGAGATTAATGGTCTCAACAAGAGCTATATTGTCACAAGGAAGGTAGATGGACAAATCACAGGATTCGTCAACAGCTGCAGAAGCCACCGGGTGGTGTATTCAAAATTCAGAGTGGGTTACTGTTACAGTTGCAGTGAGGAGGAAGAGCGGAAGAATGGAACCACACACTAGAATTCTTGGACTCTGGCTTAGATCTTTATTAAAAGTATTTGATATTCTCCACTATGTTTGGAATTTCAATTTTATTTAGTCTATGGAAATTTTATGACAATCATTTGTTTTTCATCCTAGTCACTTTACAATTTTTTTAAATTCAGTTTTTATATGTTGATATATGCAATTTTTTTAAATTCAGTTTTTATATGTTGATATATGCAATTTTTTTAATTATGTGTTGTTATATATGTTGGAATGGTAGAAGAGTAAAGGCACAAATTACACAAAGATTTCACACAATAACACAAAGGAGTTGCGACTCCTCTCTATCAATTACGCGAACCTCAATCACACTCTTACTTAATACAATGAACCTAGTGAAGGGTATTAATCCTAACTCACTTGACATGCACACACTTACCAAAATCATCTATCACATAACTCAACTTGCTCAATGCTCACTTAACTGACTCTCTAACTCACTCACCAAATTTATCTCTCACACAACTCAACACTCACATAACTGATTGTCTAACTCTGCATGCGGGAGTTAATTACATATTTTAACACTCCCCCTTAATTACAACCACTAAACTAAAACATAACTCATGAAAACTCAAACATGTCTACTGATCTATGTCTCAGTTAGGCTTACAACACCCAAGTTTCTTTTGTGAAACTCAAACACATCTATTGCTAATGGCTTTGTAAATATATCAGTCAATTGATCACTAGATTTACAAGGCTTCAAGTGAACTTCTCCATTGCGCACAAGTTCTCTAATAAAATGATATCTAGTATCAATATGATTTCTCTTTTGATGAAACACACTATTCTTGGATAGTGCAATCGCTGAAGTGTTGTCACAGTATATCACTGTTGATCCTTGTTGTTTCTTCTTGAGTACATCCAATACTCTTCTTAACCATACTGCTTGACATGCTGCTGAAGTTGCTGCTACATATTCTGCTTCTGCTGATGATAGTGTCACAATAGGCTTCTTCTTAGATGCCCATGCTATCACACCTGAACCAAGATGGAACACATAACCAGATGTGCTCTTTCGATCATCCAAACTTCCTGCAAAATCGCTATCTGTGTATCCAATCAAATATTTATTTTCTGTACTTGCATACATTATGCCATAATCTCTAGTTCCTGATATGTATCTTAGAATTATTTTTCCAACACTCCAATGTGTATCTTTTGGAGTCTCCATAAATCTAGAAATAAAACTTACTCCTTGCATAATATCTAGTCTTGTAGCTGTGAGATACATGAGGCTGCCAACCAATCTTTTGAATAGAGTGGGATTGACATCTGCTCCTTCATCATCCTTACTTAACTTTGTACATGTTGCAACTGGTGTAGGTATAGGTTTGCAATTATCCATCCTGAATCTTTTCAGCAAATCTTTCGCATATTTATTTTGGCAAATAAAAATTCCTTTTTTCAGATTGCTCAACTTCAATGCTAAGAAAATATTTCATGAGACCAATATCTGTCATCTCAAATTCTTTCATCATGGTTGCTTTAAATTCATCTAACTCAAGATCACCTGTAAAAATCATATCATCAACATATTATAATCAAACAATCAAAATCTGTCCATGCTCATTTACCTTTGTGTATAAGGTAGGCTTAATGCTGCTTTTGCAAAATCCTTTCTTAATCATGTAACCGTCGATTCTCCTATACCATGCTCTAGGTGCTTGCTTGAGTCCATAGACCGCTTTCTTCAACTTGTAAACTTTATCTTCTTTACCTTCAACTTCATATCCCGAAGGCTGCTGCACATAAATTTCTTCTTTAGAATTCCATTTAAGAAGGTTGATTTGACATCCATATGATATACTTTCCACTTGTTCTAAGCTGCTATGGCTAGAACTGCTTTTACATTATCCAATCTGACTACCAAAGAAAATGTTTCCCCAAAGTATATTCCCAATTGCTGTGAGAATCCTTTTGCTACAAGTCTTGCTTTAAATCTATCAATCTCACCTTTCTCATTCAACTTTGTGTTGTACACCCACTTCACACTAATGTGGTTTTTATCATTTGGAAAATTAACCAAATCCCATGTATCATTCTTTTCAATAGAATCCATCTCTTCATCCATGGCTTGCACCCAATTTTCATCTCTGATTGCTTCTTCAAACGAAGAAGGTTGGAATTTTAACAATGCAAAATTTGAACTAGCATCCAAATCATCATAAATATCTTTTAAACTTCTCATATTTTTCTTACCATTTCTTGAATCATTACTTGATTGGTTGCTTAGAGAATTCTGGTCTATTGATCTGCTTGAAGATCCATGCTACTCTGAAAATCCTGGATTCCTTGATGATGTGACTCTATTTGGTGTCTGCACTCTTCTCCTTTTCTTCTACATCATCCTCCTCCATTAATGGTGCTTGTGCATTAATTCTTTTGTTTACTGTCCCATTCCATGACTCTTATTCTTTGAACACAACATCTTTGCTAATTATTGTCTTCTTGGTGACATGGTTATACAATTTGTAAGCTTTTGACTGCTCACTATAACCAATAAATATGCATTTTTCACTTTGATCATGCAATTTTCCTCTGATCTTCTTAGGCACATGTGCATAGTCTACACATCCAAAAATTCTGAAATGAGATGCACTACATAACATACCTGACGATGCTTCTTTTGGAGCTCTGTTCATCACACTCTTTGTAGGTGATTTGTTTATCACATAAACAACAGGTGCAACTGCTTCTGCATAATACTCATTAGACAAGTGTCTTGCTTTCAACGTGCTCCTTGTCATGTTCATGATTGTTCTATTCTTTCTCTCTGCTACACCATTCTGCTGCGGTGTGTACCTGGTTGTAAAATGTCTTCTGATTCCATGTTGTTTGCAGTACTCATGGAATGCTTTCGAATCATATTCTCCACCACGATATGATCTCAATACCTTGATATGTCGATCACTTTGGTTCTCTGCTAAGGCTTTGAACTCTTTGAAATTTGCAAAAGTTTCAGACTTCCGCTTCAAAAAGTAAACCCAAGTCTTTCTACTATAGTCATCAATAAAAATGAGGAAGTAACAACTTCCACCAATCAACTGTGTCCTCATAGGTCCACACAAGTCTGTATGCACCAAATCAAGTGGTTTCTTTGCTCTGTGTGAAACTCCCTTCGGAAAACTTTCACGGTGTTGCTTTCCCAAGGTGCAACACTCACAAGTACTAGCAGGTTCTTTGATGGGAGGTAATCCTCTGACCATTTGTTTCTGCTGCAACAATCTTAAATTGGAAAAATGCAAGTGTCTAAACTGAAAGTGTCATAACCAATAATCATTAGAACATGCAGTTTTAAAAGAAATAACAAGGTTGTTGTAGTTCATAATTAGTGGAAAGAGTCTGTTCCTCGTCATCTGCACCTTTGCTATCAACTACTTTCTTGGCAGTTTGTCATAAATAACACACTCTTGCCCCTGAAAGATAACTTTGTATCCTTCTACGTCAATTGACCAACACTTATCAAATTATGTTTGAGACCAAGAACATAATATACCTCTGATATTGTCTTTGGCTCCCCCTGCTTGGTCAGAATGTTGACCACTCCTTTTCCATCTAAATCCATAGTCTTGTCAGTCCCTAACTTTACCTCTGTCTTGACAGATTGATCCAAATTTGCAACCAAATTCTTGTTGCCTGTCATGTGGTTACTGTAACCACTGTCTAATAGCCAGACTTTGTTAGACGGTTCATGCATGTTGTTGCATGCTAGGAACATGGAGTTAGTATTCTTTGTACTAACATTAGCTCTTTGGATTCCTTGATCAGCTAGCTTCTTCCTGCAATCACGAGCATAGTGACCAAATTTGTTGCAATAGTAACATCTCACGTTTGATTTGTCTGATCTGTAATTATTGTTGAAGCTTTTGTTTTTGCTGCTTCCACTTTCATGTTCATGCTCTTCTCGGCCATCTCTCTGACCACCATATCTTCTGCCTCATCCTTTGCCTCTAGATCGACCTCTGTCTCAAACTCTTGAAATAGAAACTTGACTTTTGAAAGCAGTTTCTAAAGTGGAATCCTTATTTTTGTATATCCTTGCCTCATACGATAGAAGTGATCCCATCAACTCATCAACTGTCAGTTTTTCCAAATCTTTTTCTTATTCTATGGTTGTTACCACAACAGCAAACTTGGTGGACAAAGATCTAAGTACCTTCTCAATCACTGTTCGATTTTTAATGTCTTTGCCCTAAATTTTTCACTGATTGACGACAAACATGACCCTATTCATGAAAGAATCAATGTCCTCTGTCTCCTTCATCTGCAGAATTTTGAAATCTCTCCTAGTATTCTACAATTTAACAATATGGACTTTTTCCACACCTTGATAGCTTGTCGCCAAGGTTTCCCATGCTTCCTTTGCTAAAGACATAATCATTATCTTCTGAAACACTGCTCGGTCCAATCCCTGCTGGATAAGAAGCAATACTTGTGCATTCTTCCTCTTGTCTTTCTTCCATTGTTCCCTCTCTGCATTACTGAGGGCTCATTCTTCTGCATCATCCTGAGGTTTTGCAAACCCAAACTTGACATGATCCCAAACATCATGCGCTTTTAGCATGGTCTCCATCTTAATAGCCCACACATCATAATCTTTCCCTATGAAAAAAAGTTGTGGTTAAAAACTTCTTGTAGCCATCTTTCTTCAAACAAAAATTCACTTTTGAAATTTAAAATTTTTTTGTATGCTTCGTTAAGCTCCAAAAAACAACATTCTAATAAAACCTTAAATTTTATTTTTATTTTTATTTTTTTAACCTTAAATTTTATTTTTATTTTTATTTTTTTAATATAAAAAATTTCTTTTATATAAAAATACATTTATATAATAAAGTTTTTTTTTTTTTTAAAAAACCTTATTATAAAACTCCACTTTTAAGTCTTTTAAAATCCCTTTTGAAAAAAGCTTTTTCAAAAAACTCCTTTTAATAACGTTATTAAAACATCATAACCTTTTTAAAATCCCCTTTGAAATAATAACGTGCATGTATGAAAAATCCCTTTTTAAAAGTGCTTTACGTAAGAAAGACCCTCTTAAATCAAATCATTTGTATAAAATTTTAAAACGAGATTTTCAAACCCTTTTTAAAATTTTGATACGAACTCACTAACGTACCTCTCGACACTATGGTCCCGCTTTGATGCCTTAACACACTTTGAAAACAAATCTCTCCGCGTGCATGCGAAGCCCGATAACTTTTCGATGTGTAATGAGGTTCACGCTCTTAATATAACTACCAAATGCGTTACAATGGAAATAAAATTTTCTCTTTTTACATACGGATGATTGCTAATTCATTTTTTTCTGGTTTTTTTAACTTTGTTTTGATATCAATTTGTTGGAATGACAAAAGAGTAAAGGCACAAATTATACAAAGATTTCATACAATAACATAAACAAGCTGCGACTCCTCTTTATTAATCACATGAACTTCAATCACACTCTCGCTGAATACAATGAACCCGGTGAAGGGTATTTATCCTAACTCACTTGACATGAACACACTTAACAAACTCATCTATCATATAACTCAACTTGCTCAATTCTCACTTCACTGACTCTCTAACTCACTCACCAAATTTATCTATCACACAACTCAACGCTCACATCACTGATTGTCTAACTCTACATGCGCAAGTTAATTACATATTTTAACAAAATGCAAATTTTTTTATAACAATAGAAAGGAAGGTTTTAATGTAGTTATCTTTAGAACAAAAAAACACAACAACTCACTACTTTATAAAATGTATGTTAACAATGTCTAAATAGAAAATGTGACTACTTTCATTTTTCTAATTTTTTTTACTATAGCCAATAGAAAAAAGAATGGTAACAAGAAATATGTGTGGAAACTAAACATATTATCAAACCTAGCCTTTATCTAAATCATTCATTATAATTTATGGTTGACAACTTAAATATTTAGATAGTTTGTTAAAGAATCTTGGCAGTAAACAATTTGTTTCACAACAACATAGGTTCAAGTTTCCAGAAACGTGATATAATTAACTTATTAGTTATATTAATAGTAAACCAGCCATCTAATCAATATATCAATATTTTTCAAAAATTCTAATTCATGTAAAAAAGAGCTTTTGCCAGAAAAATCCATTCACCACTCTATACATTTGTTAGTCTATTTATGCTTAAAAATCCCATGAATATAAAGCAAATCTATGATAGGTGACTGATCGTAGGTAAAATATGGTTTATGATAGCAGCTGTTTCTAAAAATTGCGGGACACCAAGTAGTCACCATCCTCAAGTCTCCAAATCTTGAGGATAAACTTAATCCTATCATGATTGATTCCTGATTCCTGCCTTCTCGGATTGATGTTTGAGTTCTTCATTATACACATTTCCTAGATTTGTAAAAAAATAAAATACACATGGCCTTTAATTTACCGGTAAATACATCAACGCAGGTCATTTATCATTTGCCATCTCATCAAACATTATGAAATCGTACGTCCTACTCTGCTTACCATAAAGCGTACCCAATCAATGCCAAAGAGTACACAACTTTCTCTTGCATCATTTGAAGCAGAAATGATTGCCAACACCATGCACTGACCCATAAGATTTAATAGGATCCACAGTAGTGTTTTTGTTAAATTCTTCTCACTCAATAACAAGGTTGGTATACATGGGTGATGAACAAAGAAAGACGTACTTTTTCTCTCAAATGGGTTAGAAAACATACATTTGGTCAAATTACAAATAAACTAATAAATATCAAATTTTAAAATTTGATTTTTCTCTCAGTATTACCATTTATAGATGTGATTGAAAATTGCATTACTTAAATGCACAATCAGTGTGTATTTAGATATTCACATATACTAAAATGAGAAGCACATGTGAGAGCTAAAAAAAAATAGACAAAGCCCCGTCATTGTGAGTATGTTTACATGTTAAATCATTAAAATAGTTTGTTGATAGATGTACAGAAATATATAGTTTCTTGTGGCAACCACATAGACAATAAAAAAAATTTAGTTGAAAATCACGCCAATCATAGAGTATAGAATAGTAAAAGAGGAGAAGAGTAGAAATTTAAATTGATTGTGATTTTGCTAGTTACTATAAAATGTCCCTATAAGGTTATTGATCAAAATCAAAAATTTGATCATCCTGTGTTCTATAATATTCCGCAAGCACGGTACCATATTGAGCCCTTCTTTGGACAACTTGTCCGTCATTGTATTATGGTGGCATGAGAAAAGAGAGAAAGAATCAATAATACACATTATTTCCTCCATTATTGGCATAAGGATGATATTTCCGGGGACTTGTGATTTGTTTAAGTAGTTTATAGTGAGCATTGAATCCATGAAAATATGGATTTATGTGAAACCTTTCTCCAGTGAAAATAATAGAAGAAAATTGCAGGCAATGAATTCTTCCTAGTTGTTTGGCAGACTGCCCAAGCCAAATTTAACTGGATAGAAATTAACTTATGATAGGAAGAGGATGAATCCTCCTCCACTTTGTTGTCCCATGTTAGATGAGCCACCATTCAAAACCATGGATGAGATTTGTTTCTAGGTTTTGGCTTGGGAACACAGGGAGGAGGGAGATTTTTTTCCTAAAGGAAATGACTTAGAATGGCTAGAATTTTTGTAGCAAAGTGTTTGGGGATTGATAATAGATCAAGAAATATGGACTTATTTAAGAGGAGGAATCCTCCTCCACTTTGTTGTCCCATGTTAGATGAGGCATCATAAAAAATTCCCATGCATGATATTTGTCTATAGGTTTTGGCTTGGGAACACAAGGAGGAGGGAGACTTTTTCTAAAGGTAATGACTTAGAATGGCTAGAATTTATGTAGCAGAGTGTTTGGGGATTGATATTTGATCAAGAAATATGGCCTTATTTGGGGCGAAACAAAACCCCTAGCATGTAATTAGTGGGAGAGCTTTAATAGAACGAATATTGGGGTTGGAGTACCAAGCCCTCCATACTTCTTCCAAATTTATGCCTTCCCATGAAGAAGGGTGACCAAGTGCAGTCTCACAAGAAATCCATACCTGTTGAAAAATGGGGCAAGAAATGAACACGTGAAAAATAAATTTGTCATTTTTTTGCATAATGGGCACCAACCCAGACTAATCATATATACATTTTCTATAGAATATCTCGGTTGGCTCCTTCCTCACCATAAGACACCACATAATTTTTTTTCCTTTAGCTAGGAATTTTGCACACATGATCGCCTTCCACCACCAAATCTGGTCAAGTTCAACCCTATCTACCAGAAGAGAAACGTAACCCAGGTTAGGGGTATAGACACTAAAAGGGGATATGTAAGAGATGATTTCATTCTCTCTGTCTGTCAACCTGATGTGGCCAAATATTAAGGCATGCACATAAGGCTTCCATGAGTCGTGAAAGACCTCCTTAAGACCTAAATCCTTGGCAGAAATACAACCTTGACTCCAAATTTAGGAGGATGCATGATTTGCAAGATGTAACAGTTTGGTAATTCCTCTAACTCTTAAAAGGTAAATGAGAGAAGGAGGAAGCAAGTGGTTTTGTCCACTTCCAGCCCAGGGATCTAACCCAATTATGAATTTATTCCCCCTTCTAATCCTCCAAGCTAGATCGTTTCCTAAAATGTTGAAATAGTTGAGTGCAACCCTTCAGATGATTGATATATTTGAATGGGGCTTGTCTTCCCGCCAGATCCAATTTTCAAGAGAGCTAGGGATGATATATTTATGGATGACCACCTATTTTCATAAGCTATATGATGAAAATAACCTCCATCCACATTTGACTTCCAAGGTTTCTAAGAAAAGATGGAGGTTTTTCAAGCCCCCAACCCCTCATCCTTTTTGGCAAGGATATTCTTTCCCATTTAACCCATGGGAGAGTGCCTGGGTCTTGTTTACCTTCCTAGAGGAAGTGTGAGATAATTCTTTGATTTTCTCCCATACACTTTTAGGGATCCAATCCAAGGAAGCCTGGTATATCGGGATGGGTTCCAACACAAATTTGAAGAGGACAAGGTGACCCACTCTAGATATGTTTTTCCACCTTACCAATGAACCAAAGCTAGTCATATTTGTTGTAACAATTTGGTTTGAGTTGGAATCCAAGATACTTTAGTCCTTCCTTAAGAGGAGTAAGGGAAAATGGAAGGAGTTGTAGAAGATGATAAGATTCATCTTCATTCAGATTATGAATTGATAAAGTGTATTTTTTAGAATTAATGATCAACCCAGTAGATTTTCCATAAAGATATAGATACAAAGCAAGAGAGATTATCTCCTCTGGCATACCATAGAAAAAAATAATAATGTCATAAAAAAAGGGCAAGTGGGTAACATCCGGAGTACCCACAATAAGTGTGACATGAAAATACCCTCTTCTTTAGCTTCAGAAAGGAGGCAACACATTTCTTCATCCATCAACAAAATTAAGAGGGGAGAGAGGGGAAGCCATGCTCGAGGTCCGTTTGGGCATGAAAAAAGGGGGATGTCAAGCCATTTATGAGGACACCAAAGGAATTTTCAAGATGCAACTCATTACCTAGTTGCTGAAGCTAATGTTGGATTCCACATGGGTGATAAGAAGCCTTAGATAAATCTAGTCGAATCAGTCAAAAGCTTTTGATAGGTTGATCTCGATGGTTGCTCCCTTCATATTTTGAGTTTTAATGTTATACAATGCTTCTTAGGCCACACTCATGGCTTCATGGATCTGTTTTCCTTCTAGGAAGGCCTATTGTTCCAGAGAAATGGCTCTAGAAAGGATAGGCTTGAGCTTGGAGACTATGAATTTGCAATAATCTTGAAAATGGTGTTGCATAGGGAGATGGGGTGGAAGGAAGAAAAAGAGAGGGGATGATTCAATTTGGGGATGAGAGTGATGAATGTAGAATTGAAAGGAGGGTGACTTTTTTCCTCTTTTACGGATTCTGCAATCCATAATTTTGAGTCGCAAGCACAAAATATCCATTTCTTTTATATGTTTTATATGAAAATATCCATCTTTGTGAATTGTTTTATGTGAAGGTCACTTAAACCTTAAATATTCCATTATATAATTTTTATTGAAAATATATTTTTAATATACATATTATTTTCAAATATTGAGCTGAGAGGCTCATTCTACAACACTTGGATGTGTAAGTTTGTCCGTTCATGCCCATTTAAAATAAAAATAAAATTAAAAACTATGTTCTAAATATAAAAATAATTAGGCTACAATTAAAAAATCTAAATATGCTCTAAAGTAATTAGAAGTAAAAAATTGTGTGAATGAGATGTTTAAATTTTATACTTTTCAAAAAAAATTGGAGAAGAGATCTAAAAAGACTATTTGAAGATATATGTTTACTAATTTATGTCGATATCAACTTCATATATATATATATATAAGTTTTATAAGTTTTATGGTTAATTTTTTTATTTGGTCGTATATATACTCTATTCAGCATTCAAAAATACAATTCAAACAATGAAAAATAACACATTATATTTTGCACTGTAAAAAATTTGCACGTGAATAAATTTGATCCTTCTCCACTCATTTTAAATCCATACTTTATATATATATATATATATATATATATATATATATATATAATAACATAACAATTTATTAATAATTTTTCAAATTTTTTTTAAAAACAATAATATAATAACATAACAATTTATCTAATGTAGAAATGCATAATTTCCTTTAAATAATATGTGTCTCAATAAAGTACATTCTCTTAATAATTTCTCTAAACAATATATCTCTCAATCAAGTACTTGCTCTTGACAATCTTAACCACTAAGGTTTTCAATGATTGGTAAACGTATGCTATGGTTAATGTCATGTATTCAATACCATGGAATTCATTGAAAATTCATTCTTCGTGATATTAGATATTGATTTATTGAAGGTTAAATTCCATCCGAGTCCATGAATAACCAGTACTTCATCATTAGTATTTGAATAAATTACTGCATAATGTGAACATATTGTGTATGACATTATTTAACAATTTAAGTCAAGTCATGATTAGAAAAATGTACATGTCAAATTTAATAATAAAAATGAACTTCAAACATCTAGTTACATTACAAGATTTGAAACGTGATTATAACGTGGTGATACATGTTTGCTCTAATGATGTCAAATATTAAACCATTATATATTAATCAACAACAAAGAGATACATAATTTTATTTGGAGTTGTTTTTAGTGTGATTTTTTGAAATTTTAGGTGTTAAATTTGGTAGAAAATTTTGTGGAGAAATTTTGATTTTTGTTATTTAAACTAGGGTTTTGATTATATATATAGATTCAACACCCTAAAAAATCTTAGTGCACTTAGATTGTCCAAAAACATGTGAATTCAATAAATTCATAACATATTTTAAAAAAATTTAATGAAAACAATCTAAAAAAAAACACACTAAAAACAACTCAATTCTATTTAATTTAGAATCATTCCATCCAATGCTGCTACACAAGATGAAAAAAATTTTGAATTGAATAATTACAAAGTACCATGCAGTGTATAAATGGTCACCTCCCAAAAAAATTCTAATTGGTCACCTCCAAAAAAATTTCTATAAATGTTAATTGATGCACACAACACCACCATCATGCTCTTCATTCCCATGCTTATATTTAAAATAATTTAAAATATTTGATTTTTTGGCGATGAATTTTTGAATTGAATGACACAATTACCCTAACAAATTCAATGCATATTCATTTATATGTTTTTATCTTTCAAATAACAATAGAATATTTATATTGTCCACTGTGGAGATTCCGAACCCAGAAACTCACAACGCTCACCACAGAAATCTAAAATCTACAAAAATTCTTCCTGCACTCCTGATAAGTATTTATATTGTCTTCTTCCTCTCTCTTTTTTACAAACATTTTTCCTGATGATGGGTCTTGTTCTGGACCCGAAACGTTGACACAAAAATGTCCACTGTGGAGATTCCAAACCCAGAAACTCACAACGCTCACCACAGAAATCTAAAATCTACAAAAACAATAGAATAATTAAAAACCACAAATATAAAAATATTTTTGAATTGAACCACAGAAACATGGGAAAAAGTTCAATGTTTATTCGTTTATATGTTTTTCTCTTCTCTTTCAAATAACAATAGAATAATAGAAAACCATAAATATAGACGCAATTTTTGAATTGACAACACAACCATTGGAACAAATTCAAGGTTTATCCATTTATATGTTTTTTTCTCTTTCAAATAGTCATAGAAAAATTGAAAGCCATGTTGTAAAAAACAGATGTCATGGTAACTATCATCACTCGGATATAAGTGGTAATAATCTACAATTATGCATTTCTCTTAGCTGCTATATTTGCATGTGGCATGAACCATTCCTATGAAAATTGTAATATTATGTTTAGATATCATTTTGTTGTTCAAGGATGTATTTTAAATAAAGACTTGCATAGTATTATAGTGCCAATAGTATCATAGTGCCAAGGGGAGTGCATCCTTACATTTTTCATATTGTTTTTTCTATCAATCATTTATTTTTTATAACGATATATATATGATAAATATAAAGTTGGTTTTTTTTAAATTTTGATAAAATTTATATCTATATGTACAAAACAAATATTAAAGTATAATTTTTTTATAAATTTTAATTTGTAAAATTTGGAAATAATGATTATATTAGTAAATAGGTAGGATTGGGTTGTTGGCTATTGGAGTTTTGTTGAGAGATTCACTGAATAATACTATGTTTTTTTGGAATCTGTTGGATCTCATGAACATTATTTATGTGGCATGTATATGGGTGTTGTAATTAGATAATACAAATTGTTTTTTAGCAATCTGTGCATTATGTATGTTTCTCCAAATTTATTTTTGGTATCATAGCCAACTCTAAGTTAACTCCCTTACGGGAGAGCCAGGAAGATGTGGAAGGTATTTGTTGTATTCTAAGAGTTGATATAATGGAAATTATAAAATGAAAAATCAATTAATGAATGGAGGAACATAATTAAACTAGTGGTATCAACGTACTTCGGTGCCGAGAGAACATATTGCTAAGTTAATTGTGTGATTATGTTATACGTTGATGGGTCATTTCATGCTTAGGGCTTCAAGAGCATGAGTTATAGGTTATGTTATGAGATCCATGTGTGCAGAAAGGTCAATTGCATAATCGATTGCTGGATACAATCTAGTATCGAGATTGTCCTTTGGGAGAATGAGAACCATCAATTATACCAAGTTCGTCAAAGATGGTCAGAGGTGGTTATGTCTTAAATGAGTTAAATGGGAAGCTCAAAAATTGTGGTGGTGAAAATAACGTTGTCTGAGAGACTTCAGAGTGGGGATAAGTGTCGAGGAAGACCAAGCAAACATATGCGAATATATGTAACTTATGTTTCTTGTAATAATCTTTGTAATGATGTAAATGTAAGCATTAAAAGGGGGACTTGGAAATAATGCTTACATTAGTAAATATGTAGGATTGGGTTGTTGGTTGTTGGAGTTTTGTTGAGATATTTTCTCAAAAATATTCTTCGTGTTTGGAATTTGTTGGATCTTATGAACACTATTTATGTGACATGTATCTCGGTGTTGTAATTGGATAATACAAATTGTTTTTTTTAGCAATTTGTGCATTATGATTGTTTCTCAAAATTTATTTTATAAGACCATTTTTTTCGTAAACTATTGTGGATATTCCATTATACAATTCATTATAAAATATCTAGTAAAATTATACTTCAATTTTGAAACTTACACTATAAAGGTTATTTTTCCTTAGACTTTTGGATTTACTAAGTTATTGTTTTCATGCAAGCAATATGTGAAATGTGGAAAATAGAGAATAGATAAAAATATGATCACTCACAGCCATAATAATACAATATATGATATGGGAAACCCTTATAGGAAAAAACCTAGTTGGAAGGTGAGGTTTCTCTACTCTCTCTTTCTCTAAATGGAAATGGATCCAAGTACAAAGGAGTGAGACTTGTGGCTCATGGGTTTATATAGTGCACAAACCTTCTATATGTACTCTCTATCTATCCAATCTCGACAACTCGTATTATCTATGGAACAAAATGTACTGCAATAGAATGGAACTCGTTTTCCTCATAGTGGCCCAATTATAACACAATTCGATAGCCTACTAGTGGTTAATTCCAACTCCTTCAACTCTTAACTAGAGTTACAATATAGACACTTCTAGAGTCATATTCATCACAATCATGTGGCTAGCCCCTTCTCCAGGAATAGTGACGGTTGACATGGTATCATCTTCAAACATGGTGGTGAAAACAAGATGGTCAACTTCTCGGTAGCATAAATTTTGCATATGGATTTTGATTGAGGTGATTCTTGCACCATTGGAAAGGTATATGTTTGAAAAATAACACTAAGGGGTGGGGATTTTAAGCTATAAAATTTTACCCAAAAAAAACGTTGTTTAATTTTAAACTACTTTCAAAAGGTTTTAAATCCCAATTCACCAAAAATAGGTTTTCCGGTAAAAATGGCCATGTGAGATGATTCCTGCACTTTTTCCACTTTGAAAGAAAAAATATGGATGAAAAATAATATATTATCCAAATTGTATCATCATTTCCTAAAAAAATCAATTCTAAATGGAACATAACTAACTAGTCATAGTTAGTATGGAAATTCCATAATGAGTGCACCATTTTTTTTGTTTGCATTTCATAGTTGACAAGTAAAGAGAAAAGCATACAACTCAACTTCTACCCGAGTTTTCTTTTGTTGGATTTTCCCACTCTATATGTTGATTCATTGTGTGGATGGTGTGTTATTTTCTTAGATGCCTTCATTTCAATTTAGTTATTTTAGTGATTTCATACAATAAGCTAGAAACATTAAATCTAAGTCTTAAGTAAATCACTTTGTAACACAGCCTCTCACCACCCATCATCCTACTAAGGTAGAAAGAGGGAAATTACTCTGTTGACCTGGTCTCTAAGGTACAACTATGGAAATGGGGTCTAAAATTTTCGAACTTTTATAACTCCCTCAAAATTTAAAATGGATAGAATTATGACGTTTGTCTAGTCGAGACCTTTCTAGCGATATATAATTTTCCTCAATCCAACTCCCATATAAAAATATATATCCATTTAAAGGTTTGGTCTATTAACTTCTACCAAGTCATGCTAGCTTACCACGTGGCACCCACGTGTCCCACACATGGCACCCATGTGGCCATTTAATTAATGCCATGTCACCATCCCAAGTTTGTGTGGTATTTTTTCCAATAACTGTAGACTCATTCATGTCCTTTAAATAGCCACGAGACCCCCCCTTATCCATGAACCTCAATATATAACATATATATAATACCATCCAATGCTACATTAAGTGAGGAATGTCCCTCAAGGCCAGATCATCCCACAGCTAAAATCTTGCGAGTATTCATTGTAGTCCCCCATCAAGAATGTCGGGGAAGAACCTTCAAGGAAACGTGGAGACTCCACTTCTCCATCCGCCACGTCAATTTGTCAAGGAACATTTTCAATCTAATCACATGAGATATGGTCTCCACTATGGACCCCCCATATGTATTACATTAACTACCTTACAACCATGCACATGGGATCCACTGCTACCACATCATACCAGACTTCTCCCTTGGTGATGTGTTCAAACCACTGGGATCACTCGATCTCATTTTAAAAACTCCAAGGGGGAATCCATCCAAATCCAACATGGTGTGAGCGCTAGCCCACTATGCCATGTCCTCCTAGAAATAAAATCCCAGGACTTTTGTACCTATCAACATATATCACCGCCAGGGATATCACCCATCTATGATCGCCAAGGTGACATGTCCTACCTCAGATCACTACGTTGCACAAAAATAAACCTTCACTTGGCCTATTAAATGTTGCCACATCACTCGTGGCCATGATACCTTCCAAGATGGCCGTGGGTCCTACCAGACCCTCTAATCCATGGTTAAACGTATATATCATGGTATAATCAATTCGTGGTCCTCTTCCTAGATATGTCGAATGAACTAACTCCTAGCCCCACTAAGCCACATTGTCCCGACATGATCCAACCATGCCTCCACTTGAAATATTTGAGTTAATTCCTTTGGGGTTTAATGGATGGCTAAAACTCCCTTTGTATAAAATTTTGAAACGAAATTTTCAAACCCTTTTTAAAATTTTGATACGAACTCACTAACGTACCTCTCGACACTTTGGTCCCGCTTTAATGCCTTAACACACTTTGAAAACAAATCTCTCTACGTGCATGCGAAGGCCGATAACTTTCGATGTGTAATGAGGTTCATGCTCTTAATATAACTACCAAATGTGTTACAATGGAAATAAAATTTTCTCTTTTTACATACGAATGATTGCTAATTAATTTTTTTCTAGTTTTTTGTAACCTTGTTCTAATATCAATTTGTTGGAATGACAGCAAAGTAAAGGCACAAATTACACAAAGATTTCACACAATAACACAAACAAGCCGCGATTCCTCTCTATTAATCACATGAACTTCAATCACACTCTTGCTGAATACAATGAACTAGCTGAAGGGTATTTATCCTAACTCACTTGACATGAACACACTTAACAAACTCATCTATCATATAATTCAACTTGCTCAACGCTCACTTAACTGACTCTCTAACTCACTCACCAAATTTATCTATCACACAACTCAACGCTCACATCACTGATTGTCTAACTCTGCATGCGCGAGTTAATTACATATTTTAACAAAATGCAATTTTTTTTATAACAATAGAGAGGAAGGTTTTAATGTAGTTATCTTTAGAACAAGAAAACACAACAAATCACTACTTTATGAAATGTATGTTAACAATGTCTAAGTAGAAAATGTGACTACTTTCATTTTTCTAATTTTTTTAGTATTCTCTTTTGTGTTTATAAAAGTCACATTTACAGCCAATAGAAAAAAGAATGGTAACAAGAAATATGTATTGAAACTAAACATATTATCAAACCTAGCCTTTATCTAAATCATTCATTATAATTTATGGTTGACAACTTAAATATTTAGATAGTTTGTTAAAAAATCTTAGCTCTAGCGTATTGGTAAACAATTTGTTTCACAACTACATAGGTTCAAGTTTCCAGAAACGTGATATAATTAACTCATTAGTTATATTAATAGTAAACCAGCCATCTAATCAATATATCAATATTTTTCAAAAATTCTAATTCATGTAAAAAAGAGCTTGAAAATCCATTCACCACTCTATACATTTGTTAGTCTATTTATGCTTAAAAATCCCATGAATATAAAGCAAATCTATGATAGGTGACTGATCGCAGGTAAAATATGGTTTATGATAGCAGTTGTTTCTAAAAATTGCGGGACACCAAGTAGTCACCCTCCTCAAGTTTCCAAATCTTGAGGATAAACTTAATCCTATCATGATTGATTCCTGATTCCTGCCTTCCCGGATTGATGTTTGAGTTATTCATTATACACATTTCCTATATTTGTAAAAAAATAAAATACACATGGCCTTTAATTTACCGGTAAATACATCAGCGCAAGTCATTTATCGTTTGCCATCTCATCAAACATTATGAAATCGTACGTCCTACTCTGCTTACCAAAAAGCGTACCAAATCAATGTCTAAGAGTACACAACTTTCTCTTGCATTATTTGAAGCAGAAATGATAGCCAACACCATGCACTGACCCATAAGATTTAATAGGATCCACAATAGTGTTTTTGTTAAATTCTTCTCACTCAATAACAAGGTTGGTATACATGGGTGATGAACAAAGAAAGACGTACTTTTTCTCTCAAATGGGTTAGAAAACATACATTTGGTCAAATTACAAATAAACTAATAAATATCAAATTTTAGAATTTGATTTTTTTCTCTGAGTATTACCATTTATAGATGTGATTGAAAATTACATCACTTAAATGCACAATCAGTGTGTATTTAGGTATTCACATATACTAAAATGAGAAGCACATTTGAGCGAAAAAAAATAGACAAAGCCTCGTCATTGTGAGTATGTTTACATCTTAAATCATTAAAATAGTTTGTTGATAGATGTACAGAAATATATATTTTTCTTGTGGCAACTACATAGACAATAAAAAAAAATTAGTTGAAAATCACGCCAATCATAGAGTATAGAATAGCAAAAGAGGACCAGAGTAGAAAATTTAAATTGATTTTGATTTGGCTAGTTACTATAAAATGTCCCTATAAGGTTATTGATGAAAATAAAAAATTTGATCATCCTGTGTTCTACAATATTCCACAAGCACGGTACCATATTGAGCCCTTCTTTGGACAACTTGTTCGTCATTGTATTATAGTGGCATGAGAAAAGAGAGAAAGAATCAAGAATACACATTATTTCCTCCATTATTGGCACAATGATTATATTTCTGGAGACTTGTGATTTTTTTAAGTAGTTTATAGTGAGCATTGAATCCATGAAAATATGGATTTATGTGCAACCTTTCTCCAGTGAAAATAATAGAAGAAAATTGCAGGCAATGAATTCTTCCTAGTTGTTTGGCAGACTGCCCAAGCCAAATTTAACTGGATAGAAATTAACTTATGATAGGAAGAGGATGAACCCTCCTCCACTTTGTTGTCCCACGTTAGATGAGGCACCATTCAAAACCATGGATGAGATTTGTTTATAGGTTTTGGCTTGGGAACACAGGGAGGAGGGAGATTTTTTTCGTAAAGGAAATGACTTAGAATGGCTAGAATTTTTGTAGCAGAGTGTTTGGGGATTGATAATAGATCAAGAAATATGGACTTATTTAAGAGGAGGAATCCTCCTCCACTTTGTTGTCCCATGTTAGATGAGGCACCATAAAAAAATCCCATGCATGATATTTGTCTATAGGTTTTGGCTTGGGAACACGAGGAGGAGGGAGATTGTTTTCTAAAGGAAATGACTTAGAATGGCTAGAATTTCTGCAGCAAAGTGTTTGGGGATTGATATTTGATCAAGAAATATGGCCTTATTTGGGGCGAAACAAAACCCCTAGCATGTAATTAGTGGGAGAGCTTTAATAGAACAAATATTGGGGTTGGAGTACCAAGCCCTCCATACTTCTTCCAAATTTATGCCTTCCCATGAAGAAGGGTGACCAAGTGTAGTCTCACAAGAAATCCATACCTGTTGAAAAAGGGGGCAGGAAATGAACATGTGAAAAATAAATTTGTCATTTTTTTGCATAATGGGCACCAACCCAGACTAATCATATCCATTTTCTATAGAATATCTCGGTTGGCTCCTTCCTCACCATAAGACACCACATAATTTTTTTTCTTTAGCTAGGAATTTTGCACACATGACCGCCTTCCACCACCAAATCTGGTCAAGTTCAACCCATTCTACCAGAAGCGAAACGTATCCTAGGTTAGGGGTATAGACACTAAAATAGGATATGTAAGAGATGTTTTCATTCTTTCTGTCTGTCAACCTGATGTTGCCAAATATTAAGGCATGCACATAAGCCTTCCATGAGTCGCGAAAGACCTCCTTAAGACCTAAATCCTTGGAAAAAATACAACCTTGACTCCAAATTTAGGAGGATGCATGATTTGCAAGATGTAACGGTTTGGTAATTCCTCTAACTCTTAAAAGGTAAATGAGAGAAGGAGGAAGCAAGTGGTTTTGTCCATTTCCAACCCAGGGATCTAACCCAATTATGAATTTTTTCCCCCTTCTAATCCTCCAAGCTAGATCATTTCCTAAAATGTTGAAATAGTTGAGTGCAACCCTTCAGATGATTAATATATTTGAATGGGGCTTGTCTTCCCGCCAGATCCAATTTTCGAGAGAGCTAGGGGAAATATATTTATGGATGACCACCTATTTTCATAAGCTATATGATGAAAATAACCTCCATCCACATTTGACTTCCAAGGCTTTTGAGAAAATATGGAGGTTTTTCAAGCCCCAGACCCCCATCCTTTTTGGCAAGGATATTCTTTCCCATTTAACCCATGGGAGAATACCTGGGTCTAGTTTACCTTCCTAGAGGAAGTGTGAGAGAATTCTTTGATTTTCTCCCGTACACTTTTAGGGATACAATCCAAGGAAGCCTAGTATATCGAGATGGGTTCCAACACAAATTTGAAGAGGACAAGATGACCCACTCTAGGTATGTTTTTCCACCTTACAAATGAACCAAAGCTAGTCATATTTGTTGTAACAATTTGGTTTGAGTTGGAATCCAAGATACTTTAGTCCTTCCTTAAGAGGAGTAAGGGAAAATGGAAGGAGTTGTAGAAGATGATGGGATTCATCTTCATTGAGATTATGAATTGATAAAGTGTATTTTTTAGAATTAGTGATCAACCCAGTAGATTTTCCATAAAGAGATAGATACAAGGCAAGAGAGATTATCTCCTTTGGCATACCATAGAAAAAAATAATAATGTTATAACAAAGAGCAAGTGGGTAACATCCGGAGTACCCAAAATAAGTATGACATGAAAATACCCTCTTCTTTTAGCTTCATAAAGGAGGCAATATATTTCTTCATCCATCAACAAAATTAAGAGGGGAGAGAGGGGAAGCCATGCTCGAGGTCCGTTTGGGCATGAAAAAGGGGGATGTCAAGCCATTTATGAGGACACCAAAGGAATTTTCTAGATGCAACTCATTACCTATTTGCTGAAGCTAATGTTGAATTCCACATGGGTGAGAATAAGCCTTAGATAAATCCAGTTGAATTAGTCAAAGGCTTTTGATAGGTTGATCTTGATGGTTGCTCCCTTCATATTTTGAGTTTTAATGTTATACAATGCTTCTTAGGCCAAACCCATGGCTTCATGGATCTGTATTCCTTCTAGGAAGGCCTATTATTCTAGAGAAATGGCTTTATAAAGGATAGGCTTGAGCCTGGAGACTATGATTTTAGCAATAACCTTGAAAATGGTGTTGCACAGGGAGATGGGGTGGAAGGAAGAAAAAGAGAGGGGATGATTCAATTTGGGGATGAGAGTAATGAATGTAGAATTGAAAGCAGGGTGACTTTTTTCCTCTTTTACGGATTCTGCAATCCATAATTTTGAGTCGCAAGCACAAAATATCCATTTTTTTGATATGTTTTATATGAAAATATCCATCTTTGTGAATTGTTTTATGTGAAGGTCACTTAAACCTTAAATATTCCATTATATAATTTTTATTGAAAATATATTCTTAATATACATATTATTTTCAATTATTGAGCTGAAAGGCTCATTCTACAACACGAGGATGTGTAAGTTTGTCCGTTCATGCCCATTTAAAATAAAAATTAAATTAAAAACTATGTTCTAAATATATAAATAATTAGGCTATAATTAAAAAAATCTGAATATGCTCTAAAGTAATTAGAAGTAAAAAATTGTGTGAATGAGATGTTTAAATTTTATACTTTTCAAAAAAAATTCGATCTATGTTAACTAATTTATGTCGATATCAACTTTATATATATATATATATATATATATATATATATATATATATATATATATATATATTTGTTTTATGGTTAATTTTTTTATTTGGTCATATATATACTCTATTTAGCATTCAAAAATACAATTCAAACAGTGAAGAATAACACATTATATTTTGCACTCTAAAAAATTTTCACGTGAATAAATTTGATCCTTCTCCACTCATTTTAAATCCATACTTTATATATATATATATATTATTTTAAAACAATAATATAATAACATAACAATTTATTAATAATTTTTCAGAATTTTTTTAAAAACAATAATATAATAAGATAACAATTTATCTAATGTAGAAATGCATAATTTCCTTTAAATAATATATGTCTCAATAAAGTACATTCTCTTCATAATTTCTCTAAACAATATAACTCTCAATCAAGTACTTGCTCTTGACAATCTTAACTACTAAGGGTTTTCAATGATTGGTAAACGTATGCTATGGTTAATGTCATGTATTCTTTTTTTTTCAGAAGAAAAAAACGCTGATTATATTGCATATATAAACAGTACATGTTCAAACAAAACTCTCATTACTACCGAGAGATAGATAGAGATCATAATTATGCCAGAAACATATAGAGCTCGTGATGAAAGAGCAAATTTGTGAGCTCGTAATCTGACAGCCCCATCTTGGTGGTGTTAGATACATCCTTTTACACAGATTTCTGACCTTGACAATAGAACATGATGAGCGAGGACAATGATTAGTAGAAAAGACATACACAGGCTCTACTTATGAATAAAAATTTAAAAGCAAAGTAAGCAATTGTGAAATGAGAGTTCCTTGTTGAAGGAGAGATCTGAATGATAGCGCATCCCAGAGAGTAGTGAATACGTTGCTCAGGCTCGCTTGGGAGAAAGATGTCCCTTTCCGACCTGTGAGACCCATCAAGTTCCTCGTGTGTGAATAAACAGGCTTGCTTGATCTGATGAATACCATTGAATTCATTGAAAATTCATTCTTCGTGATATTAGATATTGATTTATTGAAGGTTAAATTCCATCCGAGTCCATGAAGAACCAGTACTTCATCATTATTACTTCATCATTAGTATTTGAATAAATTACTGCATAAATGTGAACATATTGTGTATGACATTATTTAACAATTTAAGTCAAGTCATGATTAGAAAAATGTACATCTCATATTTAATAATAAAAATGGACTTCAAACATCTACATTCTTAGTTACATTACAAGATTTGAAACGTGATTATAACATGGTGATACATGTTTGGTGTAATGATGTCAAATATTAAACCATTATATATTAATTAACAATAAAGAGATACATAATTTTATTTGGAGTTGTTTTTAGTGTGATTTTTTGAATTTTAAGTATTAAATTTGGTAAAAAAATCTTGATTTTTGTTATTTAATCATTCCATCCAATACTACTACACAAAATGCAAAATAACTTTGAATTGAATAATTACAAAATACCATGTAGTGTATAAATGGTCACCTCCCAAAAAAATTCTAATTGGTCACCTCCCAAAAAATTTCTATAAATATTAATTGATGCACACAACACCACCATCATGCTCTTCATTCCCATGCTTATATTTAAAATAATTTAAAATATTTGATTTTTTGGCGATGAATTTTTGAATTGAACGACACAATTACACTAACAAATTCAATGCTTATTCATTTATATGTTTTTCTCTTTCAAATAACAATAGAATAATTAAAACCCACAAATATAAAAATATTTTTGAATTGAACCACAGAACCATAGAAAAAAATTCAATGTTTATTCGTTTATATGTTTTCCTCTTCTCTTTCAAATAACAATAGAATAATAGAAAACCATAAATATAAAAGCAATTTTTGAATTGACAACACAACCATTGGAACAAATTCAAGGTTTATCCATTTATATGTTTTTTTCTCTTTCAAATAGTCATAGAAAAATTGAAAGCCATGTTGTAAAAAACAGATGTCATGGTAACTATCATCACTCAAATATAAGTGATCATCACTCAGATATACGTGATAATAATCTACAATTATGCATTTCTCTTAGCTGCTATATTTGCATGTGACATGAACCATTCCTATGAAAATTGTAATATTATGTTTAGATATCATTTTGTTGTTCAAGGATGTATTTTAAATAAAGACTTGCATAGTATTATAGTGCCAAGGGGAGTGCATGCTTACATTTTTCATATTATTTTTTCTATTAACAATTTATTTTTTATAACGATAAATATATGATAAATATAAGGTTATTTTTCTTTTTGAAAATTTTGATAAAATTTATATCTATATGTACAAAAAAAAATATTAAAGTATAATTTTATTATAAATTTTAATTTATAAAAATTGGAAATAATGATTATATTAGTAAATAGGTAGGATTGGGTTGTCGGCTGTTGGAGTTTTGTTGAGAGATTTATTGAACAATATTATGCCTTTGGAATCTGTTGGATCTCATGAACATTATTTATGCGGCATGTATATGGGTGTTGTAATTAGATAATACGAATTGTTTTTTAGCAATCTGTGCATTATGTATGTTTCTCCAAATTTCTTTTTGGTATCATAGCCAACTCTAAGTTAACTCCCTTACGGGAGAGCCAGGAAGATGTGGAAGGTATTTGTTGTATTCTAAGAGTTGATATAATGGAAATTATAAAATGAAAAATCAATTAATGAATGGAGGAACATAATTAAACTAGTGGTATCAACGTACTTCGGTGCCGAGAGAACATATTGCTAAGTTATTGTGTGATTATGTTATACGTTGATGGGTCTTGTCATGCTTAGGGATTCAAGAGCATGAGTTATAGGTTATGTTATTGGATCCATGTGTGCAGAAAAGTCAATTGCATAATTGATTGATGGATACAGTCTAGTATCGAGATTGTCCTTCGGGAGAATGAGAACCATCAATTATACCAAGTTCGTCAAAGATGGTCAGAGGTGGTTATGTCTTAAATGAGTTAAATGGGAAGCTCAAAAATTGTGGTGGTGAAAATAATGTTGTCTAAGAGACTTCAGAGTGGGGATAAGTGCTGAGGAAGACCAAGCAAACATATGCGACTATATGTAACTTATGTTTCTTTTAATAATCTTTGTAATGATGTAAATGTAAGAATTAAAAGGGGGAATTGCAAATAATGCTTACATTAGTAAATATGTACGATTGGGTTGTTGGTTGTTGGAGTTTTGATGAGATATTTTCTCAAAAATATTCTTCGTGTTTGGAATTTGTTGGATCTTATGAACACTATTTATGTGACATGTATCTCGGTGTTGTAATTGGATAATACAAATTGTTTTTTTTAGCAATTTGTGCATTATGACTGTTTCTCCAAATTTATTTTATAAGACCATTTTTTTCGTAAACTATTGTGGATATTCCATTATACAATTTATTATAAAATATCTAATAAAATTATACTTCAATTTTGAAACTTACACTATAAAGGTTATTTTTCCTTAGACTTTTGGATTTACTAAGTTATTGTTTTCATGCAAGCAATATGTGAAATGTGGAAAATAGAGAATAGATAAAAATACGATCACTCACAGCCATAATAATACAATATATGATATGGGAAACCCTTATAGGAAAAAACCTAGTTGGAAGGTGAGGTTTCTCTACTCTCTCTTTCTCTAAATGGAAATGGATCCAAGTACGAAGGAGTGAGACTTGTGGCTCATGGGTTGATATAGTGCACAAACCTTCTATATGTACTCTCTATCTATCCAATCTCGACAATTCTTATTATCTATGGAAAAAAATGTACTCCAATAGAATGGAACCCGTTTTCCTCATATTGGCCCAATTATAACACAATTCGATAGCCTACTAGTGGTTAATTCCAACTCCTTCAACCCTTAACTAGAGTTACAATATAGATACTTCTAGAGTCATATTCATCACAATCATGTGGCCAGCCCCTTCTCTAGGAATAGTGAGGGTTGACATGGTATCATCTTCAAACATGGTGGCGAAAACAAGATGGTCAACTTCTGGGTAGCATAAATTTTGCATATGGATTTTGATTGAGGTGATTCTTGCACTGTTGGCAAGGTATATGTTTGTAAAATAACACTAAGGGGTGGGGATTTTAAGCGATAAAATTTTACCAAAAAAAAACGTTGTTTAACTCTTTAAACTACTTTCAAAAGGTTTTAAATCTCAATTCACCAAAAATAGGTTTGCCGGTAAAAATGGCCGTGTGAGATGATTCTTGCACTTTTTCCACTTTGAAAGAAAAAATATGGATGAAAAATAATATAATATCCAAATTGTATCATCATTTCCTTAAAAAAATCAATTCTAAATGGAACATAACTAACTAGTCATAGTGTTTATGGCAATTCCATAATGAGTGCACCTTTTTTTGTGTTTGCATTTCATAGTTGACAAGTAAAGAGAAAAGCATACAACTCAACTTCTACCTGAGTTTTATTTTGTTGGGTTTTCCCACTCTATATGTTGATTCATTGTGTGGATGGTGTTTTATTTTCTTAGATGCCTTCATTTCAATTTAGTTATTTTAGTAATTTCATACAATAGGATAGAACCATTAAATCTAAGTCTTAAGTAAATCACTTTGTAACACAGCCTGTCACCACCCATCATCCTACTAAGGTAGAAAGAGGGAAATTACTATGTTGACTTGGTCTCCGATGTATAATTATGGAAATGGGGTCTAAAATTTTCGAACTTTTATAACTTCCTCAAAATTTAAAATGGATAGCATTACGACGTTTGTCTAGTTGAGACCTTTCTAGCGATATATAATTTTCCTCAATCCAACTCCCATATCAAAATATATATCCATTTAAAGGTTTGGTCTATTAACTTCTACCAAGTCATGCTAGCCTACCACGTGGCACCCACGTGTCCCACACATGGCGTCCATGTGGCCATTTAAATTAATGCCATGTCACCATCCCAATTTTGTGTGGCATTTTTTCCAATAACTGTAGACTCATTCATGTCCTTTAAATAGCCACGAGACCCCCCTTATCCATGAACCTCAATATATAACATATATATAATACCATCAAACGCTACATTAAGTGAGGAATGTCCCTTAAGGCCAGATCATCCCACAGCTAAAATCTTGTGAGTATTCATTGTAGTCCCCCATCGGGAATGTCGGGGAAGAACCTTCAGGGAAACATGGAGACTCCACTTCTCCATCCGCCACGTCAATTTGTCAAGGAACATTTTCAATCTAATCACATGAGATATGGTCTCCACTATGGACCTCCCATATGTAATACATTACCTACCTTACAACCATGCACATGGGATCCACTGCTACCACATCATACCAGAATTCTCCCTTGGTGATGTGTTCAAACCACTGGGATCACCCGATCTCATTTTAAAAACTCCAAGGGGGAATCCATCCAACTCCAACATGGTGTGCACACTAGCCCACCATGCCATGTCCTCCTAGAAATAAAATCCCAGGACTTCTGTACCTATCAGCATATATTACCTCCAGGGATATCACCCGTCTATGATCGCCAGGGTAACATGTCCTACCTCAGATCACTACGTTGCACAAAAATAAACCTTAACTTGGCCTATTAAATGTTGCCACATCACTTGTGGCCATGATACCTTCCAAGATGGCCGTGGGTCCCACCAAACCCTCTAATCCATGGTTAAATATATATATCATGGTATAATCAATTCTTGGTCCTCTTCCTAGATACGTCGAATGAACTAACTCCTAGCCCCACTAAGCCACATTGTCCCGACATGATCCAACCATGCCTCCACTTGAAATATTTGAGTTAATTCCTTTGGGGTTTAATGGATGGCTAAAACTCCCTCAGTATCTAATGACCCTAATTTTCTCCCCTTCTTCACTTAATTGTGGCAGTTGATCATATGGGACATAAAATTTTGATCCTTCTTTCCCCACCAGACCTTGATACATGCATATGCTGATATTTGGGCTTCGTATTCCCCCCCTCCCTCGACTCTTGGTCTTAACGCCATTCTTATGCATGTTATGTTGCCTATGTTGATATTATGACAGTCTTGTCCTAGTTTAGACTTATATACATTAATATGTATTACATTATCCTTCTTAAGCTTTTGCAGAGCCTTGGCCCATCTTGGTCTATGGCTTGCAAAAATATATTTATAAGTTTACACAAAAATAAAAGGATAGTGCTATCCATTAGGGAAATTTTGAGGTCTAAAATGGCCTCCTAAGGAAATTATAAAATAATAGTGGAAATAATAAAATAAGATTAGATTACATCATCAAATTTTAGAGGGAAAAAAGAAAAAAACTACTTTTTCAACTTGTATTTTCAACTTATCTCCCTATGGGTTTAATCAAATTTTGAGTGTGAACATTTGTTGGATGCAGAATTTGATTCCTCATCCAAGTAGTACCAATGTTGCACACTTTCGATGGACTCTGTTACATGAAACATGAAAAATACATGAAAAAACTTGATTTCAATCACATTTTTCATGTATTTTGACTCAATTTTCGTGTAGCAAGGTACATCAAAAGTATGCAACATGAATAATCCTTAGATGAGGAATTAAATTTTGCATCCAACGAGTACTCCCGCTGAAAATTTGAGTAAAACCTAAGGGAGATAAGTTGAGAATACAAGTTTAAGATGTATATTTATTATTTTATTATTTTTTAATCTTTTTACTTTTTTACCCCAAAAATGGTGAATCATTCCCCGTGGTTGACATCATCAACTTGAATCCTATTGGTTCTTATAAAGTTTATTTTTGTTGTACATTTTTATTAGGAGGCCCATTTGAGACCTAAAAAGTTCTTTAATGCTTCTTGAGATTATAGAGGCTTCAACTGAGTTTGCAGTGTGTGTGTGTGTATTTAATTCACATGTATGCAAACAATATCCTTTCTGAGCTTGGTAGTGATGAAGCCAAGCCTGATAGAAAATATTTAAATTACATAAAAATCAGTTTGGCATATATATGTCCATTCATTCAAACTTAAATCCATTAGAGAAATTTACATCTTATAACCTTTCAGAGATCTAGAGGCCTCTTAGAATGATAACAAACATAACACCAAATCATGAACACATACTATAATTCATTCATTTACCCAATAACCATACAAGAAAACAATAGAGGTTGACAAGTATGCTTTCTAGGAATCAACCACTCATTTCCACATAGGTAAAAGGGCATCCCTTGCTAATAATCAAGCCATTTTTTAGCACATCAAACACAAAATGCACTCCATGTACAATAAATAGATAACTTCAGGAATTTATCTCATAGATGCATGACAAAAATTCATAAAAAGAACCATAGGCATTCAAAATTTTCAACCAATACAATCATGCACCAATGTCACATAGTACTGCAACATCATTCATAGCTACACACCAATTTCCATAGATAAGTTATTTAGCTTCATAAATATTGGCTTAGTATGTTTTACTTATAATACATAGAAAGGGAAAAATGAATATGGGACTCTAATTTTCCACCCAACCATAAACCTATTATAGCCAAAATCACTTACAATGACACCCCCAAGATGGATCCATGATCTAAGGAGAATTTATTCAATATTTTTCAATAGGAGGTCATACTCAAATCAAGTAGGATAGATATTACTTATAAAAATTAGGTGGTTTATCAACTCTTTATCAAGCACCGTGAGTGGTTTCTCAACCAATTCTTGGTAAGCACTCATTCCCATATTGCTCAAAATTCCTTGAGCTCCTCCAGGCCATGATTTAGATTTCTAGGGAATTTCATTCCCTCCACTTTGAAGGTCTCTACAACACTTCTCATTTTGTTTCTCTAGAAGAAAATCCAACCCCAACATTGTTGTACAAATTCTATTTTATAATTTCTCAAGGGTGTCTCTTTGTGTTCCTCTTGGACTCTTCCTCTTTTTTTTCATTAATAATTACACCAAAAAATTATTTAGTGGCATCAGCCAACCCCACATGGGTATATATTTACTCTTAACTTCTAGACCATAGATTTATGGTCCCACTCTTCAGGCCATTACAGAAAAATATACTCATGTATAATTTAGAGTAACATTACATTACAAAAATCAGGGGGAAAGAATAACAGGGGTGTCACAAACCCCACCCCCTTAAAGAAAAAAAAGAGCTTGACACACATCTCTTAGATCTACTTATTCAACAATCAAATAAAGGATGTGATTCCCACATCTAGTCAGGCATTTCCCAATATCCCTTTTGCATTCTTTTGGTGCTTCTGATGCACCCAATTCAACTTGGATTCGTTCCTTTTTCTATGGAGTTTTTCTTGCCTCCAATATCCAACGATTATATCCTTGCACTTATTTCTCCCTCAACGAACAGTTCACATCCCATTTCTTGCTAGAACACCCAAATGTGCTTCTAATTCTAATCAGTCATGCTCATGTCCCTTTAAAAAGAAGTATCATTTTTCTGCATCTCCTTCTCTACTTCTCAGTTCCTTGGGAGATTTGATCCCCGATCCATGCACTCACTCACCTTTCAAGCTCAAGCATCCCCTTCTTTTCTTATTAGTCCCTCGAGAAATCCATTCCTTGATAAGGTTCCCTCGCATCAGAAGGATTTCGTAACCAAGGAAATTCCCTTTCTCAATACTTTTGTGTCGGTTATAGCATGATTGATGGCAATCAATAGACACCATTGGGTGTTAGTGCACCATAGTAGCCATGTTCCTAAAATATTTAATTAGTGTGTTTTTGTGCACTCTGATATCTTCAAGTTTTTCTTATTCACCTTTCTACCATGTTCACTCATTAAAAATGAGAAATTCCATGTTTTCCTTAATCATAACACATACGTCTCCATGAGTTGTATCATAAGGAAAATTTAATCATTTAAATCATATCTCTTTAATAGATTATTCATGAAGTGAACTTTGCAATTTCATTTTTCTTCCTATCATAGTAAGTCAAATTAGTTCATAAAACAACTATCATAAATCATAATACCAATCTATGTTCATAATTTGGAAATTAATAAAAATCAATGAGATATTGATACTTATCTTTGGATTTCTCTTTACTTCACACACACAGGGTCAGTTTTCAAACCCAACAAGCACCCAGTGGCCTTCTTTCCTCTTGTAACACACACTAGATTGGTTTTCCAACTTTGGAAAGCATCTAGTGCCTTATCTTCTGTTCGGTTTCCCACACACTGGATCAATTTCCCTACTGTAGAAAGCATTCAGTGGTTTATATATATATACGACCATTCGCTACCCTTCAAACATGGAAATTACCAATCCTAGTAGTATTTTGTCAATAGAATATAATATATTATCACAAGCCTAGGTGACCCCCAATATTAGGTGGCCTTCCTATCCCAAATCTTACATAAAACATACACATATACACATGATAAAGTACAATGCATACACACAATATTGAAAATCCAGAGACCACATCGTCTCTATCCACATAAACCAAGTAACACTATATACACGCCCAGGTAACACTGCTTTCATTCTTGCTAATATATCCTTCAACATCCCTTGTTCATAAGAAAAACATGGGCATAATTGTGGGAATTATCATCACAAGATATCAAAATCATAAATCAGCTAGGGATACATCTTTCCCAATTTATTCCTCACACTAGGAATTTTTCATGTCATCCATACCATGATTCTCTCATAAGAATGATCCCTGATAAGAATCTACTAGTCATAATGGAATACACACACACATATATCAACATGAATATATTGCATATTTACATATGTAAATGGAGTCAAGGATAAGAGAAACTCCTATGTTTCCATATGATTTTCCATTATCCCCCCATGGGCCAAACATTCTCATTAGGTCGTTATAGTGACTCCCACTCAATTATGGACATGCATATATATTTTCATCTTTTCCCATATGATTCCACCATCAACAAAATTCTGTTGATATTTTATGGTGTTGGTATTCACACATGTGATTTACAACCTATACGAAATTTCATTCATGATTTCTATCATGATTTAGGACCGATGCTCCTGCATACACCAACAATGTCTTTTCTTGTTCTATCGCCCAATTTGAAGTTTCACATTACCTGGAAATTTCTCCATGTATTTCCATTTATGCCAAGAATATGTTTCCCCCTTTATTTATGTGGACCTACTTTGTTGCATAACCATGTTGGGTTTCACACAATCCCTTTTTATTACAGGTTTTCTATCAGCTGCGGCAAGCACTATAAGAGTGGTTTATAAGCTTGAAAACAAGCACCTCGGTTGGTTTATCAACCTCCTCAGCAAGAACCCCATGGAAAATCCACACAATATTTTCTTTACATGTGGTTTATAAAATATGTCAAACACTCTATGAGTGGTTTATCATCCCATTTCAAGCACCTCGGGTTATTTATTAGCCTCCTTGGCAAGAACCATGTGGAAAATCCACGCAATATTTTCATTACAGGTGGTTTATCAACTATGTCAATTAGCACACTATGAGTGGCTTATCAACCTACAACAAGCACCTCGAGTGGTTTATCAACCTCAGAAAACACCCTATGGAATATCCACACAATATTTTTAGTACATGTTGTTTAGCAGCTGTGGAAAACACTCTAAGTGTGGTTTATCAACTCAACAACAAGCACCTTGGGTGGTTTATGAGCTATTCAAACACAAAATTTCATAGTAATGGGTGGTTTATCAGCTATGTCAGGCACTCTATGAGTGTTTTAACAGCTCACAAAAATCACCCTTCTACATGTGGTTTCTCAGCCCTAGTTAGCACCCTTATGCATGTGTTTTCTCAGCCTTAGCTAGCGCCTTATTCACATATCTCAGATTCATGTCAGTCACATGTTCCAAGAATTAATAAAATTAGGTCATCATGTCTAAAGTTTTTGAAATAAGCCTTCTAACAAGACTAACATCATTAAATTAAAATCATCCTTTTACCAACTGACTAGCATCCATGCCATAGTTTTAAAGCGTCTCATAGTTATTGGCCATGGTGATACAACTAGCACCCACTTGCACAAGAAATCCATAGATATATAACAATAGCATAATTAAAATCATCCTCCTCACCGAGACCACTATTACCATTTAAGATAAACCTTTAAAAATTTTAGAATAATTTGGTCTTCTTATCAAGGCTAGCAGTCATGGCATCTGCAACCTTAAGGGAGGCCGTTAGGAAACCACATGTATTTATCATACTTACATAATTTTTTTGTTTTTTTAACAAAAATGCATCTTATTACCTGCAAACAATCCCAAATTAACACATAACCATTCATTATAATGTTACACCCAATGTTTACTTTGCACACACAGATACTCAATATACAAGCCATGATCGTATTGTTATAACCGACACCTACAACAAGAAATTTTCAAACCACTTGACTCTCTAATGTGATCACAACACCATACCTTCATTTCTTTAGTGATAAGGCCCATTCAGTCCAAGTGTTGAACCTAGAAGCTTTGATACCACTTTGTAACACACCTCCTCACTAATCGTCATCATACTAAGGTAGAAAGAGGGTAGTTACTATGCTAACTCGATATCCAAGGTACAATTATGAAATGGGGTATAAAATTTTCGATGTTTTCAAACTTCCTCAAGACTTAAAATGGATAACATTGTGGCAGTCATCTTGTTGAGACCTTTCCAATGACATATCATTTTCCTCAATCTGAATCCTTGATAAAAAATATATCACCATTTAAATATTTGGCCTATTAACTTCTGCCAAGTCATGCTAGCCTGCCACATGGAACCCACATGTCCCCATGTTGTGCTCATGTGGCCATTTAAATTAATTCCATGTCACCATCCCAAGGTTTGCGTGGAATATCTTCCAATAGTTGTCGACTTGTTCATGTCCTTAACATACCCAAGAGACCCTCGTTATCCATGATCCTTTACATATACATCATAGATATAATACCATTCAACACTACATTAAGTCAGGTAGGGCCCTAAAGGCCACATCATATTGAGGATAAAATTATGGGAGTATTTATTATAGTCCCCTATCGATACCATCCGAGAAGAACCTCTAGGGTGACGGGGAGACTTCACTCTATCATCTACCACATTAATCCATCAGCGAATGTTTTGAATCCAATCACATGAGGTTCAACCTCCACCATGGACCACACCCCCTCCTACGCATTACACTACATACCTTACGACTGTGCACATGGGCTCCATCGCTGCCACATCATCTGAGACTTCTCCCTTAGTGATGTGTTCAAACCACCGGGGTGATATGGTATCATTTTAAAAACTCCAGGGTGGCATAGATGAATACTAACGCTCTATCCTGCTCCAATGCAGCATGAACACTATCCCACCGTGCCACGTCCTCCAGAAAATAATTTATACCAAGACTTTTGTACCCAACGCCATAGATTATTGTTTGAGAATAAACGTCAGGGCGAAGTCACCCCACCCATATTTACTGCTGGGGTGAAGTTTCTTACCCTAGATCACTATGTTTCACTGGCATCAACCTTCACTCGGCGTATTAAGCGTTACCACATCGCTCTTGGCCATAGTGCCTACCAGGCTGGCTATGGGTCTTGCAAGACCCTCCACTCCATGGTTAAACATATATATCATGCTATAATCAATTCATGGTCCTTCGTCTCAATATGTCGAATGAACCAAATACCTACCCTACTACACCATGTTGTCCTAACAGATCAATCCTGGTGGGATCTGACCATGTATTGACTTGAAATATCTAGGGTAATGCCTTGGGGATTATGTGGACAGCTGATACTACCTTGATATCCAATGACCTTGATTTCCTCCCCTTCCACACTTGGTCCTGGTGCTTGATCACATTAGACATAAGGTTCGAGCCTTCTTGATCCTATGGGCCCTAAACTTCTATTCCCCTGCACATGCATATGTGGATGTTTAGGCTTCCTTTGCGCCTGCCCCCCGCCCTTGGTGCTTAGTCCTAGTGCTATTATTATGCAAGTTACCTAACCTTTGTTGAGATTATGAGAGTCTTGGCCTAGTCTAGCCTTATATACATAGATATGAATTACATTATCCTTCCTGAATTTTTACACGACTTATACCCATCTCATCTCGCATCATGCAAAAATATATTTACAAGTTTACATAAAAAGAAAAAGGACAATTTTATACTTCCTGAGCTTACAGAGGCTTTGCCCTAGTATTTAGGCATAGATATGTGTTAAATTATCCTTCCTGATATTTTACATGGACTCAACCCATCTCTTCTTGTGACATGCAAAAATATATTTACAATTTTACTTAAAAATAAAATGGCAGTGATATCCTTCTTTACCTTATAGATGCTTCAATCTAGTCTACAGTGTACATGTGTGTGTGTGTGTGTGTGTGTTTAATTCACATGCATGGAAACACTATCCTTCTTGAGATTGGTAGTGATAAAGCCAAACCTAATATAAAATCTTCAACTACATAAAAAGAGGCTTGACAAAGATCTATCCATTCATTCAAACTTAAACCCGTTGGGCCAATTTAGATCTCATAACCTATTAGAGGTCTAGAGGTCTTTTAGAATAATAATAAACAAAAAACTAGATCATGAAAACATATTATAATTCATTAATTTACCTAAGAAACATAGAAGAAAACAAAGGATATTGACAAGTATGTTTTTTGGGAATCAACCTCCCATTTCCACACAAGAAAAAGGGCATCTGTTGTTGATTTTCAAACCATTTATCAACACATCAAAAATAGAATGCACTCCACATAGAGTAAATAGATAAATTTTGGAATTTAGATCATAGATGCATGAAAAAATTCATAAAAATAACCATAAACATTAAAAAAATTCAACCAATACAATCATGCACCAATATCACACATTACTGCAACATCATTTAGAGTTGCACATCAATTTCTATAGAGAAGTTCTTTAACTTCATAGCCCTCGACTTATCACATTTCACTTACAATATAGATAAAGGGAAAATTGAATACGGAACTCCAATTTTCCACCCAACCATATACCTACTGTTTTTATAATCACTTACAACAATCACCCCCGAGCCAGATCCATGATCTAAGGGGAATTTATTCAATAGTTTTAGTAGGAGGTCATACTCATCTCAAAGAGAACACATATTACTTATAAACATGAGGAAATTTATCATCTCTTTATCAAGCACCTTGAGTGGTTTTTCTACCAATTCTTGACAGGCACTCATACCCATTTTCCTCGGAATTTCTTGAGCTCCTCCAAGCCATGATCTAGAATCCTAGGGAATTCCATTCCCTCCACTTTGTAGGTCTCTGAAACACTTCTCATGTGCTTTATCTAGAAGAAAAAAATCCCTAGCATTGTTATGCAAATTCCATTTCATAATTTCTCAAGGGTCCCTCTTCATGTTCCTCATCCTTTTCTTTAAAAATGGTGTCATAGAGTTAATTAATGGTGTCAACCAACCCCACATGAGTACATATTTCCCCTTCCCTCTTAGATCATGGATTTGTGGTCCCACTTTTCAGGCCATTACATAAAAATATACTCATTTATAATGCATGGTAACATTACATTATAAAAATCAAGGGGAAAGCATACCGAGGTTTCACACACTGCCTCATAATAGATTACAAAAACTTGTAAGATCTATTGTGATTTATTATTCTAGTGGAATATCCATGATATTTTAAAAATCATATTGTTACATCTTGTATTTATTTTGAAAATGATGTGTTTTGTTATTTGTTTATATTCTTTCATTTCATTTTCAATTATTTTAGTATCTTCACACACCAAGATATAAATATTAAATTTGAATCTTAAGTAAAAACATTGCATGATAATTTATTTTAAAAACTTGTAAGATATGTTGTGACAAATTATTCTAGTAATGATTTGTAAATTATAGTTCTTTACTTGAGATTTAGATAAATATTTCTTCTACCATAATATGTGAAAATACTAAAATAAATAAAACAGCACATTATTCATGTATTGAATAGAAGATGTACCTTGGGAAAAAAAATGAACTAGAAGGTAAGGCTTAAGCTTTTCTTTTTTCCTTTCATTTTTGAAATACAAATGGAAATACAAAGAAAGGGGCACTTGATATGTAGTTTCTATAGACATTATGGTTAATATGGCTATTACAAAATATTATACTTCCTTTGTTCCACTCCAATATCCCACTCCCAAATGTTCTGCTAAGTTATGGAACAATAAACATAACATAAATCATTTCATCCCTAGCTACCTAGTGTTTAACATGTCCTTATAGTCATCTAAGTTTAAGGTTATGGTTTCTGCATTCCTCAACTCCAAATTAATGTTATGATTTTTGAACCTATAGAATCTTGTTGAAATTCCAAATGTGATTATCTCCATATATGTGAGTAATGTGTGTTAACATGGAATCCACCTAGTATCATGGTGGTCAACATGATAGGTAAACTTTTTGAAGATATAACTTTCACTTATGAATTTTGATTGAGGTGATTTTCATGCTATTGAAAATTTTCTTTTGCATAGAACAATCTTGAGAGGATAGGAATTTTTTGCAAAGGTTTGACCCCAAATTTTATCCTTTAAAGAATCAAATAAGAATTCTTATTTTTTTACCCAAAATATCAAAGTAGGAACTATGCCTAAAATGGGACTTAAACTGAAAATAACTCCATTTTTCCACCCTTAAAGTACCTAAATAGATGCCAAATTATACAATGATCCATTTTGGATTATATATCCCCATTATGGAGATTGTTGGTCCCAAAAATCCTTTAGTGAAGAAGCTTAAGAAGTTTTTTCCTTTACCTTCTTCTTGGAGAATTATTTGGCCTTGCAAGGGAATTCTCCCATAAGTGTAACCTTCTATAGTTCATACTACCCTAGTCCAATTGTTATGGACATATTTTGCAAAACCATATGTTTTTCCAAATTTTCCTAATATTTTGATGGTAAGTCTTATATGATAGCTAAGATTTGTCGATCAATTCCTTTTTCCAACATGTAAGGCTCATATAGTTTTAGATTTTCCATATTCATTACCAAGTAAATGTACATATATGGGGGTAGATTACATTTGTAGGCATTACTATCCCCCTTATTCATCACTTTAAAAGGACCACACAATAGATTTTTAATCTTCTTATTGGTATTCCTTGCCCTTTCTTTATTTATATACAACTAAACTCAGTCTCCCACTTTGAATTAAGTTTCTCTATTCAGTATTGGTCATATAGGGTCTTGTATTTTTCTTGTGATTTCTTCAACATCTATTGTACTTGCAAATGGATTTGCTTGATCTTATCAACATTTTTTTCATCCTTAATCCTTCTCTTTTGGTTTCTTCCCTCTTTCCTCCCTGTTTTCAATAAGAACATAGAAGGGTGAACATGGAAAATATATCAAACATGTTCCCAATGGGACTTACTAGTAGAAGTGTGGACTACTTTGTTATACGAGTGTTGAGTATAAGTAAAAATTTCATCCTAGTTTCTTTGATTCCTTTGATTATGTCCCCTCAAAAGTTGAAATAATGTCCTGCACACTACTGTTGTCTATCCACTTTTTTTGTGGATGGAAAATTATGGATATATTCAACTTGGTGCCCATATTCTCTCAGATTGTAGTCCAAAATGAAATAAGAAATATAGTATCATAATCTGAGATAATGCTCCTTGGTATCTGAAAGTGCACCTACACATTTTTAAAAACATGGTGGTTACGACTTGTCCCTTGATATTCCATTTCAGAAGAATAAAATACATATATTTCTAAACCTATCAACTCCATAAATAAATAATCACGACCCCTCCTCATTCTTGGAAAACTATTTATGAAACCCATGGACATACTCTCCCGAGTCATAAGGTCTAGTTGGTATAGCTAGGGGATGCTATAAGCCTTGCTTTTTGTTATTGGGATTGCTAGTAAAACAAAGTACGTGTCCTCTAATAATATGAATTAATTATTCTTGTAGTCTAGGTCAATACTAATATAAATTTATGCAAGAATGAAATGAAATACAAGTATAAACAAAAACACATATGTACAACAAAAACATAAATTTAATTCATTAATAACAGAGTATTGAAAATTGTTACATGCAGAATGGAAATAAATTAGTTCGGGCGATGATAACTTATCTATGAGAAGAGATGTAGCGGCTACATACCTTCTGGACTGTGTTACAATGAGGCATGGGGAACTTTTTATCATTAAGAATTAATGTGAAACCCTAAATATCCAAAAACCTAACCCTAGGAGATGAAGCGCCAAAAGCTTGTGGGCCCCGTTGGGGTTAGTTGGAATGTCAACTTCCTGAGGTCGTAAGTTTGGCATATGATCTCCATTTGACTATCGTAATACCTCGTTTCAAAGATCTCCAAGAGGAGTTTGAAAAAATATAGGGAAATTGGTCATATACTTTTTTAGTCTCTCTGCTTTCCCAAAAAACTTCTTTTAGGCCCTCAAAACTACTCCATATGTTTAGGACGCAAAAAACCACTAAAAATAGTAAGTTATGCTACAATTAAGGAAACAGAAAGAAGCAACGGTGGGGGTCCAAGTGGATTATGTGGGTAGCCACCAATATCCACCTAGATCAAATACACATACCTCTATACATTGGTAGTTATTTTTGCAATCAAATATTTCCTCAAAATTTGGAGCTATGGACCTCTTTGCTAAGTTATGATATTTAACCTTAAGGAACACATATATTGTCTATATTATAGAGAAGCCCATCCTCAAGATGATAGCCAACCTTACTATCACTTTCGTCAACATGAACTTGGCCCCATAGCTATCAAAAGACCTCTTTAAAGTCCCCATATTTTGTGTATGCCTCTTTGTGGGAAACATGTTCAAAAGGATTAATGAGCACAAGAGTTACTAAAGATTTGATATTGGATGTAGGTGGCATTGAAAGAATAGTTCCCAACTTATTAATGTTTCCTTTCTTATATTTGATGATTAAATGAAATTGTTGTAACAATCTCATTCACTTTTAGTGTCTAGTTTTCTAAAACTTACTCTAGGCCTATAGATACCGTAGTGGTTAGTAATTGGTGTGGATGATGGTCTCCTTTCCCAAAAGATAATACTTCCATTCTGTAATATCTTGAACAAGTGAGTATATTTATTTTTCATATGTAGGATAGTTTAGGAATTCAACATGAATCATTTCAAAATCATAGGATATCAGGCTATCTCCTACATCAAGAGTGCTCAAATAACATATCTATGTGCATACATCTCTACTTCAAAATCCTTTTGAAAAATAGGAAATGCATAAAATGGTTCTTGACTAATATTTCATTTTGGTTCATCACAAGTTTTCTACTAATTATTTTCCCACTAGAAACTCTTCCTACTAGTTATTATGGAATGGGGTTGCATAGCCAAAATCAAGAATGATTCTATAAACTTTCTTAGATATTGTGTTTCCTAAATAAACATCCTAACATTAGTTACGTTATAAGGAATTGGCCACTTGTAAATGGCTTATGTCTTCATATGATCTATCTTGAGTTTCCTTCCACTATTTACATGTCGAGATACACTCATGATTTCTAAGAAAATTCACAATTCTTAAGGTTTGCCAAAAATTGATGCTTTTATAGAGTCTCTAAAACTTTCATGAGACGTGAGACATGTTCTTCCCAAGTAGAGATATAAAACAACTTATCATCTAAGTACACTAGTACGAATGAAATCTTAAAAATGACGCAATACATCATTCATTAAGCACATTCATATAGTTGGTGCATTAAAAATTAAAAGGAATTACTATTTATTCACATAGAGCCTACATTGTCTTAAGGGAATATTTTCAAGTGTCTCCTTATTTAAATCATACCTTGTAATATCTTGATTTGAGCTCCAACATGGTGAAGTAATTCACAAGCTACAATTGATCTAGAAAGTCATCACTCCTATGCAAATGGTATTCATTGTTGAGGGTGATATTATTTAAATATTTTTTATTGATATACATTCTCAAAGTCCCACGCTTCTTCGGTGTTATTATGATAAGTTATCCTAAAGGTCAGGCACTTGTTTGAATCACTCCTTACTCTATAATTTTTGTAATTGTTTCTTCACTTCATCCTTTTACGTGATGGACCATTTCTAGAACCTAGTGATTGACAATGGGAAGTTAGGCAATAGCTATATCTCATGCTCCATTTCCCTTTTGGGTTGTATACCTCTAATATTTTATAACAATTCTTTATATGCCTACAATAGATTGTCCAACTGCTTATTTTATCTTTAACACATTCCACTAGAGATTCCTTTACTTTCATCAATTCATTTCATAGTTGATTCTCCCTTAATAAAGTAATACAAACTTCTTACTAAAACTAATCCATTTCATGGCCTACTTATTACTTGCTAGAGGGATTTTGTATTTCCTTATTACTACGTCAGTGATGAAGGATTTCTCATCCTTTATTAGGGAGTATTGGTTGGCTCTCCTCGAGAATATTTTATTCCACACATACATGTTAGAGCATCCAAAAACTACACCACACACATCAAGTGGTACTACATATGCTTCCACTTCATCAATATAGTTGTCACTTGTAGAAAATTTGATCTTGCATTCGTTAGCTACCTTGAACTCTACATCCTTATTTACTCATACTAATGGATATGGGTGAGGATGGTTATCAACTTCAATCAAAGCTTGTTGACCAAATCTTCTAGTATGAAGTTGGCATTTGAACAAAAATAGAGCATCCATATTTGTCTTCTTGACCTATATTTAATATGGAAGAGTTTAGTCATCTACTTCTCTTGGGATGGGGACTACTCATATTCATTTACTTTTACATTACAAAGAAAACAATATTTTCAATTACATCTGAGCTACTCTCTACTTGGATTCCTAAATCTATGGCTAGGATGTTCTTCTTCTTATCATCCTTCTTATGCTTCGTCATATTCATCTCTAGATTAGCTTTCAACACTTATCTTTGGTGTGATTATCCATATTACAATGGTTATAGCGGTTGCTTGGATTCTTGAACCAATGTGTAGTGGCCATTTTTTTGAACTTTGAGTTGTACTCTTGCACACTCTACCCTTGCTTCTATGAGAACTAATTACAATGGATCCATTGGTTCTCTCTGTACCTAATAGGGAATAATAATGGATTTAAACACCTCCCACTTAGTTATTGGGGATCACCCTCTAGCCTAAGCATCTCATGTGACTTTCCAAGCAACTTTGGGCATGACCTTGTGACTTCAATTGGGAAAAATGAAATATTTTTCTCTTCTCCTATGTTATGAATACTAAAATAAGCTTCTAACTATCCTAAACATTGAACCAAAGTAATCTCACATTGATAGCATTTGATGTCCACTTTTTCTTCCAATTTAAACCTTGCTATAACTTTAAATAAGTTATAGACCTCTAACTTTCGCTGGGAAAATGAAATATTTTTCTTTTATTGTGACCATTGACCCAATCTAATAACATCAATATCACTTTGGTAGGGTTTGGCCTCAACTTATGCTTCCACTTTATATAACTCTCAAGTATTTGTTATTTGTAGATTTCCCATTTGATCTGTTTTGTGTTAGAGCTATGAAACTCTTTGCAAGGCCCAAACTTGTTCGGTTTCTCTTCTGGTTTTAGGGCAGCCAAAAAAATCTTTCTTTCTAAGTAATGAACCAAACTCCTGTTTCGAAACTCAACAAACTAACAACTTTCTTTCCAATGAGTTTAGGGAAGTGTAGCTAATATAACTGAAATATTATGTGCACATTGCGAGATCTATTGTTTGCAGTCAAGTCAAAACCGGCCGCATTTCCTAGAGGTTGATGACATAATTATTTTCAAATCTAAGCGAAAGGGAAATCCCGGATGGTGCCCTAGGGGTAACTTGTTCTTACGAATCAACACTTTGTGACTGTTGTTGAAAACAATGTAATATGTATAATCTTGGGCCCCTTTCTAATTAATTTCAATCAATGAAGTCCTCGAATTCCTCTATGTCACGAGTGCGTTTAAAATGTGATAATTACTAAGAGAAAATCAAATATTCAAGGGATAACCTAAAACTTAGGATATGTACAAATATTTTAAATAATAATTATTAAAATTTATAAGGTAATTATATGGAAATTTAGTAATATAATTATTAGCGAAATTATTATTTTACCATAGGTAAATTATAGTTTTTAAATATATGTAAATTTACCGAATATGCAATTTAAATAGTAAAAAAAAAAAAAAAAAAAAAATTCATTTCTCCCAAATATGTAATTTAAGTAATTAAAATTAAAAAATTTACCAATAAAAAAATTGATTTCTATTTTGAAGAAAACTCGTTAAAAAATCGTTTCCTAAAGAGGTGAAAAACATAAAATGTGTATATTTTACCGTTTTGATTTTGACACACTATGACTCAATTTCTTGGATGAACCGTCTTATATTAATAATTTAAGTGTGTGGATGAACCGTCTTATGTTTTGTTTTTTTTTTTAAATGAATTTTTTGAATTACAATTGTGTTGTAATTGCATTTTAAATATATGGATTAAATATTCTTAAAAAAAGTAATAATTTTTTGTTAAATCATATAATTTAAATTTGCAATTTGAATAAATCCTGGTTAAATTTGGCAAAATTGATTATAAATTATATCTCAATGGAACAAAAGCTTAAAGCATTTGAACCATGCTTAATAAAATTGATGTAAAATTAAATAAAAATGATATTTAAAATATATTAATTAAAATACTAAATTATTTAGTTTATAATTGTTTTTTATTTATTTAGATAGAGAACTTAAGATTGAAATAAATATAGGTGGGATACATCTACTATCATTTTTTTTTAATCTTCACCATTTAATGATTGTATTATTTGGCTCTTAATAAAGGTATTATAAATGTCTTATAATTGAAAATTAAAATATATTTATATAATTAAAAAATGAAAAATATATCCATTTGTTACATGAAAACAATAAAAGGAATCAAGATTAATGAGGTGCTACAAACTACTCTCACCTAGCAGCTTTCCTCGCCACCTCGTCGCCATGAGGTTCGACTTAAGCTTAGTAAGTTTTCACCCACATAGTTTGTGAGCGTTCAAGCACTCAAGAAGGTACATTGTCGTGAGGGATCATACACTCGAAGGCTCGGAGATACAATTGTGGTTTTAAAGGGGTAGGAACTGTTGTAGCTCCTAGAGACATCCTCAAGTTGCTAAAAGACCAGTGCCTAGGACATCTTAAAATTAGAGGTTTAGAGTGGGAAATGGTATAAATACCTCTGACAGGATATAGTTCAAGAGAACAATGGTTTTGTTGGTTCGAGAATGGAAAAGACCATTTGAGTTTGTTTCAAGTGGATTTCCCTAACAGTGAGAGGGCTTAAGAGGCTATGAGACTAATGGATTTTAGATGGGCCAAGTATAAAATAATGAGTAGAAGATTTAAAATATGTAAAGGTGTTGAGAGAGAACTTAGAAGGACCTCACAAAAGACAGGCTTAGGACGATTAAGAATATGTCTCCCGTAAACTCAGAGGAAATGGGTATGAATGAGGTGTGAACGACAACGAAGGTTCGTGGAATGAAAATTAAGGGAGTACAACAAGATTAATACATGAGATTTAACACCTAAGTGTTATGTAAACATGAATTCAGGAATAAAATTGCATACTACTAGCAGCTACATTACGTGGACCTTCAAAGCAACATTGCATGAAAGATGATTATACTTAAAACTGAGATCACTAATAACATAAGGAAACAGACACATACTACTCATTGATCCATCTAGAATCAAAATATCAGCTTTGTATTCAAATTAAATTCAGACAGCTTTCCCAAATATGTGTCTTAGAGCGCAGGGAGCACAATCATACAAAACTACAACATATTTCTTCAAAATTCCTGAACCTTTCTTTCATCTTAGAACTCACTACATATAGAGTCCCCAGAGGGTCTACAGTCTTAATCATTTATGATCGACCCATACCTATGAAATTAAAATATCCTACCTAACTTGCAGAGCATAAATATAACAACTACTTATGTTTGGAGAGAATTAAAACAGGAATGGGTGAAATTGAGATTTCACCATCAAAACATCAAAATCAAACAGTAAATATCACAGACGTGGTTGATCATGGAGGAAAAATTATGGGAGCCTTCAGACAGTATGGAGACGAGCGGTCGTAGGTGGGCAAGATGGCTGTCATCGTATGATTTCATCTATTACTTGAAAGCCTCCACTCCCTCAGTCTTATGATTTCCACTCAGTCCATTGTGAAGTGGCCAATTGTACTACACGCGCCTGACTCTTGAGTGGAGGACTCCTGAGAAAAATGAATAAACCACCACTGCATATTCCACGCAGAAGCCCATGCTATATTTGAATTGCGAATTGGAAATCGAATTTCAGAGGAGGTCCTAAGTGGTAAGTGGCATCAGAGATGGGGGGTGCGAAATGATGGGAGGAAGGCACGTGGATGAGTGGGTGGTAATGAAAACCGTCTATTTCGGACACCCCCCCATAGTTAAAGTTTGAAGGCCGGGGGAGTGGGGATCCGAAATGTGTTAAGGACCATTGGGTGAATTGGGGTGGAGGGGAAGTGACAGAGAGATGCTGAAGGCTTAGGGGTAATGGAATGTGTGCCAACGAATGGGAATGGTGGGATAAAATGTGGGGCCCTGTTCCCATCGAAAATCGCAATTGAAAGGTTTTACCAGCGCATAGCGAAGGGTAAGGGCTAAGATCCGCAGGGAGTGATATGTGATGGGGAAGAAGTAACGTGGCAGACGGTGGGACCAGACTGCATGGGAAGTTAAATTAAATAGGTTGCGAATGTTTTAAATGGTAAGTTAAAAATTGTGTGATGCGATATATAAAAAATTGGCAATCGCAAGTTTTAAGTTTTAGTTGCAATGTGAATGGTTATAATATGTGATCTGCGACGGGTGGGAGGGAGAAAAAGGGTGGCATGGAGGAAGGTGGGACCTGACCGCCGCCCACAGATCAAAAGCTTTAACACTAAATAGCAGTGGTAAACTTTAAAGGATGCAAAGTACAAGGGAGGAAGCGGTGACGTGTCAAGGGGACTGGCCCACTTTAATTGTGATCGGGGAGATAGGAAAAGGGGAGGAGAAGCAATGATATAGTGGAAAAGAAGGAAAGGTAGAGGAATGAAACAGAAAGGCGGAAAAGGTAAGGTTTTAGTGATTTGCAGGGGAAATGGAATGAAAGGAAGTGTGGCGGGTGACTGAGCCCCACCAACATCGCACATCGCACTTCGGCCTTTCTAACTTTTACCCTTTGTGCCTATTTTGAAACACTTGCGATCTGCGATTGCGATTTTAATCTCCATTGTTGACAGCTGCTTGGATCAACATTTATCAATGCTCCCTTGCCGTGGTTTGCCACTTTTGGTTGCGCCCGGTAATTTCTTCTTTGTCTGTGGAATGTTTTCCCCGCATTCATGACTAGACCTGCTTCAGCATTCACGACTCGACCTGAACGCGTGCATGAATTGACCCAACCTCGTTCAAGACTTTACCCTTGTTGTTTTTTTGTCTTAATTGTTTCTCTGCTACCTTTGTCTTCGCTAATGGTAACTGCTTCTCCATGTTATGTGTGGTCACATGCCAACCTTGGCTCCATCTGGGGACAACGTGTTGTTCTAAGTGCATTGAGAACCTGCAGACCTGAATGCCTGTGCCTTATTGGGCTCATGGAGTCACAAATGCATACTGTAAGACTGAATTAAAACTACCACTGAGTTGTGCACTGCCAACTTTATAAAACAGAAATCACTACCATACATTGAAAATCTTAAATGGTTGAAATATGAACTATGCTGAAATTGGAAACTGAAACACACTTGAAATGAAAACTACAAAGCAATCTGAAACTAAATTGGAAAGATGCTCATAGCACTGAGCTTATTTTCACACCTACACCTAGTCTGATAAAAAATCATCCCATCAAATAATAAACAAACTTCCAATGCAACCAGATAAAGAAATGAATGCTCAACTGAAATTTGCATCCCATTCCTGTAGGTAGAGAAATGGGCTCAAAACGTGGAAAATTATCTCTTCCACTGAATTTCATAGCTCCATTGATGAACCTGGTAAATTCCTCCTTCACTGTTGGCTGCAACATACTAAGCAAAGGATCATGGTAAATATGTAGCATGAGTTTTTCTGGAGGATTTGTGACAATAAAACAAACCTCATTGAAACTACTGCTTTACTTGTGTGTTGCCACTTATTGTATCCAAATAGCAAGGATGACTCTTGTTTCTTCTCCTTTTCCATTATAATCAACTTATTTGTGTGCTCTTCATCTTTTTATTTGTCGCACAGAGGCTTGCAGGGGAGCTGCAAACTCTTGACCATCTTGGGTAAAGGATCTTGGGTAATAAAAATATAATATGTTTCCCCAACATCCCACGGAGAACTTAATGATGCAAAACTTTTATGATATTCTTCAAAGTCTACACACTCAGAAAGAATATTTGAGTGGTCTTCACTTAGCAAGCCTGATTGGTATTTAATCTATGAAGGAAACGTTGCTTGCTGAGGATGTTCTTGTGGATCTAGACAATAAAACTTTGTTTCCCCTGCTTCTAGATCACCAGACTGTTATTGATAATTAGTGATGTACTCTGGGAAATACTCCAGATATTCTCCTTCTTCATGGAGGGTAAGGTCACCTCCCTCTTCTTCAGCATAGGCTAGAATTTGATTCTATACCTTCAGTCCAAAAACCACCATGGGTTGTTCTTCTTAGAGATTGAAGGGTGTGGACCCTTTTTCTGTAATGGCTCCTTCAAACTGCTCTTTAGGAGTATCGAGCAGTTTCAAGGGTATAGATGTGGGCTTCTTATCCTTGGGATGGTTAGCTTCTTGCTTTGTGAAAGTGGGTGCAGTGGCCTTATGAGGGGTTGAATCTTCTAAGGGCTCCTTCCCTTCGCTAGCAGGACTAGGAAGGATTGGTTCTCTTGATATTAACCCTTCATTCTATTCTCGCCCTCGGGTTCTCTTTCTGGAGGACCTGAGGTCATAATTCTTGTGAATTTGAGCCTTCATGAAATCTAAAACCTGTCTGTAGTAATTTTTAATATCTTGATCTTCTGGAGGGATCTCTTTCTTCTCTTACTCCTCTTGTAGGATGAGTTCACCCTCCTCATCATCAAAGTAGGCGAGGAATTGATCTTCTTGGTTGTATGTGACTTCCTTGGTATGTTGCTACTGTTGTAGAGTGGGCCTCCAAACTTGAGGATTAAACCCCCAATTAGGAATCATTTGTTTGGAACAAGGAGGAGAATTATTGGCCTATGATTCAAGCCTAACCAACTTATTTGAGGGGTTTTTTATCAGCTCATGCATCTCTTTGATTTTATGCCCCTAATTTGAGAGAGAATCCTCCGCCCCCTTCTTTATTCTAGCTTCATGATCTGTCTTCCCTTTGAACTTACTAGTAGAAGCAAATTTTTATTCTACCTCCAACACATCAGTCTGGATTTGATCCAGATATGTGGATCTTCTTTCTCTTAGGGTGAACCCAAAATCTGGCTCGAAAGCTCCTACGAAGACCACCTTAGCAGCTGCTTGGGGAGGCTTTATCTTGGCAGGGAGATTATTATAGAGATTATTGAACCTATTTATAAATTATGTTACATCCTCATTGTGTCTCTTCTTGAGAGCATTGAACACTATGAGGACATATCCATGGTCCCTATTTTCTCCCCATTTCAATGTGAATAAATTTTCCATTTCTTCCCAAGTGTGGACTATGTTTTTGGCTAGAGACTTGAACCATTTCTAGCCTTCTCCCTCCAAGGATTGGACGAAAACCCTTAATACCACATCTAGGTGCTTTACATTTACATTCTCAACAAAGGCGTAGAATTTTTCAATGTGTCTCTACAAAGAATTATTATCTTCCCTGGTGAATCGAGGCAACCACTCTAGATAGTATTGCGGCATATCATTTAGAGGCTGAGGGAGGGCCAAGGGGGAATAATTATTCAAAAGGAAACTTGGCACAACCATCTGACTTAGAGGTGGAGGTAGACAGTGGATCTGAATCTGGTGTCAGGCCTAATAAAAGCCAGGATTACTTCTGATTGGGACTATTTTATGGTGGAGTCGCCAAGGTGAGGAATATGCAACTCTCAACCCTTCGTACTCACATAATTGAAGGGTGAAGATAATGTCGTATCCCAAGGAAAGGTTTTCTAATTCGTGCCCCCGGAAACGATGCAATTAAGATTTTGTAGCTCCTAGAGACAACCTTGAGTTGCAAAAATACCAGTGCCTAGGACATCTTAAAATCAGAGGTTTAGAGTCGGCAACGGTATAAATACCTCTAACAAGATATAGTTCAAGAGAACAATAGTTTTGTTGGTTCAATAATGGAGAAGACCATTTGAGTTTGTTTAAGGTGAATTCCCCTGATAGTGAGAGGGATTAAGAGGCTATGAGTTTGATGGCTTTTAGATGGGACAAGTATCAAACAATGAGTAGAAACTTTAAAATATGTAGAGGTGTTGAGAGAGAACTTAGAAGGACCTCACAAAAGACAGGCTTAAGAAGATTAAGAATATGTCTCCCGTAAACTCAGAGGAAATGGGTATGAATGAGGTGTGAACAACAACAGAGGTTCGTGGAGTGAAAATTAAGGGAGTACAAGAAGCTTAATACAGGAGCATTAACACCTAAGCGTTATGTAAACATGAATTCATGAATAAAATTACATACTACCAGCAACTACATTACATATAACTTCAAAGAAGCATTGCATGACAGATGGTTATACTTAAAAAGGAGATCACTAATAACATAAGGAAACATATACATACTACTCATTGATCCATATGGAATCCAAATATCAACTCTATATTCAAATTAAATTCAGAAAGCTCTCCCAAATATGTGTCTCAGAGCACAAGGAGCACAATCATACAAAACCACAACAGATTTCTTCAAAATTCCTGAACCTTTCTTTCATCTTAGAACTCACTACATATAGAGTCCTCGAAGAGTCTACGGTCTTAATCATTTATGATCGACCCATAACTATGAAATCAAAGTATCCTACCTAACTTGTAGAGCGTACATCTAGCAATTACTTATGTATCGAGATAATTAAAACAAGAATGTGTGAAATTGAGATTTCACCATCAAAACATCAAAATTAAACAGTAAACATCACAGACGTGGTTGATCATGGATGCCAAATTATGGGAGCCTTCAGACGATATGGATAGGAGCAGTCGTAGGTGGGTAGGTTGGTTGTCATCGTACGATTCCATCTGTACTTGAAATCCTCCACTCCCTTAGTCTTATGATTTCCACTCAGTTCGTTGTGAAGTGGCCAGTTGTACTACACGTGCCTGACTCTTGAGTGGAAGACTCCTGAGCAAACTAAATAAACCACCACTGCATATTCCACGCAAAAGCACATGCTATATTTGAACTGCGAACTGGAAACTGGATTTCAGAGGAGGTCCCAAGTGGTAGGCGGCATCGGAGAGGGGGGGTGTGAAATGATGGGAGGAAGGCATGTGGAGGAGTGGGTGGTAATGAAAAATTCTTATTTCGGACACCCCCCCCCCATAGTTAAAGTTCGAAGCCCAGGGGTTGTGGGGGGGGGGGTCCGAAATGTGTTAAGGACTGTCATGTGTATTGGGGTGGAGAGGAAGTGACAGAGAGAAGTGGAAGGCTTAGTGGTAATGGAATGTGTGCCAACAAATGAGTATGACAGGAGTAATGGTAGGGCCCTACTCCCATCGCAAATCGCAGTCAAAAGGTTTTACCAGTGCACAGCAGAGGGTAAGGGCTAAGATCCGCGGGGAGTGATATGTGATGGGGTAGAAGTGACGTGGCAGATGGTGGGACTCGACCGCATCACAAGTTAAACAAAATAGGTTGCGGGCATTTTAAATGGTAAGTTAAAACTTGTGCAATGCGATATATCACAAATCATCAATCACAATTTTTAAGTTTTAGTTGCGATGTGAACGGTTATAATATGCGATCTGCGACGGGTGGCAAGGAGAAAAAGGGTGACTTGGAGGAAGGTAGGACATGACTGTTGCCCGCAGACCGTAAGCTTTAACGCTAAACAACGGTGGTAAACTTTAAAGGATGCAAAGTGCGAAGTGCCAGGGGAGGAACGGGTGACATGTCAGATGGACTGGCCCACTTTAATCATGATCGAGGAGATAGGAAAAGGGGAGGAGAAGCAATGATATAGTGGCAAAGAAGGAAAGGTAGAGGAATGAAATGGAAATGCAGAAAAGGTAAGGTTTTAGTGATTTTCAGGTGAAATGGAATGAAAGGAAGTGTGGCAGGTGACTGGGCCCCACCGCCATCGCACATCACACTTCGGCCTCTTTAACTTTTTCCCTTTGTGCCTATTTTGAAACATTTGCGATCTACAATTGCGATTTTAATCTCCACCGTTGACAGCTGCTTGGATCAATGGTATCCACTGCTCCCTTTCTGTGGTTTACCACTTTTGGTTGCACCTGGTCAGTTCTTCTATGTCTGTGGAATGTTTTCCCTGCATTCACGACTAGACCTGCTTCAGTATTCATGACTCGACTTGAACGTGTACATAAATTGACCCATCCTCGTTCAGGACTTTACCCTTGTTTTTTTCTATCTTAATTGCTTCTCTGTTGCCTTTGTATTTGCTAATGGTAACTAATTCTCCATGTTATGTGTGGTCACAGACCAATAGGAACAAAGCTATAATGCAAAGAAGTGGTGGGAAGGCTACTACGTAGCTGACTGAAGGAGTTTGGAGTCAATAATAACCCATCAACCATGGCATCAAGTCCTTAGGAGGAGTAGCTTTGGGCTATTAGGATAGGGATCTGGGAAACATGTAATCACAAACCGTAACTCTTGCAGTTCATCTCAATGGTTTGAGGATCTCTATGTTCTTACGAGTTTCTCCTCTTCATGGATCTTGATTACTCAAGTTTGGCCTCTTATTTCTTATTCCTTGTAACTCCTTTCAAGATTGACATCATTTTATGCTTTCTCTGTTTACTCATGCATGCTATTTTAGGGTTTTTTTTAATCCCACTCCTCAACCCTATGTTCTTGGGGGGATTTCTCTCATATAATTCTCTATCTTCCTTTTCTTCATAGTCGGTTTTCAGACTTTCTCTGTTATTATCCTTTCTTGCTTCCAACCCCTCCACTCTTTTCTCTTGAGTGTTCCCCCATCCCTCCCCAATATCCCCTACTATTGCTCCTTCCTCCATCATGGTTCATTGACATCTAGTTGTCCCCTAAAGTTGAGATCACATAGGTAGGAATAGTGCTCCCGCTCCTCCTATTTTTAGCCCCCTACCATGCATGGTACCAACTCTCAAACCTCTTCCAAGGCCATTATGGAGAAGCATAGAACCATAAAACCTAAATTCATCCAAAAAGAAATCTCAGAAATTTATGATAAATTTAGGAAGATTCACATATTTGTTCGAGACACTCGTGGAGTGAGATGCCAAAGATTGGATCCCTAATGCCAAAATTCTACTAGGGTCAGAGCATCTTCTTACATGTAGGAAATTAACTTGTATTGGCATGTTAAACTCTCATGGGGAGGGTTCTTACTAACAAAGAAGAAACTTAGCAAGAGCTCATCATCTTGATGGTCGAACTCCTGGAGAAAATTAACGCTGTAAATAAGAAAGTCAATATCTTAATCAAGAAAATTACTGGTAACAACCCCTCAACATCATACACCAAGGGATACCCTCAACCACCTCATCAAACACATAACCCAACTGTATGAGAGTGTTCAAAGCTCAACCTTCGATCAAAATTTTTGTTTTTAATATTTCCATGTTTACGAGTCATGTAGTATTATCTATGTAGTGTTTTATTTATGTTTTATGATATGAGATCAACATATTAGGAACAATAGGGACAATTTAAAAAAAAAAAAATTATGTTACTGATCTTGTTTCCACAATGGTAGACGAGTAGAGACTATCTATATTTTAATTATGTGTTTCTTGAAGTAATGGCCACATTCCAATGTTGACACCTAAACCTAAGGGATTGGGTGAGATTGTATTTTATTGTAATTTAGTAAATAAGGAAGGCCAAGAGACATTGGGAAGTGAATCCCAATAGTCTCACCTCTATGTATAAGTACACACATAATCTCCATCTAATGCATCTTCAGTTTTGCGGAGTTACCTCTTGGTCTGACATGGTATCAGAGCTAGTCCCATTTTTGGAATTCCTACCTTTGGTGTAACTCCATCATGTTCTGCATTTTTTGCATATTTACATTATGCATTCATTTTTAAGTTCTCCTGGCATTCAGCCTCTTACTTCTCTTGCCATTATGCAATTCTGGAATAATTCTGCATTTTTTCTGCACATTCTGCCTTATTTTTTTTTCTGCACACCACTGTGCAATTTTAGCTCAAATTATAAGCTCAAGTTCTCTGCACATTTAATTTTACTGTGCAATTTTTTTTTACAGTTTCTCACAGCGCAGCCCCTCACGTCCACCCACACCACCACTCTCCCTCACAACGCTCATGCACTCCAGCTCCCTCACATCACTTCTGATGCAGGGACATTAGGCACAATCAAATACCTTGTACCTAGGTAGACATAGGGGGTCTTATACTTTTAAATCCTCATGTAATTTTAAATATAATTTGTAAGAAATTGTAATTGTTCTCGAGTCATTTGAGAGCATGAGAGAATTTATTATGTTAGGAATAGGAAGGGACAACTAGGAGTTATGAGTAAGTTAGGCGCAGTTTCAGTTATTCGAGGGTTTGAGTCTAAATTTAGGAATTAGGAAGTCAAAGAGTCCTTGTCGAGATGTAAGGGACCTGAACCGATTCAGGTCACCATTTTGTGTAATTGTAAATTGGAAAGATAGTGTAGAGTTCACGCAGAAAGAGGCAGAAAGGAGAATAATAGCCATCGAATTGAAGATCCGACCAAACTGGAAACTGTAAGTAAATTCTGTTGAAGTTGACCGCATTTGTATATATTGATGGAGAATTGTTTATAAGTTCTGTGTGAATTTAATGTCTTCTTAGTCGAACTTATATGAGGGATATTTGGGTTCTGCGGGAAAGTAGTGAAGCCCTGCGCTATTGGCTAAATGAGAGACTGTGTGTGAAATAGAATTGATATAACTTGTGGGTCAATTAGTTGAAGGGATCGATCTTAGTGGAGGAGATGAATTTTGCTAGAATATATATATAATCTGTGTTAGTTTCGATGCCTCTTGAGTGGACATTTGCATCTACGAAAGGAAGAAACTTGACCTTCCCCAAATTTTGTTGATATTCTCGGCTGATTCAAATCATATGTATTAATCCTTGTGTGAAGGAAGACCTAACCTTGTAACCACGTATGGAGATTTATTGTGCTCATAAATGCTGGAATTAGATCATTGGAGATAAGCATTTAGGTGATTACTGCAAATTTAAATCATAGTAATTGGATATGGGAATTAACCAGGCGCTGCTTGGATGTTCAGGGTTTTAAGGGACCTGTCAAATTTTTGAATCAGCCACCGTTGAAAGGTGAGCCAATGGATCGTTGAAAAAAGCATGAGGCGTGTTACACAGTAATTTGTCACCGTCCCTACCATTCCCCGTCCCGCACAATGGAGGGCCCATTTTGTGACTTGTGAACATTGTCATGCCTTGAAAACATCATCAATGCATCCCTCTAAGCATGAGCTTCAATTGCCCTAAAGACATCTCCTTGCAAAAAATCATGAAAACATCTCCTTTTGCATTGGCGTGGGCAGACAGTTCATCACTCGCGCTAATGGGGAAAATCCTACAAAGAGGCCGCGCCAACTGGCGCTCTGTCCCAGAGCAGCAGTCGCGCTAGCCAATTTAAGGAGTGTTTTTTAAATAAAGATGGCGGAAGTTGTGTTTCAACAAACTCAGAAACCATTGCCTATCTTGAGTTGGGAGGTTTGGCTACGAGATTTCCATGGAAGGGAAGTGGTTTGCCACCTCCCATGGAACCTTCCTTGTTGATAGGGCCAATCCCACAATAATAGGGATCCCAACTCCCTCCTTCCCATCTATAAAAGCTTGCTCAATTCCATTGCAAGCTAGTCTTGAAGTGCCTAAGCTTTGAATCTCCAAATTCCCAAGAGCCTTTGTGCTGTAAGAGCCCTCTTTCTTCCCTTAAGGCCGACTCAAGTAAGGAGACTATCGTCGAGAGACTCTGGAGAGGTTTTCCCTTTCCCTGGCAAGCTTTGCGAGACGTGAACGACTGGAGACCCATCCGAAGGAGACCACAACGTCAGAACATTGGTTGTAATCTCTTTCGATTGTTATTTAATGAATGAATACGATTATGGTTCCACTCTGTTTTCAATTATGTTAATATGAGTAGTATCCTTTCTTACTGATATTTAGTTGCGTATGCTGGATTTTATGCTTGTATCTGTTTGTTTCTTGCATGTGCAGGTGTCCATCCGCGGAGATCGTGGAGGATCGTGATCTGCCGAGGCTGAGGAACGGGAACGCTCTCTTCTTCAGATCATAGCATTGGATTCCAGGTAGGCCTCCATCTTTGGTCTTTTCATTCGTAACTAGGAACTTGCGTTGTAACATTTTGTGATTGTTGCTAGACCCCTGCTGGGCTAGTAGGGATCGCCTCTGTCCGTAGAGGGGATTTACCTCCTCAACAATTTGGCGACTCCACTGGGGATCGTCTATATTTCACTGTCTCGTTTGGATTGTCTCGTTTGATTGTTTTATGATTTTCCTTGCTTGGTTAGCCTTCTGGGCTGGGTTCTTTTGCTGTTTTTTGCTTCTTGGTTTGCTTAGTTTACATTGATCTGCTTCTGGAGTAGTTCTTTTTTAATTTTGGCTGAGAAACTCGACTGGCGCACTTTTTAGCCCGACAGTCGCGCCAATTGGCGCATGTTGCTTTTGTTTAGCCCGCGCCAATTGCTTTCTGGCGCCAGTTGCAGCCTTACAGTCGCGCCACTCCCGTAGGGTTTTTGAGTTTGCTTAGTTTTGAGCTCTCTGGATCTGGTCAGTGCTTTTCTTCTTGATTTTCCGACTACCTGAGTGTGTTGGAGTCCTGTTTGACTGGGAATTTGCCTTCGTCCTTTGGTTGTTTGCCTTTATCTATCGATTTCACGTTTTGAGCCCTAGGGCATCTAGTGGCTTTGTGCATCGAGCCCTCCTTGGGAGTTTTGGTGTTTCGTTTGTCCAGTCGAATTTCTGATTGCTCCTCCGCATCCTCTTAGTAGTTGTCCATTGTTTTGTTGCGATTTTTGGGTGATTGCTCATTCCTTCATTCAGATTTCGTTTGGTCTTTCTTTGGGCCTAGATCACACGGTCCATTGAAGTCCTTGAGTCTTTTTCTTGGTTTTGAGAGACTTTGGTCAATTTGGGATCTGATTGCTTGTGTCATTGAGTGGAATTTTTTTGTTTTTCTCTCTCAATATCGTTTCTCAAGTTGTTCCGTTTGTTTAGTACATTTAGCTATCAAACATTGAAAATTACAAAAAAAAATCTCTTTTGCTTTTGGTTAATTAGTGAAAATTGTAATCTTTTCGATTTTGCTAGTGATTAGTGGTTTGAATGAAAAGTTTTCAATTTCATTAGTTGCATTAGAGATCTCATTGTTTGTCTTCTGATCATTTCGTTTGTGTAAAAGCTCTCAACTCTTCTGTAGCTAGTTTTCATCGAACGAAATGTTGGACTGTGGCATGTAGCTTTGCATTTAAGAGTCTTTTAAGACATTACATACGATAGGGCCTGAAAACTGAAACTTAATTGAAGATCAACTGTAAAATTTATTCAATTAACCTAAGGCAGCATTGGAATCTAACGAAACATATTTAGAGGTCTAGGCTAGAGACATTTTCCGGCATATTTAAACCTAGCAGCTGTCACTCGCCTTTTGGCTTTAGACAGTGCTAGTACGGACTTGTGCTCCCCGTACCGTCGCGTATATAAAGGGAGACCCCTCTAGGTTTTCAATCCTTTATCCATAGGAAGCCGAGTTTGCTGCCCTATACCCGTGATACACCGAACACAGCATTCGGGGAGGTTGCCTGCACGTACGGAAAGTCCTTGGTCTATTTCTGTTTTGTTATTGAAACCAAGGTGTATATTGCAGTTCACGGATATTTGGTACACCCTTTGTGCCTAGTTTTTCCTGAGCTTTGGTCTTTTCTGACTCCCTAAACTTGAAAAGACCATCAAGTGCTTGTCCTTTCACGCTTGTGTCAAATCTGAAAGAGATAGAGTCATCTTTTATCGTTTCTCGACTCTTAAAACATGAAACGGTAAAGTTTCTTACTTTTCAATGTGGTAAAAATTAATCACCCACGATTACACGCCCGCTTAGATATTGCTTGTTGACCGTTTGATCGTGTGTCTTTACTCGTTTTCAGCCCGTGTGTGTGTTTGTGTCTTTTTCTCTGGTCTTTTGCCACAGTGGCGGAACCTTCGGTTTCATCTACTGGTAGTCCTTACACGGACGATTCTTTAGAGGCTTCCCAATCCTCTGTTGAACCACAGCAGCCTGTTGTTTTCGAGTTTCCTGACGGGGGACCGGTTCTCGCTGAGCAACCCTTTGGAGGACCAGTTGAGTTCAATTGGCCCTTTTCGGACCCTGTGTCTGAATTGAGATTAGGAGCTGATTTCCTTTCTCTTACATCGGGTTCGCCTTTTGTTGCTGCTGTATTTCCTCCTAGTCCTCGCCGTCTCTTGCAAGATTTAATGGCAGGATCAACCATGAGTGATTCTGGTGAGGAAATCCCAACGTCTGGTGAAGACTATCAGCTCTTCCCGCGAAGATTGTTTCAGGGAGACAACTCTGAGCTGGCTAGCATGTCAACAACCAGTCCTTCTTTACCACAGGGATACAGATCTCTGGGTCAGATCATTTCCGCTGCAGCCTCTATGGGAATATCATCTCCTGCTTCGAGGCCAGCTGCTACTACACCCGGGGTGTCTCCTCAGACGCCCGTCACTTCTGTTCCCATCCGGCCCACTATCTGTGTGGCCGCCTCTTCTCCTGTTGTCTCAGCATCTGCTACTAGGGCTGGGCCAACTCCTGAAGATGTTTATCTAGTGACTGCTATACCGGAGAACATTTCTCCGGAGGAGTATCGGTTGTCTCTGCAACAGCCGAACGCCGAGGTTGGACCGTCCTCCCAAGATCCCTACCGATCTTATTTTTCACACTATGCACAGGATGGTACTCCCGTGTATGCTTTTCCAGGTCAGTATGACGAGCACGAGGAGATTTTGCGTCTACCCGCTCCTGAGGCTTTCCTCTATGCTCAAGGTTTACCCCATCACCAGGCTTATAACCCGCAAGGGAAACCTTTCCAAGGCCAACCTGCGGGCCAACCTGGTTATCCCTATGACCCACAGGGGTAGCCCATCCAGGGCTACCCCGTGGGCCAGCAAGGGCCATCGTACAGTCCCCAAGGATAGTATTACAACCCTTCCGGTCAACCTGTCCAGCCTCAGCCGGGGTACCAACCGGGACCGGTCTATGGTCCTGGGGGGCAAATCCAGCCTTCTTTACCGATGCAACCACAATATCCTGTTGTTTCTAACGTTGCATATCAGTCGGGACCATCCTATGGTTCTGCTTTAGGTCAAACAGGTTTCCAGCAAGCACCTGGTCCTGTTCCTCCACCAGGCCAACCGGCTCATCCGGTACAACCCGGTGTTCTGCCTCCAGGCCAACCGGCCCATCCAGTACAACCTGGGCTCACTTACAGCCAGGTCAACCTGCGCAATCGGCACCGCCTATCTATCCGGGTGAACCTGGTCATTCAGGTCAGCCCCCTCAGTCGGGTCAACCTGTTCATTCAGGGCAGCTCGCTCATTCCATTCACCCTACTCAGCAGTCGACTCATTCAATGCTGTAGCCAAATCAATAGCTGCGCCCTACGTATCAGGCTCCGCAGGGTTCCACTTTTCAACAGCCTACTTATCCTCAGGGTGGTTATTATCCTCATGGTCAGTCTCAACCGAACTATAACCACCCCAGAGGCTCTCAGTATTATCCTCCTCCACCCAGTTTTACCTACACTCAGCAGCCAAATCCAAACGCTACTTATACGGGACCGACGCCTAATCAGGGTCCGTACCCTGGTTATCAAGCCCCACACTATGGTTACCAGCATCCAAATCAGTCTGGTTATACGACCTACGCCCCCTACAGTCAGAATCCTGTGGGACAGAACCCGTGGGGGCAAGGATATTCACAAACATCGTGGAGTATGGGTACCGGACCTCATCCTGGGCCTGGCATGACGGCTAATCCACCATTGCCATTCCTGGTTACCTTGGAGCTGCCGGATGTTTCAAAGTTGACCAATGATCTGATTTTACATAATCCATATTGGCCTCCGGTTCCCACCAAGATACCAGGTGATTGTCCCAAGTTCGAGGGAAAAGCTGGAGAGGACCCCCAGGCGCATGTGATGACGTATCACCTTTGGTGTTCGTCTAACTCTTGGGTCGACGATTCAATCCGTTTGCGCCTCTTCCAGCGTACTTTAACTGGAGCTTCTGCTAAGTGGTACATAGAGTTACCCCGTGGCATTTTCCAAGATTTCAATTCTTTAGCCATGGCTTTCCTCACGCATTTTCAGTTACCGGTTCGGTATGAAGCCGGGACGCACCTCCTGACTTCCCTGAAGCAGGACAAAGCCACTCACATCTCAGATCACATTCATGAGTGGCGGCGCCGTCGTAGACTCATCAAGTTTCACATACCTGATCAGATATTGACTCACTGGTTCACCACCTCCTTTGTGAATAAAATCGCTCAGGATATCGCGATGGGAGCGTGCGTGATAGAGGAACAAGCCATCGCGCGTGCCCAATACCTGGATCTTGTCTATTCTCAGTCCGGCATGCTTTATGAAATCTTGACTTATGCTCCACGGCCCAGAACCACTAAGGCTCCGCCTACCCCTGCGGTGGATGGTGTCATTGGTTCTGTCTCTCAAAATTCGAAGAAATCTTCGAATGGGAAGCAGAAGGCTAATTCTTCCAACAATACTTCTGCTAACCCCGCCTCATCTGATTCTGGAAAAACCGCGGAGGTGAATGTCGTTCAGGCCAATCCTGCGGACAAATCCTCCAAGGGGAAGAAGAAGGGCAAAGGCAAATCTAAATCTGATGCCCCGAAACCAGAATCTAAGTCTCGTACTGAGGATGGCTCCCAGCGTAAACCGAATTACCCTTGCCTCATCTGTGAAGGGGACCATTATACTAAGGATTGTCCACGAAGATCCGAGGTTAGTCAACTTCTTAAGGGCCCTAAAGGGACTCCGGCTGTTTTAAAAGAGCCATTTCCATCTCAGCAGACCTAGATGGTCGAACAGCCGTCACCATCTGCACCGTTTGGGTCTCAGGTTTTCATGGTGAAGAGTGTTGCACCTATCTCTGTCGCTACGCAGTCGAAGGATTACAACGAATCGCGGCAGGCACCCGGGAAGGCAGTTGCGGATGGGCCGCCTCCCCCACCTGTCTCTGGTCTGTTGGAAATCGAGAAGCCTACTCTCGAACCCATTATGAAGCCACCTCCTAAAGGTGTCCTTCGAAGATCTTCTTATAATCCAAATGCTCGTGCCGCTCAACATTACAGCATTGTTGAGGATTTGGCACAGGCACCTTCTGCCATGTCTGTGCTAGAAGCTCTTCAAAGTTTTCCTTCGCAACGGAAGGCTTTATTGTCTGCAATCGGGGGCATTGATCCCGCCGACTCTAGTCTTCTCACCTTCGATTTGGAGAATTTCACTCCCCAGCTTCCACATCAAATCGCTCTGGTTATTCAAGTCGGGATTAACGGTCTGAACATTCATAGGGCCATCGTGACTGAGGGTGCATCTACCTACGTTATGTCCTCCGCTTGTTGGAAGGCCATCAGCTCTCCAACCCTGTCATCATCTCCCAATGCCCTTGAGGCATTTGATGGTCGGGAATCTAAACCCCTGGGCGTTCTCGAGAGTCTAGCGATCACATTACAGGGAAAAACTGTCAACGTAGAAGTGGAAGTGGTTGACGCTAAACTCAACTACAACATACTTCTTGGCCGCAGTTGGACCCATGCCATGCTCTCCGTGCCGTCCACCGTCTTTCGATTCATTAAGCTCCCTCACGAGGGCAAGATTGTCACGGTGGATCAGTTGTCATTTTTCACCTCTAACTCTGAGAACAACGTGCCATACGTGGATCAAATTCTGAATCCCCCGGACAGTATAGGACCTGGTCTCTTCAAAGACCCAGTCCTCATGGGTATTTTCCCCGCACCCCCCCCTGAGCCTGCTCCTGGGAGCTCGTTAGAGCACAGTTCTTTCTCTTGTGTCAAGCTCTTCGAATAATGAAACAAGATGCTACGAGGATAGTTCTTTTAAATGTGTCAACCTCGTTAAAACAATGAAACATGAGCATATTCAATTCGAGTTTTGATAGATTTAGTTCAAATCTCTTTTGTTTTCAACCTTCACTCCATTTTCTATAGACTGAAGCTTGGGGGGCATGCACCTCGAATTGAGACACCATGCTGGGGGGCATGCCCGTCTTGTGTGTACATAGGTGTGTGATTTTCATTTGTGTGCATGTATAGTGTGGTGTGCTTTGTAAACATCTTTCTGCTGATCGGGTCTTCCTGGTTGTGCAGATGTCTATTCATCCATTTGTTGGTTTCATGGATGGTGCCTCCCGCAGTACCAGGAATCTGTCTTCAGCAGCCTAGGTAATCTACGATCCTGCTGGTGAGTTGATCAACCTGCAAGGAGTGTGTCTAGGACGTACCACGAACAACATCGCGAAATATAGTGTCGTGTTAGAATTATTAACCGAGGTAGTAAACCTTGGTATCCATGAGTTGCTCATGTATCTAGATTCACAACTTGTGGTGTTACAACTGAACGGACACTATTCGGTAAGAAACCCGTCCATCTTACGTCCGTATCTGCGTATTCGATTACTGGAAAGGAATTTTGACTACATTACATATCATCATATACCCAGGCATTTGAATACATTAACAGATGCAGTAGCAAATTTGGGATTAGACAGACATTTGCGCAATTTATAAATCATCATCACATGTAAAGAAAGATCCATCCAGAAATAGATATGCACATATATATAGATATCGAAATGTTTACATAGAGTGTGTCACATAAAGTCAAAATATACATAATCGTCTTAAGTACATCTGGAGACGATACGTCTCTCAAAAAATAGGTGTGGTATAAATCCTAAGAGCTAATCCGCATGGTGCTCATGATAGCATGTGACTGCACGCACTAAGCGTCTCAGGATTCGGTGGATCCGACTTGGAACTCCCACCGTATGACGCTGGTATGCCATCGGTACGTCCGCCAGCCGAGCATAGTCCGGGATCCCTCGGGCAATGCCCTCGAGATTCTAGATCAACTCCTCTCCTCCGGTGCCCTCTCCCTGAGGATCAGGGGTGAGTTGAGTCCTCCGTGAGATTGGAGACATCCCAGCTGGTCTCTCAGGTCCCACATCTGCATACATATATAAAATGTGTTAGGACGAATGTGTATTAACAAAAAAAAAACATAAAACATAAAATCAAAAACATGAGGCCTTACCCAACTCCTCGTCCCAGGCATCTCCTTCTGGCAGTGGGAGATCTGGGTCTCCAGTGAAGTCAGTTCCTGCATAGGGCCAGTCTTCCACTACAATCAGCTAGCGCCGTAACCACCTAAAGAACTCCGGCCTCCAGGACATCTGTTGGCCACCTCCAGCTCTGGGCATTAATGCTGCCCAGCGAGCCATTCTTGGCTCTCGTGGTATCGGATCTGCTACTAAGGCCCCTTGGCCCTGGAAGATTGGTAAGCGTTCCAGAATGAACGATACCAGGATGGAACCATAGCCAAACTGTTTCAGTTTAGCTTGTTTTCATTTTGTGAGCTGCCTTTTCATATTTATTGTTACTGCTGTTGCCCAGTCAAACAGTAAGGGACTCATGCATTCTGAGGCCAGCAGGAGTTGGGCCTTTGTGGCCTCATGCGGTGCCTGCGACCCTGCAACCCGCGTGATGGTATGTAGGACAACTCTCAATGCCAGATCGGGGATAGTGTGGATATCCACCTTCTTGCTTCCTGATCCCATTTGTGCTCCTCGGCACACTCGTGCCATCACTTCTTCCATCTTCTCGCCAGATGGTCTGCTTCCAGTCAAGACAGGGATCGGACCTATGCGGGACAATTCGGTGATAAAATAAACATCAGAAACCTCCAACTCTAATACCTGATCTCGTAACCTAAACACTTGTTCATGTTCATCCCAAATACTGATCAAATACTGGAGGAGCTCGGGCTGAGCTCGTAGACAGGGTGTAAGGAAGAACTTCTTTAGCCCATAGTTTCTGAGGGCATTCATGCAAGCCTCACTTTGGATGGCCTGTTCATCCTCTTCTCCATGCTCTCGTTCTTTCCATTCAATCACCATTTTGCTTGATTACCTGCATCCATATGCTCATAAACCCTTAGTTAGATCTCTGGTAGGCCTCAAATTCCATGCAATTTGGTTTAAATATTGAATTTTTAGGCGGATTTTTAGGTTCGGCCACTGGCACGAGCCCTTTGTATAAAAGAGCCCATTGGCGCGGGTCCGTGCTTGATACCCGCGCCAATGAGCGCGGCCCTAAAATTTCAAAAGTGGCCACAGATGACTGATATTCAAGGGAAAACTATTAAAAAATGGATGAAAATGTAGAGCAGGGAAGCGCCTCTTACCTGTAGCAGACGAGAATCTGAATAGTCAACCGGATCTGTCGCAATCGCCGTCAGAAGTTTCCACTCCAAATGGACCACTGTTGCTTTTTACCAAGGTAAATAGTAAATGTAATTTTGTTTTTACCATTTTGACATATTTATAGCTTTTTCGACTTTAAATGAGTTTTAAAAGTTATTTTTATCAAATATTTGAATATGTTATGTCGAAAAAGGGTTTTACGCTTGCTTGGTATGTGCAGCAGCAGGTTTTTGCGACTTTAACGATGGAAACGAGTTGTATTTTATACTTTTTCGGACTCGGTAAATACACGAAAAAGTCACTCTGGAGTCATCTTTCAGATCTTTTCTGACTCTCTAAACATGAAAAGATTGCCGAGGCCCTTGTCGTTTTGATCTCGTTAAAATGGACACGAATCGACATCTACCCAGTATACGTTTACCCCTTTTTCGGGCTGGGATGGATTGATTACAAAAAAGGAATACCCTAGCCTATCGCGACTAGGAGGTTTTCTCGGATATTTTTTTCTACCTTTTCGGATCTAAGGAACTATTTACGAAAAGGGACCTGTGGAGTTTACTTTTATGCTGTCTTTTCAATCTCTCTAAACATGAAAAGACGCCGAGTTCTACCTTTGTCAGACTCGTTAAACCCTGATGACATCAGATCCAGTCGAAATGATGTTCTCCGAGTTCCTCCTTCCTAGGACTCGTTAAATGCACTAGGATGGATTCGCCCGAAGGGCAGACTTATATTACAAGAATATGCTATCCCCTTCAAGCTTGTTATAAAAAATAATTGGGGTACTCGCCAGAAATGGTGGGGGAAAAATGGGACCATCGTCGTTGTCGTCGGCAGTATGTCGCTCTTGAACATGGCACTTGTCTGCATTCGTGTCGGGTTGGGGACATCTCATCTCGCTGCTTCACTTTGCTTCCATGGGTTTGGGTAATCTCTTTTGACCTCTCATCTGTTCACTGCCTCGTCGCCATGACCTTCGATCCGTTGATGTCAAATACTGCCAAGTCCATTGTCGTGCCGTTCATGTGTTCAAGAGAAGTTGGCCTCTGCAAATATCAACCTTCCTCTGTTTCTCATACGATCTTGATTCACAACAAAACATCATGTTCCTCTGTCTCGTGTCGATGATGTGGGAATCATTATGGCCCACCTTCAATCAAGGTCACTTCTTGTCGACTTCAGCTCATTATCCAAGAAGCTGATCTAGAGACTCCTTTATGGTACCTTGGAGCCTGCATGCCTCAATGGCAGGTTCGTCGCATTCGACGTGAGGTTTTCATCATTGGCCTCCGATCGAGTGATTCTGCGGGTGTTCGACGCCAACTCATTTATTCGCACGCCGTAGATTGTACCTGTAGTACCTTGAGGACCATTGTCATTATTGGTGGTTCCTCTCGCGTCTGTTAACAGCTTTCATCATTGGCTGGTAATCAGACGATGTTCCTGCATGTTCGACTTCAGCTCACATATTTGCATGCTTGAACTTGTACTTTGTTTGGGTCGAGATGGAGCGCAAGACCCTGGATTGTGTCTGTTGTAATCCAGGCTGCGATTGTGGATTATTATCATTATGTACATGACTCACTGATTGGATGGCTGCGACCATACCTGAGTCTATTTATTTGATCCTCACTGGATGGCTGCACCCATACCCTGGATCCGGATTATAGCATACTCTATTTCGGATGACTGCGCCCATACCACATATACATCATGTACTTGAGATATCAGTTGTATTTTTCTTCGCAGGTTTTCCGATGGCGGGCCTTCAGTTGAACATGTTCTCGTAAAGCATTTCACCCCTCTCTCTCTCGGGCCTCATACTTTAGGGGGCATTTTTTACACAGTAATTTGTCACCGTCCCTACCATTCCCCGTCCCGCACAATGGAGGACCCATTTTGTGACCTGTGAACATTGTCATGCCTTGAAAACATCATCAATGCATCCCCCAAGTACTACGAGCTTCAATTGCCCTAAAGACATCTCCTTGCAAAAAATCATGAAAACATCTTGCACGCGGCGTGCGCCTCTGACGCCCGCCAATGGGGAAAATCTCAGAAAGAGGCCGCGCGAACCGGCGCTCTCGCTCCCGCAGAAGCAGTCGTGCTAGCAAATTTAAGGAGTGTTTTTTAAATAAAGATGGCGACAGTTCCTTCAACAAACCTAAACCATTGCCTATCTTGAGTTGGGAGGTTTCAATGCGGAGTTCTAAGCAGCGGGAGTGGCTTGCCACCTCCTCTCATGGAACCTTCCTTGTTGATAGGGCCAATCCCACAATAATAGGGATCCCAACTCCCTCCTTTCCCATCTATAAAAGCCTGCTCAATTCCATGGCAAGCTAGTCTTGAAGTGCTTAAGCTTTGGATCTCCAAATTCCCAAGAGCCTTTGTGCTGTAAGTGCCCTCTTTCTTCCCTTAAGGCCGACTCAAGTAAGGAGACTATCATCGAGAGACTCTAGAGAGGTTTGCCCTTTCCCTGGCGAGCTTTGCGAGACGTGAACGACTGGAGACCCATCCGAAGGAGACCACGACGTCAGAACATTGGTTGTAATCTCTTTTGATTGTTATTTAATGAATGATTACGATTATGGTTCCACTCTGTTTTCAATTATGTTAATATGAGTAGTATCCTTTCTGACTGATATTTAGTTGTGTATGCTAGATTTTATGCTTGTATCTGTTTGTTTCTTGCATGTGCAGGTGTCCATCCGTGGAGATCGTGGAGGATCGTGATCTTCCGAGGCTGAGGAAGGGGAACGCTCTCTTCTTCAGATTGTAGCATTGGATTCCAGGTAGGCCTCCATCTTTGGTCTTTTCATTCGTAACTAGGAACTTGCGTCGTAACATTTCGTGATTGTTGCTAGACCCCTGCTGGGCTAGTAGGGATCGCCTTTGTCCGCAGAGGGGATTTACCTCCTCAACAAGGCGAAATCCATAGACAGTAAATGCGTGAAGAAAAGTGAGGAGTTTGACCAACAGTGGGGGCGGAACCGTGAAGAAAAGAGGTGGATCCATGAAGTGAACAGTCGAAGTGGTTTTGGAAGAGAAACCAACAGTTTTCGCATTGTTTAAAGGTGGTTAGTTGAACCTCTAAAAAAAATGCAATACCATACGGTGAAGGACGCATGTCCTAGGGTGGTATTCAGTTACCACTCTTATTGTGCGATTTTGGTGTGATAAGGCCCGAGTGCTATAAAAACGCGAAATTCAGTCGTGTTCGTTCGATCAGGGTTGGTCGCACGACAAGTTTCGGACCGTCGATTTAATAGGCATGTTAATCGGTGGGGCCTGTTGGAAATATTGTCATTGATGGCAAAAGAAGTGGCAAAGGAATTGGCAAGGAACAGAGAAAAGAAATGTAGAGCTACATAAAGTAGTATGTGCAGTTAGAAGCGGAATTGTGACAGGGTAGAACTCTGAAACATGCAATGGAAGGTTGATATAGATAGCAGAATTGAAGACAGAATGACATGGGAGGAGAATTTGAACAGCAACAAGGCAACGTAGCAGAAAAAAAAGGTTAGCAGAGAAAAACAGAGGAAGAGTGCATTTACAGAGAGACAGATTACTGCGGAGGCACTCCTTTGTACGGAAATATCATCGGGATTGTGCTACCATAGTTAACAACAGCCGTCGATCTATGGTCAGTGCTTGATGAGCAGGTCAACTGCGGAGGCACCCCTCCATGTTAACCACCGGGCTGTTTGTGCTCCCGCTAACCGTTGATCTCAGATTGGACGACGGAATGCGAAGTTGGACGGAACTAGGAGTAGAAGGCAATGGAACCCTGCGTGGAAGAGCGGAATCATGAAAAAGTGAACAGTGAAGGTGGTTTACGGTTTTCATCGCACCACCTATGCAAAGTGAGCGGTATTTGAGGAGTTGGGAGCGATTCCATTAATCACTCAACACGTGGCAAGGAGGACCCATAGAAAACCGCTTGTCACTGTGCGCCATCGCGCGTTATAGTTCGACCCAAGATGCCCAGCGATATCATTGAGTGTCGTTGATCTGGGAAGGGGTCATCGGACGGTCATCATTTGTTAAAAGTGCGTGAAGATTAACACAGGTACGGCGGGCCATCGCGCGTTATAGTTCGACCCAGGATGCCCAGCGATATCGTTGAGCGTCGTTGATCTGGGAAGGGGTCATCGGATGGTCATCATTTGTTAAAAATGCGTGAAGATTAACACAGGTACGGCGGGCCATCGCACGTTAACGTTCATCATCGGAGGTCGAGCGATATGCATATACACCGTTGATCTGAAAGCTTGCTAATCTAACGGTGATCGGACGCTGGACTTGCGTGAAATTTACTTATGGTATCGTGCGCGTATTTGATTGGCTATTGAATATATTTGTGGGCCCGGGGTCAAAGGTTTATCATATTGTTTGAAAACGTTAAAATGCGAAGGGCTAACCTTAATCCTAAAGTTAAGTTCTAAAGTATTAAATTAATTATTTAATTACCAAGTTCAATGGAACAGTGAGAGTTATGGAGACCCTGCTGGATTATCTATTTTGACCCCATCCAGAAATACCATTAGTAATTGAATGGTTTTGACCCATGGTTTTAATAAAGGTGAAAACTATATAAGATGATGAGAATCATAGTACGATGGGTGCATGAGCAAGGGTGGTGAATGAATAAATCTTTCTAAGGAATATCTGCATGGGTGAACTCTGTTCTTAACTGATAAATCTGAATCTATGATGCACCCATGGATATATTGATCTGAAAATGATGAATCTCTGGTTTGAACGACGGACGAAATCATGAAGAACAGGTGTGAGTGTACTGAATGAATAAATCTGGTGGCATGCAAGGTATGTCTTGTGAAAAATGGTGGATCCAGTGTGAAAATTGATGAAACGTGGTCCATGGCAGTACTGAGGGTCGAAGCCTTCAGTAAGGGGGTTGTAGCTCCCTTCTAGTGGTAGTTGGTAAACGAGAGCAGGGGGTAGTAGCTCCCTTCCAGGAGAGGCTGGTAAACGAGAGAAGGTTGTAGCCTTCTGTAGGTGGGTGCCTGCATGCTGGTATGAGTCTGCACCAGTACAAAAAAAAATTGTAAGAATTTTTCTTTATAATAAATATTGAAGACTGAGATAACAGCAACGGTGGCTTTCTCTCGAATTGGGTTTCCACCTTAAATACTGGTGTTCATATGTGTGATGGTTTGTTCTGTTATTTCTGTTCATACTTACTGCTTACTATACATCTAATGAATGAATGATGTAAATAAAGATAAAACAATATCTCTGACATACAAATTGGATTCAGTAAAGTAGCATATGGTTTTAACAGAAAGAAAAAGAAAAAGCCCTGAATTCTGATTCACCCCCCCTCTCAATATTCTTCCCAACAGGGCCGAGTGACAACTCATATGAGCACTGGCATTTTAAATGTCATGTAGACTTGTGTAAAGGGTTGTGAATAATCAGATATGTTGGGGTTAAATTAAACTTCAAGGCCTAAGGTTTAATTAACGTGTCCCAACATTTGGCTTGGGGAATATATCTACCTGTTGATATAGGTATTATGTTCAATAAGGGAGTCAGCCATGTATGAAGGAATTATACGCTGGGGGTATTCTAGTTCTATGAAAAAAATGGTAAGCTTTGGGGCATATAATACCGGATGCTTATAAGATTAATATTTGATAATTGGGGGTGTTGTGTTGTGGCCTAATGGTTGTATGCCTTTATGATAAAGTACCAAAGTTTAGCTCGGCATCGAACTGTTAGCATAGGTAAATGTTATGAAAAGCCTTGGCTTAGATATAAAGTCGGGGTGTGGGTTGACCAAGGTCTATTATGTGCCCACAAAACGGGTTCTCAATTGTGAACGAACCTTAGTATGAGGCCTACTTGGGTTAAAGTGTGAAAGGTATTCAAGCATGCATGTAATGGGGGTTAACATGGGTTTTGTAATCTTTGAAGAAAACTCCCGCATTATAAATCTGGGTCGCAAGGAGTAAGTTATAGCCACAAAAGTATTATTTTAATATCTCAAATCTAAGAGATTTGAGATATTAGAGTTTCAATATTACTATTGTGAGATTGCCTGTTGAGATTAATTGGGAGCACGGATTTGAGTAGGTTGGAGGATGAAAATTGAAGAATGCATTTAGATGCAAACAAGATTTAAAATTGTGAGCATAAGTAGGTAATCGAGCATCAAAGTGGTATCAGAGCGTCAGGAATAGCTCTTTTTGAAAAAGTTCAAGTTTGTTGAATACATGTATAAAAAGAAGTCAGACTTTTAAGACTGATAAGGATAACTCTGTTTGAAGAAAAGGATTTTTGTAATTTAATCTGAAGGTGTGGTGAGAAGGAAGATTAGATTCTAAAATCTGATAGGCAAAGTACATAGAAGCACAGTGAACAGGATTTGCAGAAAGGAGTGGAAGACAAGATCATGCAGAAATCTTGCAGGTAAATAATTCTAAATCTGATTTGAAATTGTAATTGCAGAATTGTGGTCACAGAAAGATAAAGATTGAGTTGGATGATGATGGCAGTGAGCCTGATATTCAGCTAGAGGCTGGATAAAGAGAGAAATTGTAGCATTCTCAAGAGAATGTAAATTGATGAGCAGCATTTGACTCTAGTTGGAGGAATTGGCTGCATAATTCAGATTGCAGGAAATTGAGGAAATCTTAGCAAAGCAGATCACAAATTTGAGAGCAGTGATAGAAGAGTCTAGCAGAGGATTCTTAGTGAAGAAGAAAGGTGGCAGAACCTAAATAAATTCAACAGAGGTTGAATGAGTTCTTGAGAAGTTGCAGAGTGAAGCCTAGAGAGAGCTGAAGAGAGTGCTCAAGAGGTCCCAGCAGAAGGGGACCAGCACTTACCAAGAGCCGGATCCAGAGGAAAGGATTGGTGAGGTGAGTTGCAGCAAGAGATATTGCTATTGCAGAGGCTTAGGGCAGCTTGTGAGTGAAGAACTCATGGAGAAGGAAATGGCTACGGATAGCCACAGTAGAGATTGCAAAGGTTTTGAGAGAGGCCACAGCAGAAGAAAGAAAGAAAATGCCAAAGAAAATGGCATAAACAAGAAATCCACTGATGAAGAATGGTGGGAAGAGATAGCTGATATTACAGAACATTTTTATAAACTGGAGAGGATGATAGAAGAAAACCAGAGAGTTGGTTGGCTCATGAAAAAGAGAGTGAATTGGCAACCATTACAGTTGAGATTGAGGCAAAAGAAGATTTCCTTATTGAGAGAAGAACTCAGAGCAGCTGAGTTGAAAGAAGAAATTTCTGCTGGTGAAGCAGAACAGAGCACAGATAAAGAATGGAGATCTGCAATAGATCTTGTGAGACATGATGAATACTTGGGACAACAAGAATCTTGTCTTTCTAAAGAGGAAGTCATTGGAGATTTCCTAAGTTATTGGACAAGTTCAGATGATGAAAGGGCTTGTGTTTTTGAGCCTGACAAATGTAAAGTGATGAAAGACTCCACATAGGAGGAAGAACTCAAAGTTCTTGAGTCAAAGATGGAAGTTGAAGATTGCATGTGCAGACCTATTCAAGAAGAAGTGTGTGAGGAAGCAGCCAAGATTGAAAAGTCTTGTGATTTGAAAACTAAAAAGTTATGTATGTTTGCAGGTACACCCCAGGAAGGTGAGCAAGCTTTAAGGTTTGATGAGGAGGAGACATTGAATCTGAAACTTGTTCAGATCGATGCTGAGATAGTGAGATCTCAAGAAGAGATGAAGAAAGAAGAGTCAAATGAAGATATTTTGCAGAATGTTGAGGCCGAGGGAGAAGGGCTAGCAGAGGATTGGTCAAGAACAAGCAGAGGAATAAGGGGTTGTGTAAGGTTCCCAAAATATACTCCAATTGAAGTTGTTGAATTGTATAGGAGGTTGTATTTTCAAAGAAGGAAATTGGAGGAGCAAAGGACCTATGCACCAGATGAGTTGCTGAAGAAGCAAGGCAGAGAAATTGTCATGAATTACAACCAAAGACCAGAGGATGAGAAAATGATTCAGCAAAATGAAGGAGTTCATTTTGGTGAATCACAATAGAAGAGCATTCATGAAGCAAATGATGGAAGGAAAGAGAGACTAGTTGAAAGCCTCATAAGGGATGTATATCAACATGCTGGGCTGCTGACAGAAAATCTAGAAGGAAGTTCAGAACAACACGCTGATGTGTTGCCAAAGGAGGAAAATGTGTTAAGACCTTGGAATTTTACTGCTGATGATTCGTGTGTTAATCATGCAGAGAAAGAGGAAGAACAACAATTGGAAGTTTTCAGAGAGGTGAATAAGAAGGAAACTGTGTTGGCTGAAAACATAGTGAAGGATCATCATTTGGAGATGGTGATTGGAGCAATGGAGATAACTCTGGCAGCTGAAAATGAAGATAATGAAGAACTTCTGAGTCTTGAGACAGACTTGGAACTGCTGAAGGAAGGTTTGGTGACTGGGTCATCAAATGAGACCAGTGGGTCTTATAGTTTTGAAGCTGACAATTTGTTTATGTCTACAGGGATGGCAGAAGACAATTCATCCTTTGGAATTGTCTTGGGAAAATAAAAACTATTTTTGAAGGAAGATGAGACAACCATGTCTCATATGCAGGAATTTGTCACTACTGATGACAGAGAATAATTGGCTGGGCTGATGAGCCAAAAACAGACTGGGGGGAAGATTTTAAAAACTGCTAAAGTGAGGAAGAATCAACATTCCACACTGACAGAAGATGAAGATGCTGAAGCCAGATTTCAGCATATGGATGATATGAGTGTACAAGAAAGATGGTTGAATTGTCTGCTAGGAGAAATTATGCAAAGGGAAGGAATTTCAGACACTGAATAAAATATGCCTGAAGTTGTGGAGGAAAGAGAAGCAAACACAAGTTTGCAGAAATTAAGTATGCTTGCTAGTATGCAGAGGAAAATAAACGAGTATGTTACTACAGATGGAGAATTAATTGGTGATTTGTTTTCTAAGAATGAGTTTGCAGATGATGAACAAAAGAAAAGTGTTGTAGAGGGACTGGAAGTTTGGGAGGCAACAACACCCATGGTGGCAGCAGACGCAACATGGGGGATGACATCTGCAGAAATAAAAATAATTACAGCAACTGTATTGGCGACAACAGAAATGGGAAGCAGAATCAGTGGGCAGAGGAATTTCCAACTAGAGGATAGGTGGGATAAGGAAATTGAAAACATCAGAAGACTGATGCAGCAGACAACAGCCAGGAAGTAGCAGGATTTTTGTACAGGAAGGACAAAAGAAAATTGTGAAAGTATAGTTGGAGGTGATTTACAAAACAAAGTATGGAAACCGAGAGAATTGCAGAAGAATAATGATGCAGCTGCTGGACAGCATCAAAGAAAAGTATGGGATCCAGGAGGAAGAAATCCAGGACACATGATCAGGAGATCATGAACAAATTGAACCTTGGGAGTCTGATGCAGGGGCATTAGGAACAATCAAATACCTTGTACCTAGGTAGACATAGGGGGTCTTATACTTTTAAATCCTCATGTAATTTTGAATAAACTTTGTAAGAAATTGTAATTTTTCTCGAGTCATTTGAGAACATGAGAGAATTGATTATGTTAGGAATAGGAAGGGACAACCAGGAGTTATGACTAAGTGAGGAGCAGTTTTAGTTATTCGAGGGTTTGAGTCTAAATTTAGGAATTAGGAAGTCAAAGAGTCCTTGTAGAGCTGTAAGGGACCTGAATCAATTCAGGTCACCATTCTGTGTAATTGTAAATAGGAAAGATAGTGTAGAGTTTACGCAGGCAGAGACAGAAAGGAGAATAATGGCCATTGAATTGAAGATCCGACCAAACTTGAAAATATAAGTGAATGCTGTTGAAATTGACCGCATTTGTATATATTGATGGAGAATTGTTTATAATTTCTGTATGAATTTAATGTCTTCTTAGTCGAACTTATATGAGGGATATTTGGGTTCTGTGGGCAAGTAGTGAAGCCCTACGCTATTGGATAAATGAGAGACTGTGTGTGAAATAGAATTGATATAACTTGTGGGTAAATCAGTTGAAGGGATCGATCTTAGTGGAGGAGGTGAATTTTTCTAGAATATATATATATATATATATATATATATATATATATATATATATATATATATATATATATATATATAATATGTGTTAGTTTCGATGCCTCTTGAATGGACATTTGCATCTATGAAAGGAAGAAGCTTTTCCTTCCCCAAATTTTGTTGATATTCTAGGCCGATTCGAATCATATGTATTAATCCCTGTGTGAAGGAAGACCTAACCTTGTAACCATGTATGGAGATTTATTGTGCTCATAAACACTGGAATTGGATCATTTGAGATAAGCGTTCAGGTGATTACTGTAGAGTTAAATCACAGTAATTGGATATGGGAATTAACCAGACACTGCTCAGATGTTCGGGGTTTTAAGGGACCTGTCGAATTGTTGAATCAACCGCCGTTGAAAGGTGAGCCAATGGATCGTTGAACAAAGCACGAGGTGGAATCCATAGACAGTAAATGCGCGAAGAACAGTGAGGAGTTTGACCAACGGTGGGGACGGAACCGTGAAGAAAAGAGGTGGATCCATGAAGTGAATAGTTGAAGTGGTTTTGGAAGAGAAACCAGCGGTTTTCACATTGTTTAAAGGTGGTTACCTGAACCTCTGAAAAAAATGCGATACCATACGATGAAGGACGTGTGTCCTAGGGTGGCATTCGGTTACCACTCTTATTGCGCGATTTTGGTGTGATAAGGCCCGAGTGTTTTAAAAACACGATATTCAGTCGTGTTTGTTCGATCAGGGTTGACTGCGCAACAAGTTTCAGGGACTGTCGATTTAATAGGCACGTTAATCGGTGGGGCCGAGTGACAACTCATATGAGCGCTGGCATTTTAAATGTCTTGTAGACTTGTGTAAAGGGTTGTGAATAATCAGATACACTGGGGTTAAATTAAACTTCAAGGCCTAACGTTTAATTAACATGTCCCAACATTTGGCTTGGGGAATATATCTACCTGTTGATATAGGTATTATGTTCAATAAGGGAGTGAGCCGTGTATGAAGGAATTATACGTTGGGGCGTATTCTAGTACTATGAAAAAAAGGGTAAGCTTTGGGGCATATAATACCGGATGCTTATAAGATTAATCTTTGATAATTGGGGGTGTTATGTTGTGGCCTAATGGTTGTATGCCTTTGAAATAAAGTACCAAAGTTTAGCTCAACATCGAACTGTTAGCATAGGTAAATGTTATGAAAAGCCTTGGCTTAGATATAAAGTCGGGGCACGGGTTAACCAAGGTCTGTTGTGTGCCCACGAAACGGGTTCTCAATTGTGAACGAACCTTAGTATGAGGCCTACTTGGGTTAAAGTGTGAAAGGTATTCAAGCATGCATGTAATGGGGGTTAACATGGGTTTTGTAATATTTGAAGAAAACTCCCACATTATAAATCTGGGTCGCAAGGAGTAAGTTATGGCCACAAAAGTATTATTTTAATATCTCAAATCTAAGAGATTTGAGATATTAGAGCTTCAGTATTACTATTGTGAGATTGCCCGTTGAGATTAATTGGGAGCACAGATTTGAGTAGGTTGGAGGATGAAAATTGAAGAATGCATTTAGATGCAAACAAGATTTAAAATTGTGAGCATAAGCAGGTAATCGGGCATCAAATCCCCACCCACTCGACCCTCCCTATTTCCCAACCCCGCTCACCTCCCTCGCCCTCACCTGCTCAACCCTCCTCACTCGCTCGATCCTCCCCATTTCCCATCCCCGCTCACCGTCCCTCACCCTCACCCACTCGTCCCTCTCCATTTCCCAACCCCACTCACAACCCTCCACTCCCCCATCCGCCTGCTCGCTCCCTCGTCCGTCGCTGCTCCCTCTCGCGTCCGCTCACCCCCCTCACGTCTCCCCTCCCATCCACCTGCTCGCTCCCCTATCCGCCGGTTCTCCCTCTCTGTTGCCCCCTCCTCTCATGTCTGCTCACCTTCCCCTCCCTCGGCCCCTCGGCCTCCCTTCCCATCCCCCTCCCAATCTCATGCAAGCCCTCGACCTCTACAACCTTTTTCAAATTTAATTAAAAAAGAAAATTATTACAACAAATACCCACCCCAGAAAATGCCTCCCCCTACCCTGGTAAACACCTCCCCCAAAAAATACCTCCCCCAGAAAATACCTCCCCTGGTAAAAACCTTCCCCAAAAAACACCTCCCCCCATAAAATACCTCCCCTGGTAAAAACTTTCCCCAGAAAACACCTCCCCCAGAAAATACCTCCCTCAGATAATACCTCTTTTTTTTCCCCAATTTTTTTTTTTTTACAAAAAAAAAAAATGCAGAATTTAAACCAGAATTGAGTTTTTACCGTGACATCAAAGTATTTTTTTCTTCAAAAGAATGAATTCTCTCATATCTATTGTAGGATTTGTTCTCTCCAGCAAGGAGAACTATCCTGAATGGTTTGGGAAAATCAAGCACACTCTCATTTTTAATGAGCTGTGGAGAGGAATTTGTGAAAGAGGAGACCTTCCACCAACAAAGCCCACTTCAGACAAGGAGATCGCCATTTGGGAAAATAATAACTACAAGGCCTATGCCTTGATTGTAGATTCCGTAAATGAAGAGGTGAGTAACCATATTACACCATTTTCAGATGCCTATATAGCCTTGAGCAAGCTAAAAGAACTCTATGACTCACATTTAGAACTTGAAATTGTTCAATTAATGATTAAGCTATTCAGTCTCGAATTGAAAAATGATGACCCTCTTACCTTAGCTTCAGAAGTAAGATCTATCATGCATGACATTAAGAACATTGGTGTAGAAGTTGATATACCTCTCATGGCATATGTTAAGGCATTGTATCCCAATTACTCACATTAACTTGAGTCATTGCAAGCAAGTGTAAACCTCGTGAAAATCACCTTTCATTCCCTTGATAAAATGTTTGTAGAAAGAGAGAAATCTTTTGGAAAGATGACAACCCCTGTGTCTTTTGAAGAGGTTGTATTCTTTGCACATAGAGAGAAGAGTCATGCTTAAGATTCTTCCAGAGGAAGAGGTGGCCGAAGAGGAAGAGGAAGAAGAAATTTCAGAGGAAGGGGGGCAGACAAACTCAAACTGAAAAATCTTATCTTCATTTCATACGCTGCAATAAAGACTGGTATGATGCATCTACATGTAAACTGCTTTGGGATAAAATTGAGCAGCAAAATAAATCAAGAAAAAGGTAAAAATCATGACAGAGACAAAGGTAAAGCACCTGAATCCACTCATTATGTTGTAGCACATTGTAACAATGGAGTAACTGAAGACTTGTTTGATGTTTCATTTACTTCTTGGAGAATTGATTGGTTGCTAGATTCAGGAGCAACATGTAACATGACATTTAGAAAATATTTTTTGAAGAATTTACTGACCAAGTTGATGGAGCAGTATACTTCGCAAATAAATCCAAACTCAGCCATCAAGGCATGGCACAATCAAGCTTAAGTTGCCTAGTCTTCCAGATCATCTTCTACATGAGGTTCTATACCTCCCTGAGTTGAGGAGAAAATTGTTGCCCTTGGTCCACATCCACCAGCAAAGACACTCCATTCACATGTTCGATGGAAATATTGAGGTCAGAAAAGCATCATATCGCTCACTTTTCATGGAGGGAATAGAAGAAGGAAGACTCTTGAAGCTTCAAGGTTCCTCTGCTCATGCACAAAACTTTGCATTCAGTTCACATCATGATGAAGGTACATTCCCATCAAGTCTTTTATGGCATGCTAGATTTGGAGACTTAATCTATGACAGCCTTCGATTGTTGTAGAAAAATGATGTTAATGGACTACCAACAATTCCTAGGAAACTTAAGCAATGTGATGCTTGTATTCTAGGAAAGCATAGCAAACAACCATTTCATGATTCACATTCCAGAGCACATAGAAAACTTGGGCTTATTCATTCAGATTTATGTGGCCCTATGAATGTTGCTTCTACAAATGGAAATAAATATATGATGACATTTATTGATGATTACCCCAGAATGTGTTGGGTTTACTTATTGAAGAACAAATCTGATGCTTTTCAAACATTCAAGAATTTTCATGCATGGATTGAAAATGGTGCACAAAATCATATTGGCTCTTTGCATACTGATAATGGAAAATAATACACTTCAAACGAATTTGAAAATTATCTTCGTCAACATGGGATTAAACATCAAAAAACTGTGCCCTATAATCCCCAACAGAACGGTGTAGCTGAAAGAATGAATAGGACCATTTTAAATATGGTTCGCTCCATGATATTTTCTAAGAATGTAAAATTGATGTTTTGGGCTGATGCATTTCTATGTGCTGTATACATAAAGAATAGGTGTCCTTCAAATTCAATAAAAAAAAAAACTCCTTATGAAATGTGGCATGGCCACATTCCTTCGGTAAAGCATTTCAAGGTATTTGGTTCCACCTGTTATGCTTTGATACCCAAGGTACAAAGGAACAAACTTGGTGCTAGAAGTCGAAAATGTATCTTCTTGGGGTATTCCAATACCTCCAAAGGATATCGTCTCTATGATGAAGTCAATAATAATTTTGTAATAGAAAGAGATGCCATATTCCTTGAATCTTCCAAGACTGACAATGTTGTTGAGTGGCAACTTGATCGCTTGGATAGATTCACACATGAAAAGTATTTTCAAGAATTTGATAATCAAGTTCCACATCTTGAAGGGGGGATTCCTATACTGAATCAATCTGTGGAATCATTTTCCGAAGCACTCTCTCCCCCACATGAATAACCAACCACGGATGACACCTTGACCGATGTGATTGATAGAATTGAGAGATTGAATCTCAATTCAGTTCCAACTCAGTCAAATGAGCAACCTGGGCCATCTCAGAAAGGTCCCCCCAAATGGCTGACAAAGACACTAGAAAACGTTCATCCCGATGAGGTTGGAAAGACAGAAACAAGAAGTTCCACTAGACAAAATGAAGGTGACATAGATAATTCTAATTCACCTGTTGATATGGATATTGCTTATAATTGTGAATTGAATTTGTCTACAGATCATGAACCAACTTCCTTCAAAGAAGTCGTTTCTCATGTTGAATGGAATGAAGTGATGCAAAAGGAGTATGATGCCTTGATAAAGGATGGCACTTGCAAGCTAGTTGATCCTCCTTTGGGAACCAAACCAATTGGTTGTAAGTGGGTCTACAAGAAAAAGTACAAAGTAGATGGATCATTTGACAAGCACAAATTGAGGCTTGAGGAAAAATGGTTTGCAAAGAAATAAGGGGTTGATTATGAAGAAAATTTTTCCCCCACGGCAAATTGGGCCACCATCCGGACACTCTTTTCCCTAGAAGCTCAGAAGGGATGGAAATTCCATCATATGGATGTAAAGACCGCCTTTTTGAATGGAGATCTAAAGGAAATTTTTTTTATGTCCCAGCCAGAAGGATTTGTTGTGAAGGGCCAAGAACACAAAGTATGCAAACTTATAAAATCCTTGTATGGCCTCAAGCAAGCAGCGCGAGCCTTGTATGAGAAATTAATTGAGCATCTTCCGAAACTTGACTTCAAACATTTTGATCTTGATGATGCAACTTTGTTTGTTAAGAAAGTTGGAAAAAAAAATGTATATCTTGTGGTGTATGTAGATTATCTTTTGATGACAAGGAACAATGAGAGTTATATTGCATCCATGAAGAAATAATTGAAGAAAGGTTTTGAAATGACTGATTTGGGCTATGTTCATTAATATTTGGGTATTGAAGTAACTCAACATCCTAAATTTATATTTCTTTCTCAAAATTAGTACATTGGAGGTCTTTTGAACAAGTTTTGCATGGATGAATGCAATCCCTTAACCACTCCAATGGAAAAAAACTTGAAGCTCACATCCATTGGAGGGAAGGAATTCGAGGATGCAACGAAGTATAGACAGCTTGTAGAAATTTTTATCTACTTTACTACCACTGGACTAGACATCTCAATTATTGTTGGAATCCTCTCCAGGATCATGAAAAAACCTTGTGAAGGACATCGGTTTGTTGAAAAAAGAGTTCTAAAGTACTTGAAGGGGACTCAAGACTTTGGACTCAAATATACACAGGTAGGCAGTTTCAGCTTTATTACATACTCTGATTCAGACTTTGATGGGGACAAAGAAACTGGGGTGTCTACATCAGGTTATAACATGCGTCTTGGATTAGGAGCTGTCTCATGAAGATCACGCAAACAGTCAATTCCAGCGGATTCCACAACCGAGGCAAACTATGTCGCAGCAGTTGAAGCAACAAAGGAAATTTTGTGGCTCAAGAAAATCCTAGAATATTTGTAGATGAAACAAATGCATTCAACACCACTCATGATTGACAACACTTATGCATTAAAGTTGGCCAAGAACCCGAATTTCCATGATCTAACAAAGCATATCAATAAAAAATACCATCTGATTCGACATCATGTTGAGGCCAAAACTATCCATCTACATCATTGTTCCACAAATGCGCAGACTGCAGACATCTTCACCAAAGTTCTTGGAAGATAAAAGTTTGAAAAGTTCAAAACGATGCTTGGACTCACCAACATCCCTTCAGATTAAAGGGGGGAATGTTGACACCTAATCCTAAGGGATTAGGTGAGATTGTATTTTATTGTAATTTAGTACATAAGGAAGGCCAAGAGACATTGGGAAGTGAATCCCAATAGTCTCACCTCCATGTATAAGTACACACACAATCTCCATCTAATGCATCTTCAGTTTTGCAGAGTTACCTCTTGGTCCAACAGTAATATAATATTTTTTACCTTACAAAAAAAAATGAAAAATACAATTATAATTAAGGAGTTTTTTATATATTGATTCTCATCATCCAATATAAATTTACATATAATAATATATGCATATTTATATTTAATTATTTAATTTATTTAAATATTTTTAATTATAATTGAAATTATGTCAAACAAAACAATAACTCCATAATAAATTGATTTACTTAATTTGGGACTCCTCCATTTGAGATTTTTTTGGTTCCATTGAAGGAACTGCAACATTCAAATTAAAAAAATCTCAAGTTAGCATTGTTATAAAAATTCCAATGGAGATAGAGCTTCTAGGGTTTTGAGATGAGCCAAGGTCCTTAATCTGACATTGAAGAAAATCAATCTCATCCATAACCCCTTGGAGTTACAAACATTGATCCACCAAAATATCCATCATAGATGTTGACCTAGTTTCCAGTTGATTATACTTAGTTGCAGTTGAGGCAATAACTCTTGCAAGTATTCATAATTTGTACTCCAAATTGAGAAATATGTTCATCTTATTTATGCCTCCATTCCTAATTGTCCATGTGATACTTTAATAAACAAAAGGATATGATAACTTGTAATGACCTAAAGTAGATCGATCCTAGACATAGAGAAACGAGAGGAGAATATTTCATAATGCCCTCTAAAGACATTAAGTTACATATAACTATTTTTTTATTGACACCACATCCACTAATAGCTTCATCCCCAAACGACATGACTCCCACAATCATTATCCTCATTATCATGTGATTAGCCACCTTGTGTTTCCCCCATTGCTTATATGCATTATCTCAACTAAAATATGAATTACCATGATGGTTTGAACCTTACTCTTGATATCTTCCATTATTTTCCGCATAACTCCCACTTGATACACGATTTAAACTGATGCGAACATGGGGGATTCACTTAATGAGCCTCTGACATATCACGTGCATTCGTGCAATTATAAACAATGCCCTTAATTTGACTACACATTGGAAAATACATCTAAAAATCACTTTATTTAACCCCCTACCAATACGAACCCAATGCACCTTAACAATTTAAAAATCCACACTAAATCATATTTTAGTGTGGTATTGAAGTAGAGGGGATTTTAGCATTGTTTACTGAGGTTTGGCATATAATTGGGGTTTTTATTAAACCTCTATTGTTCTCGTCCTTATCGTGCTTTGGATTTGTGATTTGGGGCGCCATTCAACCATTTAAAGAACACAATTGTTTCTATAGCCTGGGTATTACCTTGTTAATGTTGTTATTTGCTTCAGGCGATGGGAGTTTTCTTGTTGTTAGTTTGGGTATCTCGAGTCTCCAATATTTGGTATGGCTCTAGAATGATTGGTGTATTATGTCTTTAAAGTGTGGTGAAATTTAAAATTTACTTGAAATTGGACCTCTGGTGTGGCACTTAGGGGAAAATTTGGTAGTATTTCGATCTGGGATTAAAGGGGTGGTGGTTCATATGTTTTCGTATTTCTTTGATCATGGTTATCTAACCGATTGTATTCATTGTCCCCTTGCTTCTTCTATTATGCCTCCTCACTAGATAATGGCAAGCAGAAGAGACGGTGTAGGTAGTGTCAGATTCAAAATAATTTGGCTTGTTTCCTATGACTCAATCGTAATTTTCTTTGATTTTGTTCCTCTTGAAGTGAGGAAATAAATTTTTTTGTTGGATTCGAAAGACAAGGGATTTCCCTTATCATTTATATTCAAAGATTATTGGTGATGGTATCAAATGGGTTCTAGATCTAAGTAGATTTTAGAAATTGTGACTCCATTTCCTACACTCTTTGTCCCTGCATCAACAAATGGACATGTTGCTATGTTTAATTTTTAAAGACAAGCATGTTGAAACTTACAATGTTTATTGGGTTGGAGGGCATTAAACATGTGTTAAGGAACAACATATTCTATCTTTATAACATTGAATCTTATCTGAGCTAGATGGAAACTTTTATTGTGTTGGATTCATCTTTTGGTGACTATATTGATCCACGAGTTGACAATGTGCAAAATCTCATTATCATCTCTTTAGATCAGGACTAGTAATTGATAGGATTTTTTTTGTCTTCTTCTTGTCAATCTTGTTCTTGGGATTTTGATGGTTTTCTTTCTTTTTGCAACAGGTATTTGTGGAGACATATGGTATTTTTTGTGCTCTTCCTGTTTTTGTAGTTGTTTTGGTGTGAGTATGGAATTTTATTTCATTACACACATTGTTCTTACTGCTCATAGTTGGTGGTTTTATTGTCTTTGTGACTATATTGGCGTGAGCAAGGAATTCAAGTTTATTTCACACGTTGCTCTTACTACTCATAATTGGCCTCAACTCGTTTTTCTTAGTAGCTCATTTATCTCTACATGCATTAGATGACCCTTCAATCAAATCTTGTTCAATCACCAATGGTGGTTGAGCTTTGGATATGTTGGAAATGATGCTCACTGTTGTTTCAAATTTAGACTTCTTATTTGTGAATTATATCTATGGTGTATCACTCATGGCCCTGTTGTTACCTTTGCCTATCGGGTGACAGCCATTTGGTTAAAATTATCATGTAATTGTTGTTTTTTTGTTGACTTTGGCTCACGAGTGCATGATAGCTGGTTTAAATTATCTTTTATCTCTTGTCTTGGCTCCTTAGAGTATGGTATATGTCCCATGACTGTTGTGAGGACTCTATTTCTCTTGTTGTTGGGACGAAATCTCTATTTCTGTATATTTGAGCTTTTTTATAAATACACTATGACTACAGATTTAATATTGAAATAATACAAATAATTTTATTCCTATTGGATCATTATATAATTTTTCATCAATCTCGGTGAATTTGGAGTGGAAAAAGTGGAGGAATAAGCTCACTAGACCATTTTTACCAGCGAGACCCAGTTTGAAAAAAACGAGGTCTAAAACCTTCTGGGAGTGATTTGAGGCATCAAACAACATTTTTTGGGGGTAAATTTTTTTTCTTTAAGGCCACATATTTTCATGATATTCTATAGACATATATCTTTCCAACAGCGCATGAAGCATGTCAATCAAACTATTTATGGAAAATTTATGCCACTCAGAAGTTGACCTTCCGGTTTTCACACCTATAGTTCGGGAGGATGCCGCGTCAGGCCCCATTATTTTTGGAAAAGAGGTTATCCAGTTGTTTTTGACGTAAAAGAATCTAGAAGATTATATATTTTTAACTCCAGTTAAGAGTTGATGTAGTCAAAATTAGGCACTAGTAGGCTATTAGGTTGTGTTATAATCGAGCCACTAGGAGGAAGAGACATTCCATTACTTCAAAAGAATTTTGTTCCATAGTTGAGCAAAGATAGCGAGAAGAGATAGGATGTAGAGCACACAAAGAGAATATGTGCATTGTAGCAATGCACAGGCCACAAGCATTACTTTGTTGTACCTACAACCATATTTCCAGACAGAGAAAGAGAGCAAATCCCCCTCACCTTCCAGCTGAGTGAGAGCGAATCCCCCTCACATTCCAGCTGAGTTTTCTGTGAAATGTTTCCCAAAGAGCATATCTTGTGTCTATGTACATGTGAACTTACTTTTTCGTTCTCTACTTTTCCGCATAATTTATATTAACATGCATGCACTAAATATAGTTAAATCTATAAATATTAAAGTTTAATAAAACTGTAATAATGTAGAATCTCAATTTTTTAATATACAAAGTTATCATAATCTCTCTTTAAAAAAATACCAATAACGATTGTTAAAAAAACCATTAATAATAATTAATATGTATTAAATTTTATATTATTATTATTATATCATTATTATTTATAATTTTTTAAAAATATTTATAATTTTTATTTATAATATTTTATATATATTTGAATGATATAAAATATGATATATTATATAATAAGGGATATTGTGATTTGCATTACTTTTGAGTATTGTATCAATGTTTTTTAATTTTCATGAGGGTTTTTGTAAGATGTTTTGTTATCAAATATAATGTAAAGAGTGTATATGCATTATTTAATATTCAATGGTATTAGAGAAAAAGTTTGAAAAATAATATATAGGTTAAATTGAAATCTTAAAGTATATAATAAGTATATGATAGTAATTGAATGTATTATTTCTGTAAAATAATAAAAATTTTATTATTACTAGAATATTAAAACATAAGAGGTTATTATTATTATTAGAATATTAAAGCATAAAGAGCTTGTTTTATGAAATTTAATATTTTAAATAAATAAATCTCTTATTTTTTTTCCATCTCTAGACCCATTTTAAAAGAAAGTAAATTTGATTAAAACAAATAAACAAATATGTCTTACTGTTTTCCATGCCTAGGCCCATTTAAAAAGAAAGTAGAACAAATAAACAAATATATATTATTTGATTATGTTTTTTTTGCAATAGTAAAAAAAATGATAAATTACCTACAATGTATAAAAAAAAAATCTTTAAATGATAAAAAAAATACCATAATATGTATATGAAATACAAACAATTACAGAAAAACTGTGACTAAAACTAAGAAAGTATTAATCATCTTTTCCTTCCTTAATAGCCATATCCCAGAATCGAGCTGAAATGCCATATCGAGCTGAAGGCTTTCCTTAGAAAGACTATCCACTCTGTTTCCGTCCTTTATATGTAGATTAAAGGAAAAAATCACCAAACAAAATAAATCTCTATTATATTTTTAGGATTTATCATATTAATATGTTATATTGTGGTATGTAATAATTAAAATAATAATATAATTATTTATTATTATTAAGTTTAAAAAAAAATAAAATTCTTATCATAATTTATTTGTGAAACTAGTAGTGAATTTATATTTGGTTTTTATTCGCTAATACAAACTCACTCATCTCTATTACTTCTGCCAGATATTTTGATATTAAGCCATTAACATATTTCTTAAGTTCCAGAAAAGCTAACACTTAACGGAAGCAAAAATAGTTTTAGGACTTTAAATTTTATAAGATTAATATATTAATTTTTAAGAAATGTTATAATATTAAAATATTTTTATAATTAATAAAAAGGTATATAACTTTATAAGCTATGTAACTAAACACACCCATTAAAAAAATAAAGTTATAGAATGCATTATATGAAGCACCATTATGACTAAAAATGGAGATCATGGGCCATGATTTAAATAAAAACCACGGTTTTAATATCCATAGCATGGTTTAGTTAAACGTGTTCCGGTTTTAGTCTATGTAAGATTTCGTTTAGTTGTAAATGTTCAAGTAATGTAAAATTTGGTTTACTTATATATGTTCAAGTTTCAATTCATGTGAGATTTGTTTATGGGATGACGGACCATGAGTTGTATAGAATGTTATATTATAAGATATATATAAAGAATCATTAAATTTTGAATGAACAATTGTTAGGTTATAAGAATGGTTTATAAGAATGAAGAAGCCATGTTTAACGCATATGTATAACTATTAGTTTATGAGCTAGAATTGTTATAATAATCTTAATTTTTTGATATTTGATAATAGAGATATATGTGTTTATATAAAAAGTATATCATTTTTAGAGTTGCATTTTTTGCTTATACAAAAAATATTTTTATTGAGAATTTGACAAAAAGACTCAAGGATTAGTCTATATTTACAAGATAATATAAGACATAGTGGAGATTAACCAAACTAGCAAAAAAATTTCATTGGACCCCAACCATCAACTACGACCATTACGAGGAGAATCAACTCCTTGTAGATAATGATATTTTTTCTTCTCAGGAGTAGCGTTGGAACCAATGCCTCATGAACCAAACTGAACACCACCGAACATGAGATTTTCCAAGGCTGAGACTTGGGCACTAAGAGAAAAGACCTCCTCGCGTAAACCAATCAGAGAATGCTCCATATTTCTTAAGTGTCGACGCAACTTGGCTTCCAAGAGAAGTTGAAAAGACAGACATTGTTTTTCCGCCATATCATGTTGTCACAACATGAATTCTACCAAGGCTTTGACTGAATCCAAAATCCTATTAAGTAGCAAACCATCATTACCGCATTACAGAATTAATGGAGTTTCCGCCATGTCAAAAGAGAGCAACTGAACCCCAATAGATAACACACTAACCAGATTTAAAAACCATTCTTCTAAACTAACAAAGAGTAACATCCCATGGAAGCTTAAGGAACCTTTAAATAAGCCAAGCTAGAACCCTGCCACGAGTCAAACTGTAGCATAAAATCCATTGCCAAACCAAAACCCTTAGAGGATACTGAGGAGAGTGTTGTTGGGAGTCACAGGATAGAGATATTAAATCCATCCCTCTGCACAATGAATGTATTATCATGTCTACAACATTCTCCAACAAGTCCAACCATAGGAAAAATAAATATAAATACCACCCCGAGTAGAGAAGAGTTATATTTGTGTGCCACTTGTTACAAGGAATGTGCCACAGGGAAAAGATATTGAAAATTTGTGGTTGGAAATTGGAATGTTGTCAGACCACAATGCCCTTCATTCTCTTTAATCGCATTGAGGGCTAGGCTGAGTGGGAGGCAAATGGCCTCATCTTGAAACATAGTAAATTTCTATTGATGGAAAACTTATGGATGGTGCTCAAGCGTCTTGGAATTCTAAACATGACTAAGCGATAGGGGCATAGTTAATTATACCTTCATCCATCTCTACTATGCCTCGTCCAAGGGTGGATCTTTTTTTTTCCCACACATCCGCCACATAGTTTAAGTGCCTATACACACAAAAATGGTCCAGTCATTCGAAATGAGAGGCGATTAGGGAAATCCCTTGAAGTATGGGAACATGTTCTAAGAAAGACGCTTTCTTGGTATTGATTACTTGTCAAATAACAAACATTGAATCACCAAAAAAGCAATAAGTTGTAAATATTTTTGCAAGAACTAGTTTAAGAAATTTCCACAAAGCAACGCACTCAGCTTGATTATTGGTTGCAATACCAAAACCTAAACAAATTTAAACACAAATTTTTCAGAAAACTAAATAAAGCCCTTCCCACTCTAGACTCCCATCTGATTCAAACTTATTATTAAAAAAACTTTATTTGAAATTTTTTATATTTAAAATCAATGATTTAGAAATATCATATTATGATCATTCAAAATTTAATATTTCATAAGTTTTTAACCCAAAAAAATATAATTGATTTCAAGTTTAAAATTTTTATTAAAAATTATGGGAATTCTACAACTTTCCTTCAAAGTACTCTGTCTACATCTTTTCTACAAAGTTATGTCTTTGTTACCAAGGCAAAGGTGTTATCACAAATGGATAATGGTTGTGGTATTTAGGTGAGAGTCTGTCACTTGGTTGTTAAGGTTGATTTTGGAGAATCATTATGGCAGTTAGGGTAATCTTATGCAAAAGATTGATTATTTTCTTCAATATGAAAGTGAATTATTTTTTTGAAAGTAATTATAATCTAGTTATAAATTAAGTTAATTATCAATTTTATAATGTAAATTATTATTATGATTATTAATAAAAATATTTAAATATGCAAATCTTACATACATATTGTTATAGAAAATGTAGATTAATTTATCATCTAATTGTTTTTAGTGCAAAGCTTCTTCTTTTTTTGTATTTTTTGTTGAAATTACTCTCAGCGCTGCTCAGTACAGCAAGCAGCCACCTTCCAGTTTTGGGTGCAGAACAAAGTACTGAAGCCGCCTTCCATCTTTGTTTGCAGAACTGTGCAGCTGAAGCCACTTACCATTTTGAATGTGCAGTCAACCTCAGCGCTGCATTCTGAAACGGAGGAATTTAATGTGCGAACACGGATTTGAAATTTCAATGAAGCAGATTGAAAGAAAATCCCGCATCACACTTTTTGCCGTACAAGTTGCTAAAAATCGGACCCGGGGAAATTTATGAAGCAGATTTAATAAAAATCCCGCATCACAACCTTGCTGACATCAGCAATTACTTTTGGCACGCGGAATTTGTATAAAGTTTGGTTAAATTCTGTTTTGAAGTCCGGTTTTAAAACATGGTCAAAGCTCCTTTAATATTTGGTTTAAAAGAAACGTGTGTACAGTCAAATATATTAATATATATATGTTTTACATATATATCATTCATACATATAATTTGAACGTTTGCCGAAGGCCGTGGGCCATAGTAACTCTGTTTTTTTATTTTAGTTTTTTTTAAGTTTTTAAAATAGTTTTATTTTAAAATAGATTTTTTTATATATTGTAAAAGGGTCTTGGGATATAAGAAGAAGAAAAGGCTGTGTGCATTTAAGACTTTGTAAGTTATTTTTTTCACACAGCAGTGTAAAAGAGATATAGCACAGCAGTGCAGAGTTTAGTTTTGTAAATTTTTTTTTACACACAGCAGTGAAAAAAAATTTGAAGTGCACAGCAGTGTAACAGATTTTTGAATGGCACAGCAGTGCATTCATTTTCTTGAAGAGACAGAGTATTTTTTCAGAGTGAATTTTTAAAGAGTGTGAGTTGCGTTTTGAACTGTGTTTTGAAGCAGTCAAAGCCTTTTGTATTCCCTCAGTCAGAGGTGAATTTGTAACCAAGTTTTTGAAGATTAATGAAATAGTTTTACAGTGAAAAACTCTGTCTACAGTGAATTTTTTTTTTTATATTGTTCTCTGTGTTGAAGAGGGGGAAGTTTATTTGTTCTGGAATTTTAAATATTCCAACATGGTATCGGAGCTAGTCCAGGCTCTTTGAAGATCAAAGAAGCTGAAGAAAAGGAGTTCTTTGTTGCAGCAGCTTCTCCAGCAGTGTGAAGACTCAGCCAAAGAATCCAAAGGTATTTCTCTATACAGTTTTTGAGTCATTGTTGCAAAACAGTGAGCTGTTTTACATACAGAGTCAAGTTTTTTTAATCATAGTTAAGAGTGAAGAATAGCTGGAGCCAGCACTGGTATGGGTATGGGAAATGTCCATCTCCCAATGTTTAATGGGAAAAATTATGACTATTGGTCAATAACTATGAGAGCTCTATTTGTCTCCCAAGACTTATGGGACTTTGTTGAAGATGACTTTGAAGAGCCAGCAAATGAAGAAGAGTTTTAAGATTTAACTCAGGTAGAAAGAGAGTTGCTAAAGAGCAATAGGAAGAAAGACTCCAAAGCTCTCTTCTTATTGTATCAAGCAGTGCATGAGAGTGTGTTTCCAAGGATAGCAGCAACCAAGAGATCCAAAGAAGCATGGGAAACTCAAACTGACTATCGAGCATGGAAAAAGTGAAAACCGACAAAACTTCGATTCTTGGAGAGACTTTGAGACTCTGCATGAAGAAGTCCGGATACTATTGACTCATTCTTCACTCATGTGATTGGAATGGTCACACAAATAAGATCTCATGGAGAGACTCTTGAAGAGAAGAGGATTGTGGAAAAACTCTTGAGGAGTCTACCCTCGAGATTCGATGTGATTGTCACCACCATAGAGGAGGCTAAGGATCTCACAAAGTTCACGGTGGATGAGCTACATGCATCACTGATGACTCATGAGCAGAGATTGGGTAGCAGTAAAAAATCATCTCTGGAACATGCCTTTAAGACCGAGATGCCTTTTGGAAGAGGAAGAGGGCAAGGCAGAGGAAACAAGAGAGGAAGAGGAAGAAGCCAAAGCATAGGTGGAAGGAACGATCCAGAAAATGCTCAAGGAAGGGGCAACAATCCAAATCAGAATCAAGGCCAAGGCAGCAGCCAAAAAAGTGGTCAGTAGAATGCTCAAGGGCAGAGGTATGATAATTCCAATGTCCAATGTCACTATTGCAAAAAATATGGTCATTATGCTAATGAATGTAGAAAGAGACTGACATGATATGGGAAATAGAACTAGTGCAAATTTCACTAGAGAAAATATCGACCAAGATAATTGTTTTGGCTTGCAATATGGTGAAGAAAAGAATGAGGATTTATGGTTTCTAGACTCCGGTTGCGGTAACCATATGACAGGAATCATAGCAATGTTTTCTATGCTAGATGAGAGAGTGTAGTCACAAGTCACACTAGGAACTGATAGCAAAGTTTCTGTTATGGGAAAAGGGAATGTAAATGTTCTAACAAGGAAAGGTGAAAAGAAATCCATAGCAGATGTCTATTATGTTCCAGGAATGAAGTGTAACCTCTTAAGTATTGGACAACTTTTCCAAAAGGGGTACAATGTATTTTTTGAGGATGATGTTTGTACCATCATGGACAAACCACCTAGCAAACAATGTATTGCTAAAGTAAAAATGACAAGAAACAGGATGTTCCCTCTCAGAATGAGAGCAGACTTTAAGAATGAAGAAGAGAAAGAAACAGTGGCACAAGAGGCTATCCAAAGCGAACCAAAAGATGAAAATTGGTTGTGACACTTGAGATTTGGACATCTCAACTTTGGAGGTCTTAACTTGTTGAACAGAAAATGAATGGTAAGAGGTTTACCATTGATAGAGAAACCAGACAGCCTTCGTGAAGGTTGTATCTTGGGGAAACAACATAGAGAAAGTTTTCCTTCCGGGAAAAGCATAAGGGCAAAGGCACCCTTAGAGATTGTCCACTCAAATTTGTGTGGACTGATGCAAACTCCATCGCTTGCTAGCAGCCACTACATGTTAACATTCATAGATTATTTTACAAGAAAAACTTGAGTTTATTTTTTGAAAAGCAAAAGTGAAGTGTTTGAAAGGTTATGCAATTTCAAAGCACTTGTTGAGAACCAAAGTGGGCTGCACATAAAAGTCCTAAGGAATGATATAGAAGGTTAGTATATCTCTAAATATTTTCTACGTTTTTGTAGAGAAAATGGTATTCATAAGCAGTTTACAGCAAGATATACTCCGCAGCAAAATGGAGTAGACGAAAGGAATAATAGAATCATAATGGACATGGTGAGGAGTATGTTAAAGGTAAAGCATTTGCCTAATGATTATTGGGCTGAAGATGTACATTGTGCAGCATACATTTTGAATAGGTGCCCTACAAAAGCGGTGATGAAAAAAGTGCTGGAAGACGCATGGAGTGGCACAAAGCAAAGTGTCACACATATGAAGGTTTTTGGATGTGTGGCTTATGCACACATACCGGATCAGCTAAGGAAGAAGTTGGAAAACAAGGGGGAGAAATGTATTTTCATTGGATACAGTGAGGAATCCAAGGCTTACAGGTTATACAACCCATCCACCAAGAAGTTTATCATGAGCAGAGATGTTCAGTTTATTGAGGAGGAAGCTTGGGATGGAAGCATAGAGAAAATAGTGAATGTTAAATACTGTTTGTCTCATGATGAAAATGATGATGAATTGGATGAAATGCATCCCCAAACAACAGCACCAACATAAGAGCAACAAAGCACACCCTTGAGGAGAAATGAAGGTGCTTCTCCAAGCACACCACAAGGAAGGAAATTCAAGTGCTATTAAGCATTTGTACATCAAGTGAAAGAGGTAAAGTTGGAAATTTAAATGACATTTATGCACGAGAGGCAGCAAGAGGCGACAAATGAAGGTATCAATTCTTTGTTTGCTTTATATTGTCATGTTGATGATACTGTTCATTTCGAAGAAGCTATTAGGGATGAAGAAGCTATTAGGGAAAAGAAATGGATAGAAGCTATGGATAAAGAGATTATGCCATAGAAAGAAACAAGACATCGATTTGGTTGAACTCCCAAAAGGTAAAGATGTCATTGGAGTTAAATGGGTCTACAAGACCAAGAGTAATGCGAGCAAAATATATCAGAACTAAGGCAAGGCTTGTTGTCAAAGGGTATAAGCAAAAGCATGGGATAGATTATGAGGAAACTTTCGCACCGGTTGCTAGAATGGAAACCGTGAGAGCAGTGCTATCCATAGCAACACAAAACAAGTGGAAAGTTTATCAAATGGACGTGAAGTCAGCATTCTTAAATGAAGTGTTAATGGAAGAGGTTTACATTGAACAACCTCTCCGCTATGAGAAGAAAGACCAAGAGCACAAAGTGTGCAAGTTGAAGAAAGCTCTTTATGCGCTGAAGTAAGCACCAAGAGCATGGTACAGTAGGATAGATTCCTATCTACTAGAAAATAGATTTGAAAAGTGTGAGGGAAAACCCACCCTCTACATTAAAGAAAAAGATGGAAAAATGTTGATTGTAGTTTTATATGTTGATGTTATTTTCACAGGTAATGATGATTACCTTATTGAAAATTTTAAAACAGTCATGAAAGAAGAATATGAAATCACTGACATGGGTTTGTTGAAATACTTCTTAGGAATAGAAGTAGAACAAGATGAAAATGAGATTTTTATTTCACAGGCAAAATATGTTAATGAAGAACTGGAAAGATTTAATATGCAGGAGAGCAAAGCAGCGATCACTCCCACAGTGATGGGATTAAAACTCAGCAGAGAGGAAAACAGCGAGGATTTTGACCCTAGCTTGTATAAGAGCATAGTTGGCAGCCTCATGTATTTGACTGCAACTAGGCCCGACATAATGCATGATGTTAGCTTAATTTCTAGATTTATGGAGAAGCCAAAGGATGCACATTGGTAAGCAGCGAAGAGAATTCTGAGGTATGTTAAAGGTACTAAACGGTTTGGTATTTTATATACTGCTTCATAAAATTCAGATTTAGTTGGATACACGGACAGTGATTGGGCTGTAAGTGTAGATGATCGGAGGAGCACTTCTCGTTATGTTTTTCACATGGGTTCAGGAGCCATTTCATGGGCTTCTAAAAAACAACCCATTGTAGCATTGTTCACAACAGAGGCAGAATATGTGGCAGCTACAGCAGCAACGTGTCAAGCAATTTGGATGAGGAGGATGTTAAGAAGTTTGTGCCAAGAGCAAGTAAAAGGAACAATGATTTATTGTGACAATAGCTCAGCGATTACATTATTCAAGAATTTTTTGTTTTACAAGAGGACGAAACACATTGACACAAAATTTCATTACATCAGAGAATTGGTAAACAATGGTGAAATTGTTTTGGAACACCGCAGAACTCGGGAGCAGTTTGTATACATTCTGACCAATCCATTGGGGCAGAAGAGTTTTGAGTTTTTGAGGAAATAATAATTTATATTGATAACAATGGTGAGTAAGGGAGTGGTAAATTACTCTGTGTGCCTGATCAAACAACGGCACCTTCCGATTTGGGTGCGAACAAAATCTGGAAACCACCTATCTTTGTTTGCGAGCGTAGCATTGGAAATACTTACCATTTTGAATGTGCGATGTTCAGTATTGCATTAAACGGAGAATTTAATGTGCGAACACGGATTTGAAATTTCAATGAAGCGAGATTGAAAGAAAATCCCGCATCACACTTTTTGCGTACAAGTTGTTTGAAAATCGGACAGGAAATTTATGAAGCAGATTTAATAAAAATCCCGCATCACAACCTTGCTGACATCAGCAATTACTTTTGGCACGCGGAATTTGTATAAAGTTTGGTTAAATTCTGTTTTGAAGTCCGGTTTTAAAACATGGTCAAAGCTCCTTTAATATTTGGTTTAAAAGAAACGTGTGTACAGTCAAATATATTAATATATATATGTTTTACATATATATCATTCATACATATAATTTGAACGTTTGCCGAAGGCCGTGGGCCATAGTTTGCTTGAAGTTTTTTAAATTTATTTTGTTTTAAAAGTTTTTAAAAATAGTTTTATTTTAAAATAGTTTTTTATATATATTGTAAAAGGGTCTTGGGATATAAGAAGAAGAAAAGGCTGTGTGCATTTTAGACTTTGTAAGTTATTTTTTTCACACAGCAGTGTAAAAGAGATATAGCACAGCAGTGCAGAGTTTAGTTTTGTAAATTTTTTTTACACACAGCAGTGTAAAAAATTTGAAGTGCACAGCAGTGTAACAGATTTTTGAATGGCACAGCAGTGCATTCATTTTCTTGAAGAGACAGAGTATTTTTCAGAGTGAATTTTTAAAGAGTGTGAGTTGTGTTTTGAACTGTGTTTTGAAGCAGTCAAAGCCTTTTGTATTCCCTCAGTCAGAGGTGAATTTGTAACCAAGTTTTTGAAGATTAATGAAATAGTTTTACAGTGAAAAACTCTGTCTACAGTGAAGAATTTTTTTTTATATTGTTCTCTGTGTTGAAGAGGGGGAAGTTTATTCTCCATTGTTGTTCTGGAATGTTAAATATTCCAACAATTTCGACTGCTACCTGATCTACCCGGTCAGTCAATACGTGTAGTGTTGAGTTGGAGGATCGCAGAATATACAAAGAGACAGAGACATAGACAGAGACAACTATGGAAAAACAAAACTAAACAGACTTTCACAACTTTGAAAACACAAAACTAAACAGACTTTCGTTATTACTCATGGAAAGCCTTGCCTTGGCTTGCTTGCTCAGGCAAAGACAAATACAAATTTCATTATTATTCATGGAAAGCCTTGGCTTGCTTGCTCAGGCAAAGACAAATACAAATTTATAGATACAAAAGAAGATCTAGAAGAATTTTCTGCATGTGATTCAAATGACTACATTATAGATTCTAGAAATCAATCACGGTGGCGGCAGTCGGTGTGATGGTCATAAAGTCTTGTCTTATCAGAAATTTCGTTGTGGACGGTGAGCTCAGCACCTAAATTTTCAAGCATTAGTTTAAAAAATCTACATAATAATTCTAAAAATTTGGTAAGATTTTAAAAAATTTAAGCAAAGATTAAATGTTTCAAAAGTTTTAATAATGCTAAATCTATTTTTACTATCGAAAATGAAATTCAAACACTCTAACTACCTAATTTTTGAAATTTTCTTCAATTTAAGTTCACATTTAACACAAAAAAAATTACAAAGAGTTTCGAACCTTGATACTCCCAAGAAGCGTGATTGATTGTTTGCTCTATTTCTCCTCATCAGGATCTCCGATCACTTTTAATTTTGTAAAGAAAAACAGAACACATTTCCACCCAGTTTATTCCAGCTACTAGTTTTTTAATTTAAATATCAAAAGCCTGCTCCCCCAGACATCCAAGCCTCCAAGGACAAGAGTTTGAATCTCAACCGATCCTCCGCTGACGACAAGTCATTGGTTGGGCCAACGTGCTTCAAACTCGGAATTTGGAAGATACAGTTGCTTCTTTCAAATTCAAATAGGTGTAAAAGTCCAATAGAGTAGGGTGTAAAAATCTTGGATACCATGGCAATTGTGAATTTATGGAAGATACAACTACTTCTTACAAATTCAAATAGATGTAAAAGTGAAACAGAGTAGGGTGTAAAACTCTTGGATATCATGGCAATTGTGAATTTATTAAATTGTTAGGGTGGATTTGGTAAAATTGACTCAGTCAAGTCAAGTTAATGGTAGTTTTGAGCTCTAAGTTTATAGGTATTTATTATTTGGCTCAAAATATTCATTTAGTATTTAGATATTTATGGTTTTGCCCATAGTATTCATCTTAAGTATGGTTTTACTTAATCTATTTAAAAGCTAATCAAATTTATGTTAAAAAGTTTGAAGGACCACTCGAAACAAAACAATGATCCTCTAGAAGAATTATAAATCTTTTATATGGTAAAAAAGTTACCGATCTTAAATTAGTCAAGTTTTCCACATAAATCTATTGTTTAAGTTTTCCACATAAATCTATTATTTGGTTTTGTAAATTCTTTTTACATTATTTCTGAAATCTGAAATCTAAAATTTAAATTTACATGCTGTTATAGATATATTACATTATTCATAAATCTGATATTTATATTACAGATTTACAAATCTAATTTATATTGATAAATAATTCGTTAACTGTTTTAACATAAATAAAGCAATTTCGAACAGAAATAAAGTAATTTCTCTACTACTTAATGTTACAAATGCATTAATTTACTGCAATTTTTCAAGGTTAGATCGCTGAGAAACTTATGCTTCATATTTTTTTTTGGGAAAAATTGTTAGAGTGGAATTTTTACGATAGTCTTTCACCTCCTTAAACTTTAATACTCTTTTTTCACACAATACTCTTGAATCTAGGGTAGTGAGCACTATAAATGATTAAAATTTATTGCAGTCCATTTCTTTACCTTTAAAAAGCTTTCTGAAGACATAGATAACACTATTTCTAAACCTGTTGAACAGCCGGCAAAACACCAAGACCAACACTACTCAAACCCTTGATTTAATTATTGAAAAACTGCTTCACACTCATTAACTACTATCGTTTGATTCTCCCTTTCTTATTTATTCCAGAGGGGTTCATTCCCCTTCTTCCTTTTCATTCGTCGTGACTTCTTTTTGCGATCCATGATATCTAATTCCATTTACAGCTCTATCGACTGACTGACTAACTAACCGCTCTAAAGGTTTGAAACCTGCGCTTCTTTTCCCGTGTATTTTCTCGTTTATATTAGAGGGGTTCATTCCCCTCCTTCGCTTGGTCTTTTCACTGATCATGATATCGAATTCCATCTACAGCTATATATATTATTATGAATGAAGTTAATACCACAATTAGATTCTTTTTAATACTAAAAAAATACATTCCCTAAATTTATATAGTCAAAACCTTTTCTATATTGAATCGAATGGTTTGCTGAAACAACTCACCTGAACCAACAAAATTCTCTTAATCTTTTTCAACACACGTTGAACAATCTCCTCCACGAGCAGGCCCTCGTCACTAGATATTCACAACAAAATAAAGAAATGGAGTTAGAAACTTGTACACACATTGATATGATTTAGCTGAGCAGAAAACTTTGTTACAGATGGAGAGCAATAATTCTTACCCGTTACACGTTTCCTGGAGATGTAATCCACTTACGTCTGCAAAACGAGAAAGAGCTTCTCTCCATTTCTGAACAGTGGTGGAGTCGTTTCGCGACTCCAGTTTGCGCAGGTCCTGAGTATAGGCTCCACCTTCTCTTTGCGTCCACCGAAGGTCAGCAGGATCCACATGGTAAAACACAGGTATAATTGGAGCCCCTGAGTCCAACATGTAGACGAGCTCCTTGAGGCACCATTCTGATTCCGCATAACGAGGGGAAAAAATGGCTACATGGCTGGAGGCGTTTTTAATTGCGTTTATTATCTGTGAAGTTAAGTTGTGTCCCACTTGCATTTCCTCCTTGTCGAAAAACACTCTCAATCCAATATGTGCAGAACAGAGGCGATGGTACAGATTACTGGCCAAAGTTTTCTTAACATCAGGACCTCTATGATTGATGAATAAGTGATAAAATTCGTTGGGAGATGTAATGGTGGAGGAGAAAGCCATTAACGCAAGCGAATGACAGAGTTAAGCTTCAACCACGATAAGATGAAGAAATGCTGCGCAAGTTTAGAAGAAGTGCAGTAAACTGCGTATTTTCCATAGGGTTATCGACTCTCTCCATTTGTCTTATATGAAATTATTCTCTATTCATCAGAAGAAACAAGAAGTTGCCCTGTCGCAATTTGACACCGTGTTGTTCGCTTTCAACCCCCTTGCTGTACAGTCTTTTTTTTTAAATTTAATTCAACTGCCCGCATAGGACAGCAGGCCGGCAAAGTAAATGGTGATGGAATTTAAGACCATGAGTAGGCAGCAGTATGACCCACCGGAAAGGGTGAGATATGATAAATTTCGTTAAATCAAAGTTGTCTACAGCTCAGATACGTTTCTCATTCAGCGGAGTTTCCACCCACTTTGACGTTAGAAAAAAATCTTGATCACCTTTACTCTCGTCACTATCCACAATCATAATTTCATCACATGTTTGAAGAGAAGCCATCTCTAGTTCTGACAACATTCATGTTTAAAGGATAATTAAAAAAATACCTTCCAACAAAAATGTAATTATTGAAATTAAATGTCATTTATGACTAACAACAAATACCATAAAATTTAAATATATGTATTTTATTTTCAATAATTCGTGAATGAATAGTTTATAATGCGATTTTTTGAAGGTTTTTATGATAGTTTTTTTCGATCTAATTTCTCTAAATTTTTGCAGGAATTTAGTGAAAATAGAAGTTTGATGAGTAACCTTGCACAATTGAAGTGCCCTAAGAGTTTTTTAGTATGTTGAATCCATATATACAGTAAAAAAAACTAGTTTAAATAATAGAAATCAAGATTTTCCTCAATATTTTTCACCGACACTGAAACTCCAAAAAGTCCCACTAAAAACAACTCCACTGATGAATATTATTTCTGGCTCTTTGATCTCAATCTATATTATATTATGATTGAACACTTTTATTTGCCTTTAACATTTTATAACTAGAATAATTTGTATTTTTAAATTATATGTTATTTATGCTAATAACAAATATCATAATATTTAAAAATAAGGATCTTATTTCCAATAGCCTATCAATCTTATTTCCAATTTTTTGATCTCAATCTATATTATACCTTTCATATTATGTTGGGATAGATGTGAATCATGAGATAGTTTTATGATTGAACATTAATGATTGCCTTTTGACATTTTGTAATTAAAATCATTTTTATTTTTATTAGCTTTCATCTTTTTTTTTAATACATGTATTTTTCCACAATCTGAAATCTACCACAAAAATTATGTTTATATATAATGGTAGAAGTGTCCTCATACACGTAATTTTATTAATAATGGACAAGAAATTAGATAAAAAGTTGTAGGAGTTTACAAACGTAAACTTCTACTAAATTTGCAATTAGTGTTGGAGTTAATGCTTACATTCCATATTTGAGAAGGTGATTTGTGATGGTTGAGAAATTCTCTCAATCTCTCTCTCTAAATTAGGAATAAGTTGGATCTCAGAAACTCTATTTAATAGAGTAATCTGAGTGTAATCTGTGTGTGTGAGTGTGTGTGCACATACACCATTTTGTGCATAATATATGATTGTGTTTTTGTAATTGTGTGATTTTAGCTATTTCTATCATGGTGTCAAAGCACAAGATCAGAACGGTCCTGTGTGTTGTAAGCCAAAGTTTTTTAGCGTGAGTGGATCTTTTGCAAGGTTTGCGTATAGAGGCAGATCAGATCTCAGCGTGTAGAGGCAGATTGGATTGGCGCAATAGAAGCATGGATTGCAGATCGAATTCTGCCAGGAATCGGCAAGCCGAGAGTTAGGAGTAGCCACTGGTTGGTTGGCATTGTGTCTGTGGTATTTTTTTTCACGTTATAGGAGGCAGGATGATAGGCAGTAACCAGTGTCCTATTCTGAATTACGAAATTACGAAATTAAACAAATAAAAATTCAAAATTCGATGCATCAGTGTGCAATAAACACTGAGTTTGGAACTCGACTTCAGTGGACAGCCGACAATAACACATTGCAATAAAATGAGATTTAAGTGAATAATTTCAGTACTCGAGAGAACACAAATCCGAAAGCTGTGCGATCACTCAATTACAGTCCCGTGATCGTTCAGTAAGTAGTCAGCAAACGATAGCGCAATGACACAGAGAATCTTATTTGTAGGCGCACGAAATGACATACGAGCACGATATGTATAGAACAATCCAATTTTGCAATCAATCGACGATAGTGTAATGCCAGAGAATCTGTATTCTAGTATCTATGCTCCCACGTGGATATCTAATGCAACTAGAAATGCCACATTGGATTAGCTGGGACATGAGCTGCAACTTTGCGTTGTGAGAAGTAAATCGCTAGTATAGTATTGTCGAGTAGTTTGTTAGTATTATAATTTATTTGTAAATTAAGTGATGTATTTCAAACTAGATAAAAAAGTTATTTTGCAAAACTGATTCTAGATACTTTCTGTATCTAGACGGATTTTCTAGATAACTGGCGAGTACAGCGGTTGGCACCCATGTATCTCGGTGGATGGGAGCTCGTACATAGAATGACTAGGAGTTCAGTGATTGCAATCAATTGTTTTCGAAGAGATCAAGTGGCAGTAAGGCTCAATATGGATGGTTGTCCAGATAGTATGGCAGTTGCAGATCTAGGGAAGGATCCCTAATTAGTGGTAGACATGGAAGTGGTTTCCTAATGAGGTTATGCGACAGATTGGGATGTTGTCCAGTAATTGACTTCGGGAGGTCCTTGATTCAGGAGTTGAGGAAGCGAACTCGGGAATCCAACTTGCCAACTACACCTTTCCGAGGGTTATGAGGCAACTTGATGGAGCATCTACTGATAAGCTTGATTATTTTGTTATTTATGAGTGAATTCAATAAATTCATGTAATGTAATCATTAAGGGGGGATGTTGGAGTTAATGCTTACATTCCATATCTGAGAAAGTGATTTGTGATGGTTGAGAAATTCTCTCAACCTCTCTCTTTAAATTAGGAATAAGTTGGATCTTAGAAACTCTATTTAATAGAGTAAGCTGTGTGTGTGAGTGTGTGTGCACATACACCATTTTGTGCATAATATATGATTGTGTTTCTGTAATTGTGTGATTTTAGCTATTTCTATCAATTAAGAGACTAACCTATTTATAAGCTCTATGTCCTAACTTATTTTAGTTATGGATCACTTCAAAAAATAACAAGTGTCCATTTACAATAAATGATCTTCTATCCAATCTACTAACTTTATTCCTATTTTAGAGCCTAAGATACGACTCAATTCTAGAGTCATATCTTTGCTAACAATATTCTACTTCTAATTGTTTCAAATATTTATTAAATATTCTTATATAAAAAATATTTTTATTCTCTAATATTTATTAAATATTCTAATTTAATAAATATTTTATCCTAACTTTACATTAATATATTTGGATCATCTAACATTCCCCCCATGATCTAAGGATACATTACAACATATACCAAGTTCATCTCTGAACTTAGTAAATTTTATTCTGCCAAGAGGTTTGGTGAAGATATTGGAGGTCTGATCTTTTGAAGGACAATAAATCGGCTTGATGACATCCTTTGCAATGAGTGATCTGATATGATGATACTTGGTGTCCACATGCTTTGTCTTTGAATGAAAAACTGGATTTTTGGCAAGCTTTATTGCTGATTGATTGCCGATGAATAACGAAGTAGCTTCTGCTGGAGGAATTCCCAAGTCCTGTAAAACTCTATGTAACCAAACAATTTCACATGTTGCTTCCCATGTTGAAATGTACTCTGCTTCTGCTGAAGAAGTGGCCACTGTAGCTTGCTTCTTGCAACTCCAAGAAACTGCAGCTGACCCCATGTTCATTAAATAACCTGAGGTTGATGCCCTATCATCAATACTGCTAGCAAAGTCGACATCTGAAAATCCACCAAGTACAAAGTTTTTAGTCTTTTTGTAAAGAAGACCAAAATCTTTTGTTCCTTGGATATAACAAAGAACTCTTTTGGCTGCATTCTAGTGGCTGTCTCGAGATTCCTGCATAAAGCAGGAAAGAATATTGACGGCATAAGAAATATCTGGTCGAGTAGTTGTTAGATAAATCAAGCTACCAATCAAATATCTATAAGTAGTGCTATCCCCCATTTCCCCCCCTTCAAATTTTGAAAGTTTCAAGTTTTGTCCCATAGGGGTGAGAACAAGCTCGCAATCCTGCATTCCAAATCGCTGAATAATTTCTGCTGCATACTTACTCTGAGAAATGAAGATATGATGTGGACATTGGAATACTTCAACTCCAAGATAGTAATGAAGTAGTCCCAAATTTGTCATTATAAAACCTGCATGTAAGTCCTTTTTCACCTGTGCAATGTGATCATCATTATTGCCTGTGAGAATCAAATCATCTACATACATAACCAAAATCACCATATTTTTACATTGTTGGCGTACATACAAGGTATCATCAGATTCACTGTGTTGAAAACCAACTTTCCAAAGGTATTCATCCATTTTGGCATACCAAGCTCGAGGAGCTTGTTTTAACCCATATAAAGCCTTTATCAGTTTGCATGCTTTATGTTCCTGTCCTTCAATTTCAAAATCTGGTGGTTGTGTCATGTACACTTCCTCTTGTAAATCTTCGTTGAGAAAAGAAATTTTTACAACCATTTGATGAACTTTCCATCCTTGTTGAGCTGCTAAGGCAAGTGTGAGTCGGATGGTGTTCCATTTAGTTGTAGGAGCAAACGTATCTTCATAATCTATCCCTTCCTGCTACGCAAAACCCTTAGCAACAAGTATTTCTTTATACTTATCAATATCACCATTTTGCTTGTACTTAATGCGGTAAACCCATTTGCATCTGATGGGTTTAACATTCTGAGGACAATCAACAAGTTTCCAAGTGTTATTGTCTTGAACTGCCTGATATTCATCAACTATAGCCTGTTGCCATTCTTTATGTTTTACTGCCTCTCGGTATGTAGAAGGTTCAGTAAAATCATTTGCTATCAAGGCTCCTTCGTTTCTTTGTGATCCCCTTGTTCCTATTTTATTATGTTCATTAGGCCTTACATCTTTCAAAAGTTGAACTGCCCATTTTGGCAATTGATGTTGATTGGTTTGGGATTGTGAAAATTCACCACCATTGTAAACAGGGTTGATATAAACTGATGTTTGTTGATCAACCACATGTTCTGGGGGTGGAGAGTCATTGTCAGAAGAACTGCTGCTGCTAGGAGAGTTGGATGAACTGCTAGAAGACCCAGATGGCGCTAATGAAGAGGAAATACTGGATGAATCATTTTCAGATGAAGGAAACTCAAGTTCATACCAATTTTGTGAATTCGGTTGACTTTGTAAATTTCCGTTTCTTTTATCACGTTTTGTTTCTAACTTATGAAGAAGACTTTCAACTTCTTCAACACTCTTACTCTCATTTTCATTAAAAGTCACATCTCTGCTTACAATAAATTTCCCATTTGACAAAAGTTGGTACCCTTTCTTCTCATCAGAATACCCGATCATTTTGCACTTCAAGCTTCGTGCATCAAGGTTAGTTCATTTTTCCTTCAGAACTAAAGCATAATAGACTGATCCAAAAACTCTGAGATGTTTTACCCAATGTTTGAAGCCAAACCATGCTTCATAAGGTGTGATTCCATCTAAAGAAGTAGTGGGAGATCTATTTCTCAAGTAGACAGCGGTATGAATTTCTTCGGCCCAATATAAAGGACTTAACTTTTTGAAAGGTAACATAGATCGCACCATTCCTAACAAGGTACGATTCATTCTTTCTACAACTCCATATTGCTGTGGAGTGTACACATTGGTAAGATGTCGTTTTATGCCATTATCCATGCAATAATTTTTGAATTCATTTGAAGTGAATTCTCTGCCATTGTCAGTTCTAAGAGTGCCAATCCTCTCCTTTACTTCATTTTCAATAAGTTGACGAAATTTTTTTAACTTTTCAAATGCTTTTGACTTTTGCTTCAAGAAATATACCCAAGTCATCCTGCTAAAATCATCAATAAAGTGTAGAAATTATATGCACTAAGCATGCATATGTCTATGATCCACCTGATCTCACACTATTTAACTTTATGCAAGATATTGAATCTATTCCACTTGTTAATATTTCGTGGAAAAATTAATTGCACACACATGTGAAGCATAAACAAAAATATTCAATCGCACATAACATAGTTTTTAACCAGGAAAGCCTGAAGCTGAAAACCCCAACTATATATTATGTAACATTGAGATCATATGAAAATCTCATACAAGCATACAAATCTTATCACAAGCTCTCAGTACAGTACAATCGTCATACACTAATCAGGCCCAATCTTGCAAATCCATGCACTGATCTTTGCCACTTGCTAGCCTACCTCCACTGTGCAATCTCTGCTGAAGAATAGCTCTGAATGAATTCGAATTACACTTGGATTAACTGCGCAATCCTCATTGGCATCTCCACTGTGTGTTTGACGCAATCAATGCATCGCTAATAGTCACAAAAGATAGTCTATCTTGCCCTTTCACCTATCTCTCCACTGGTCTCCACTGAAACTGCCATGCACTGTAGTTAACTGATGTATTCTTCAATTGATTAATGAGTTATTATTTATGAATTAATTAACTAATTAATTCACTCCACTCTCACTAGTGTATCAATCAGTTAGACTAGATACAACTAGCTCAACTAAGTATAACTGAGTTAAACTGAATACAACTCCATAACTACTTCTTACAACTGTGTCATAACTCTGCCACTTGAGTTCTAACTAAGGCCTCCATGCAATAGCTCCAGTAAACCCTCAGGAATAGCGTAATTCCTTCTGTCAGCTGCTGTGCCACATCTATGCACTAAACTGAAGTGCTCCAAGAGAATAAGTTGATGTTTAGAGTCTGATTATTATTAAGAGCTAATAATAATCGACATGCATCTATTTTTAGATTGACGATCGATAAATAGAATTCACCCAATATTCTAAAAATAGAATTTCATCTATTTTTCCAACTTGATCAACCATCCACAAATAGCATCCTGAAACTTCTGAAATATGGTCGACATGTCTAAAAATAGACATAGTCTAAAAATAGACTTGCACCAAAAATAGCCTACGAGCCCACTTAGTGAAGGCGACTCTTTTAACTAAGCTCATCATCTTGTTGAATCTAAACACTCCCTCTCAACAAGATAGGGATTATCCTTCACCCCGATCCTGCCTCTATGGTATTCGAATTTTCTCCTATTGAGCGCCTTTGTCAAAATATGTGCATCCTGATCCTTCGTAGGAATGCACTAAAGCAACATGATCTTCTGCTGCACACAATCTCTAAGATGATGATACCGGATATCAATATGTTTAGATCTATCATGAAACATAGGATTAACCAAGAGTTTAATGCAACTCTGATTATCACAATGAATCACCGTGGGATCTAAATGTGAACCGAACAAACCAACCAGAATCTTCCTCATCCAGATAGCCTCACATGCAGCTAAACTTTCTACCATGTATTCCGCTTCCGCTGAACTAAGTGCTACAGATATTTGTTTCCTACTGTACAAATAAACTGTTGTAGATCCGATACTGAAAATCCCTCCTGATGTGCTCTTTCTATTTGTTGGGCTTCCTTCCCAATCTGCATCCGTGAAGCCATGCAAATTCACCTCATCTGTCTTTCTGTACCATAAACCATACTCAGATGTGCCCCTGAGATATCTTAGGACATGCTTGCCCGCCTTCCAAAAGATCTTGGTAGGCATAACCATCGCTTGTGAAAGTTGGTTCACCGCATAGCATATGTCTGGTCTTGTATTGACTAAATACATAAGCGAACCCACCAACTGTCAATAAACAATGGCATCCACTACCTCTGCCGATGTAGCATCCTCTTTCTTCCAATTTCCTGGAAGAGGAGTGTCTATAGGCTTGCAACCTTGCATGTGAAAATCTCCAGTATCTCCTGGGCATACTTGCCTTGAGACACAAACATTTCACCTTCCTGCTGCCATATTTCCAATCCACGGAAATAATGAAGGAGGCCCAAATCCTTCATCTCAAACTCCTTTGCAAGATCAACCTTGCATGAGTGTATCAACTGCTCATCACCTGTTAGTATCAAATCATCAACATAAAGTACAATGATCAAAATCTTACCCTCAACCACAATCTAGTACAGGTTTGCATCCACCTCACTCTTGGTGAAGCCAAGTCCAGTGAAATAGTTGTAGATCTGAGTGTACCAAGCACAGGGTGCTAGTTTCAACCCATACAACGCTCTTTTTAGCTTGCACACATGCGACTCGCTACTGAAGATCTCAAATCCTTCAAGGTTCTCAATGTACACCTCTTCCTCAATGATCCCATTAAGGAACATAGTCTTCACATCCATCTGATGAATGTGCCAACCCATCTGCGCTGAGAGAGAAAGGATGGTATGTATAGAAGAATACCGTGCGGCAGGTGCAAAGGTTTCTTCATAGTCAATCCTCTCAATCTGTGAGAAGCCCGGGGCAACAAATCTTGCCTTATACTTCTCGACGCTCCCATCAGCAGCTTGCTTTACCTTGTAGATCCATCTTGATCCTACAACTGATTTTCTCACCGGCCTTGGAACAATCTCCCAAGCACTATTTCTAACAATGGAGTCATACTCATCCACCATGGCATCTACCCATCTGGGCTCTTGCACTACTTCTTCAAAAGAAGATGGCTCTGTCACAATACACTTGCTCATAAGAGCCATGTATCCAGTATATCGGTCAGGTGATTGTCTCTGTCTGCGCTGTGATGTAGGAACTCCTACATTCTGTGCCTCATCCACCTTGAGTCTCTCAGCTTCTGTGGTACGCTTCTTGCCTTGTCTGATGTTTGGTTATGCATGAGTGGACTCCTCCACTCCATGAATCTCCTCCTGTGGCTGATCCACATCCAGAGGCTCATCTTTGGGAACAAGAAGTTCCTCCTCTGCATGCAAGTGTAGCTCCCTCTCAAGTGACAACTTCATGGCTTTCACCTCATTGAATTTTATATCCCGTCGCATAACAGTCATCTGACTGTTTGGCAAAGACACACGATAGTTTTGGGGTGTTTCTGTGTACCCCACAAATATCCCAACTTCTGCAGTCAGCTCCAACTTCTTCCTGGCATCCTTCGTCACATGAATGTAAACAGGTGATCCAAAAATCTTCAAATGAGAAATATCAGGCTTCTTACCAGTAAAATCTTCCTCGGGTGTACTCATGCCAAGTACTCTATGAGGACAATGGTTTTGCACATAAACTACAATGTTGCATGCTTCCACCCATAAGTGCATCGGTAGGCCCTAGTCATGCAACATCACTCGTGCAACACCCACAATCATTCTATTCTTTCTCTCTGCGACCCCATTCTGTTGTGGGTTATGAGGCGCTATGAGTTCTCTTTGAATTCCTTTTTTGCTACAGAAGTCTTTGAATTCGCTAGAGATGTATTCACCACCATTATCGCTCCTTAGAGCTTTCACCTGCTTCCTCGACTCCTTCTCCACTAATGCCTTGAACTCACAGAACTTTGAGAATGTTTCACTCTTCTTCTGCATGAAGAAGATCCAGCATCTATGAGAAAAGTCATCAAAAAATATCACATAATACCTGTGTTTCACTGTTGAAGCAACTGAGAATGGTCCACACACGTCTATGTGAATTCTCTTCAGGATCACCGAAGCACGGTTCTCCTTCTCATGAAAGGTGGTCTTCACAAACTTACCCATTGTACATCCTTTGCACTAATCTGACTGTGCAAGAGTACCCTTGGGAAGTCTAGTAGAAATTTGCTGCAAAATCTTTAAAGTGCCATGGTGAAGATGGCCCAATCTCCTGTGCCATAATTCGCCCTCATCCCGGCTCACCACTTCTTTTGCTTTGCCCACCATTGCAGCGCAACCATCTACCTCTAGCTTATAGAGATTCTTAATTTGAACCCCTATCTTCTTAGTTTGACCCGTTGTTTTATGTCGAAGGAAGGCTTTTCCCTCACTGAAAACAACATCATAACCCCTGTCTTCCAGCATTGCGACGGAGACCAAGTTCTTCTTCAGACCTGGAACATGCATGAAATTCTTCATCAAGAATGGATTACCGGACTCCCTCTCAAAGGTAATGGTCCCAATGCTAGTCGCACTGTACCGACCATCATCGCGCATCTCTATATGCATATGGAGGTCCTTCTCCTCCAAGTCACTAAACAACTCTTTGTCTCCCGTCATATGGAAAGATGCACCACTATCAAGATACCACACCTATCCCATGCAGCTTGAAACCAAGCATGTGATCAAGGAAAAATCCAGCTCAAATTACGAGGCTAAGGCCTCTCCAGTTGCAGATCCAGCAGCCTGCTTATTCTTCTTTTTCTGTGGACAGTTAGGGGTGAAATGTCCATGCTCGTGACAGTGAAAACACTTCACTTTGGACAAGTCCTGCTTCTTGCCTTTCGCACCGGATTTAGAAGGATTTTTCTTCCCCTTCCCTTTCATTGCTTTGGCAGCCAAAGAAAAATTATCTTCATCTTCATTCTTCGATGAAGATCCATCCCTGGTACCCCACCTTATCTCCTCCTGCACAAGATCTGACCAAAGTCGCTCCCATCCTGGCAGTTTCTCCCGTCCATTAACAAAGTCTTCGTAGCTATGAAAACTCTTTGAAAGCCCAAGGAGAGCCAAGCTCACGAAGTCTTCTTCATCAAAATTAACCCCCACACTTCCCAGTTCATCCTTGCAGTGGACAAAATTCGTGAGGTATTTTGGAATACTATCGCCTTTCTCCATTTTTATTTTCTAAGCTTGTCTTTAAGCGCCAACTTCCTCTGGTCACTTCTGCTTTGGAACAAGTCTGTCAAAGCCTTCCACATTAAGAATGGAGTGGCTTTCCCGTGAAGGCTGGACACAATATGGTCCTTCACACCTTCCAACAGAATTCTCCTCGTCTTTGCAGTCTTCTTTTGCCATGCATCACGTAATACAACATCACTAGATCCCGGCTTAGGAACATCGCTATCGATGAACTCCTTCAGCCCATTATCCTCCAGCACCGCCTCCATCCTGTCCTTCCAGGCTATGTAATTCGAGCTCCCATCAAGGGCATACTCCAATCTCAACTCGTTGAAAGACATTTCAATGTATACTCGATTTGTTCACCAAGAATATTTTGTAGCAAATTCGAATTGTCCACTAGCACAAACTCACTTACCAATTGCAATCTTCAATAAAAAATGCTCTGATACCATGTAGAAATAATATGCACTAAGCATGCACATGTCCAAGATCCACCTGATCTCACACTATTTAACTTTATGCAAGATACTGAATCTATTCCACTTGTTAATCTTTTGTGGAAAAATTAATTGCACACACATGTGAAGCATAAACAAAAATATTCAATCGCACATAACACAATTTTTAACCAGGAAAGCCTGAAGCTGAAAACCCGAACTATATATTATGTAACATGGAGATCATATGACAATCTCATACAAGCATACAAATCTTATCACAAGCTCTCAGTACAGTGCAATCGTCATACACTAATCAGACCCAATCTTGCAAATACATTCACTGATCTTTGCCACCTGCTAGCATACCTCCACTGTGCAATCTCTGCTGAAGAATAGCTCTAAATGAATTCAAATTACTCTTGGATTGACTGCACAATTCTCATTGGCATCTCCACTGTGTGTTTGATGCAATCAATGCATCACTAATAGTCACAACAGATAGTCTATCTTGCCCTTTCACCTATCTCTCCACTGGTCTCCACTGAAACTGCCATGCACTGTAGTTAATTGATGTATTCTTCAGTTGATTAATGAGTTATTATTTATGAATTAATTAACTAATTAATTCACTCCACTCTCACTAGTGTATCAATTAGTTAGACTAGATACAACTAACTCAACTGAGTCTAACTGAGTTAAACTGAATACAACTCCATAACTACTTCTTCCAACTGTGTCATAACTTTTCCACTTGAGTTCTAACTGAGTCCTCCATGCAATAGCTCCAGTAAAACCTCAGGAATAGCGTAATTCCTTTTGTCAGCTGCTGTGCCACATCTGTGCATTGAACTAAAGTTCTCGAAGAGAATAAGTTGCTGTTTAGAGTCTGATTATTATTAAAAGCTAATAATAATCGACATGCATCTATTTTTAGATTGACGATCTATAAATAGACTTCGCCCAATATTCTAAAAATAGAATTTCATCTATTTTTCCAACTTGATCAACCATCCACAAATAACATCTTGCAACTTCTGAAATGTGATCGACATGTCTAAAAACAGACATAGTCTAAAAATAGACTTGCGCCAAAAATAGCCTGTGGGCCCACTTAGTGAAGATGACTCTTTTCACTAAGCTCATCATCTTGTTGAATCTCAACATAAAGAGTAAGAAATATATGCAACTTCCAAGCGAAGTTGGAAAGGGTCCACAAATATCGTTGTGAACCAACTGCAAATACCTGTTTGCGGGCCATGAACTTGTAGGAAAAGTCTCTCGATGTTGTTTTCAAAAATTCATGATTCACATTTTTCATTTTCCCTTTTGAAGGTTGGAAGTCCTTTAACCATTCCCTGTTTTTGTAACTCTAAGAGACTTTCAAAGTTGAGATGGCCATATCGTACATGCCACAATCTAATCAGCGAAATATATGTACTTGCTACTCCTGCAAAGTCAAAATTCCTTGGAATAATTGTTGCTTTCATCCTTAATAGTTTTCCATCTTCATAACCTGTCATCACTGTTTTCATGTTTTTTCTGACTGAGTTGATTTTAACTAAGCCATCTTCCATAATCACCATATGTATTGCTTGTCGAATTGTGACTAAGATAACAAATTTTGCTTGAATGTTGGGACATACCATACATTTGAAATCATTTCTTTCTCCAATGCCTAGTAAAAAAACTTTAACTACACCTTTTCCCGAAGGAGTATGTTTTGTTTTATCAGCAAGATAGATTGAATTTAGATGACATTCTTTGAAACTCCAAAATAAGTCACGTCGAAATGTCATGTGTTGAGTTGTGCCTGTATCCAGAATCCATGCATATTCATAATCACTTCTAAGAAAGCTTGAAACCTGTAAAGCTGTTGCTTCTGTGTTGGTGAAGGCATATTTGGAACCATTAGGATCATCTTCATCATTTGAAAACTGTGCAGATTTTGGATGAAACTTGGGAATCTTCTTAATAGAATTTCTACAATCTTCTGCATAATGGCCAACTTTGTTACATCTTCTGTAAACAATTTGACTGAAATCACTACCTCTGCCTTGAGACTGCCCTCTGCCTTGATACTATCCTCGACCTCTGCTTTGGCCTCTATTTGGAGTTTTTCCTCTGCCTTGATGATATCCTCTGTTTTGATTGTTTCCTCTTCCTTGAAAATTACTCCTTCTTGAGTTGTAGCCTCTGTTGAAATTGTTTCCTCTGCTTTGACTGCGACCACGACCTTGCGCTACTTGATTTTGATTGAAATTTCCTCTTCCTCAGTTTCTTGAACTATCAGCTGAGGAGTTACTTGAGCTGGCTTTGGTGAAGAAGACATCTTCTCCAATTTGTTTCTTCTTCCCAAAGGTTTTATCATGTTGAGCTAACATGTCACTCAATTCATCAAAATTTAGCTTCTCTAACTTTCCAGTGACTTGCAAAGTTTCCAAAAAATGTGTATATGATGATCGCAATCCAGAAATTAAAATTGTGGTCAAGAATCTTTCATAAACAGCTTGAAAACCAACATTTATGATTCTTTCTTGATGTTTTTAAGTCGTGAAATATACTCAAGGACATCACCACCTTCAGTTATTTTCTGTTGAAGCAATTTTAATTGAAGATCAACCTTATTTGATTCAAGTTGTGTATCAAAGAGATCTTTGAATGTATGTAAATAATTCCATGCATCTGAGGAATTTTCAATATGTATGTACATTTCATTATTAACTGAAGCTTTTATAAGAGTTAATGCTTTGCCATTTTTTACTTCCCATTTTGCAAGTGAAGCTGCATCTGTTGGTTTATTTGGCTTAATGTTGCCATCACAAATTTCATGCCACAATTCATTATATATGAGAGTTCTTTCAATTACATGTTTCCATGTATTATAAGGTTTTACTCCTTCTAGCTTATTAGATTCAGAGAACAGATTAATTAACTTCGACACTGTAGTGTTGAAGCAGTGCGCCAAAAGAATCAAGAATAAAATTTTGAGCAACTCGTCACACGAAACACGCCACGCAAAAACGATACACGCCATGCAAAAAACGATCTATCGGGGCTTGTCCTTGACCCTCATATAGTCATTGAAAAAGGAGAAAAATTACTGAGCTTTGCACTTGGCTCTAGTCAATTTCTCATTGAGTGTTTACAATGAAATCTTTGCAAAATTTGATAATGCTTTTACAAATCTCCTTAAAAAAATTAAAAAAATTAAAATAAATAAATAAATAAAATTTACCCCCCCTCAAAGTAAAAAATTACTTTGAGTTACAATATCACTCATTGTTTCTCCCAAAAAAAATGACAAAATTTCAATTTTCTCCCTTATAACTCCAATTACAAAAAAAATCTCCTTATTGCAAAATTTTAAGAGTTTTATGAGCTCTCTTATCCCTCCATTACAATCACTCTTTAAAAATTCCTTTACGATCATGTTTTTCCATGCTTCCCATTAAAATTAATATAATAAACTTAATGAAATCACTTTATAAAAAGTGATTAAAGGAATTTTTAAATCATTTTAATTCTCACAAAAAAAAACTTAGCTAGTTCGGAGCAGTCCGTTAAGCATTGTCTAGAGTCGATGGCAGGGGCCAAGAAAGTCAGTGTTGTTCTATTTTACATGGATGGCGTTCTTTGCAATAGTGAAGAGGTGTCTCGTGAGGCCGCCGTGGAACTCTTTGTAGAGATCACTGTCTCTGCTGTTTCGGTCCAGCGTTCCATAACCTCCTTGCATCCACGTGAAGTACAACTTCCGCTGTTTCTAAAACTTTGATTCTTTCACTATCTAACAGATCGAGTACCACAAAACGTCAAATTTTGGGCCATAGTAAACTGTCACATTTTCACACGATTTTTGTCATCGTGTCTTACGTTGTCTTTTCATTCAATTTTCTCGAAATTCAGAGCAGTGGATGTTTATGGTCATCAGCTGGCCACGATGATTGATTTTATTGCTCATCTCTATTGTCTTCCTTCAATTTTGTTACATTATGAGATTTTTATATTCAGAAGAACCAGACATAATAAAATCATTGCTTCATTGGATTTTTGATTTATACCAAAACAGTGGCATATGATCATTATAAAACCAATTTGGTGTGCAAAAAATGTCAAGGGATCAGAGAGTAAATTCTCACATCTTATTGAACCGGGATCTTCTGTTGGTGGGATTTGTAGTTTTAGAGGGCGTTGATGGAAGTATTGACAGGCTTGGGCCCTTGGTGGTTAAGGGATGAAAGCCTGTTTGGGAGATGGGGTCCTCCTTTAAGCTTAAGAAGAAGGTCGTGAAGAAGCCAACTTATTAATGTTGGGCTCCCTTCACCGACTGCATGCATAGGCAGACCAAACTGTGGAGTATTCAAAAGTAGAACGTGTGTGGGGTATAATGGAAATGCCATCCACAGAGGGATTGAGTGTCATTACTTGTGCTATTGCACTTTTGGAACCTCACGTTCTCAGTCCCGATGTAAATTTCCAGAAGAGATTAAAAAAACTGAAATTAAATTGAAATTTATTTTCCCTAAAAAAAAATTGAACAATTTGCATACCAATCATTTGCTGGTCAATTCAATGGAATTTTCTAAGAACTGGTAGAGCTGGAATCTCCTCCTCATATCCATTGCATTATTGTAGCTCTGATACCACATTAATGACAGAAGTGTCCTCAGACACGTAATTTTATTAATAATGGAAAAGAAATTACATAAAAAGTTGTAGGAGTTTACAAACGTAAACTTCTACTAAATTTGCAATTAGGAGACTAACCTATTTATAAGCTCTATGTCCTAACTTATTTTAGTTATGGATCACTTGAAAAAATAACAAGTGTCCATTTACTAAATGTATTCCTATTTTAGAGCCTAAGATACGACTCAATTCTAGAGTCCTATCTTTGCTAACAACATTCTATTTCTAATTGTCTCAAATATTTATTAAATATTCTTATTTAATAAATATTTTTATTCTCTAATATTTATTAAATATTATAATTTAATAAATATTTTATCCTAACTTTACATTAATATATTTGGATCATCTAACATTATCACTATATTGGTATATCTAACATTTTAAGTGTCAAAAGCTTGAGTACTTTATCTTTCTAAATCTCAGATAAAAAAGATGTTTGAATGGATTATTAAAGCAAAAGTTAATAAAATGTAGTTATATATATCTTTCATCCTTATCAATATGATAATTAGCATGATTTAATGTCCATAAATATGTGGTTAGAGGAAACACTAACTTTCAAGTCATTTTCTTTGCTATTTTTGCCTCCTCTTTTGGCTTTACAAAAAAAAAAGTAATTAGCCACGATTATGGGTTTAGCAAGATTCACTACAAATGTGTAGTTTAATAACAACTTGGAGACAATAAATTAAACATCTAGTGAATAGAAGGAATTGATGTCATCATCCCTCTAAAAGCATCTAAGATGTTGACAAATATAGCTTGGCTATAGTATTAGGGCTTCCTATACACAGCTGCAAATTTTTCTGGATGGCCAAAAATGGTCAGAACCAAGCAATTTTTTTTCAAAAAAAATCACAATAAGAGTGTTTGAATCATGTTTTTAATGGTGGAAATGGATTCGGCGCTATCAAAAACCTAGTGAAACACACAAAATCTTGAAATTTGAGAAAAAATCCTGCTAAATTTGATCAAAATCTTTAAAAAATTAAACTAATATTAGTATCTATTATTTTATTGTTATTTGAAAATATTCAATAATATCTTTACAACTTAATCTATTGTTTATGTCATTCTATTGTTGTTATAGATACTTAAAAAAAATCATTTGCATGTGAATTTGTCAACAATTCACTAATATTCTAAAAATTTATCAATTTCAACATAAAAATAAAACGTATTTTTCCTTCATTCCACACAAAACTATATTAACGCTTTGGTTTGGGATAAAAGAAACTCTATTAAAATCAATAATAATTTACATGTTCTTTATTAAGCATATATATACACATGATGCTAAACAATTTTAATAATTTACATGTTTTTGATTAAGCATATGTACAGATGGCCCTAGACCTTGGAACATCACAAAATCTAAAACTAGAAATTGCACCAAGAGGTGCAAGGGAACGCCGAAAGGAAGAAGAATTATGTTGTGCTATCAATAAGATAAAAATGACCTTGATATTTTATTTCTATTTATTTATATATATTTTATTTATTTATTTAATTTATTTATTTTCTCTTTCTAGTAGATTGTTGTTTATAAGTGTGGAGGTGTGTACTATAATAGTTTTCAGATTAGGAAAAAAATATAAACGGTTTTAATGCTGTGGAGTTTAAATCAAGTTAGGAATATGTTAGTTTCAAGCTTTAATTTGGCGAAGTGGGTTGGGAAAAAGGGAAAGTGATGGCGGTCTTACACCCACATTCCAGTTTCTAATTATTTCAACTCTTCTTTGCTGTGTATAAAATGTATTCACAGCTTAGTTCTCAACCAAATCCACCACTTGGGCATTCAGCACTCTGGTTCTATCCATTCATTCACTAAGGGAGCCTTCTTAATTCTCCCTTCAAATTCATTCATTGATGGTTATCTTCCCTATTTGATTTTACAAGTGATATGATGAATTTTGTTGCAGTATAAAATATAAAAATATTTTTCATAGAAAAAATATAATTAATGTTATTAAAAAATACATTATTCTACTTAAATTAATCAATAATTATAAAGAATATTAACTTATAAAGTTAATTTTTGTATTTAATTTTGTGTGAGCCCTATAGATCTACTCCTCCTGTGCCTCTAAATTTATGAACAAGGTACTCAACTCTTACCAGAAATTTGGCGCTGGTAGCTCTCTTAGGCGTTAATGCCATGATGTTACTCCGCAATTCTATTTCTGGGCTGAATTCCCTCTTTGGACTTCAGCCACAATCAAAATTGGATTTGCGCAGATATGTTCAGCTGACCCAGTTGCATGTTACTGGAAATGTGCAGCCCAAATGGGAAGGGACGCTGTCTGAATCTCATTTACATAACCACTTATTGAATGGCAGTCTAAGGAGGCTGGGGTTAAGGTCGGGGTCCGGAACTTGGGAACTTTGTAGAAAGCTATGTAGAGAAAATTTTGTGAGCAATGTTCTATTGGATGAGGCTCTCAAAGAGGAACTCGGGTATTCTCATACTCAAACATCAATTGGGTTTCAAAGCATTAAAGACCCACAGGAGAAATGTCGAGCGGGGGAAAACATAGCAGCAATTGGAGTCCATGCAGGTGAAGGGTCTTTTGTCTCCGGAAGGAGGAATGATGGTTTGATGAGTTGTGCGATATTTGAAGGCAGTGGAGTAGCGTCGGTGTATGACAGAGTTGTTGTTGGATCGAAAACTGCGATGGGATCCGGTAATGGAGGATTTGGAGGTGAAGATGGGGTGGAGGTGGAGGTGGGTACGGAGGCAGAGGAGATGGGTCTGGATCAAATTCCAATAGCAGAGATACTTACTATAAGAAAATGCTGCGGGCAGATCCTTGCAACCCACTTCTGTTAACCAATTATGCTAGGTTCCTACAGGAGTAATGGAAGAATCTGAACTGCGTTTATACTGTTATATAACTAATCATCTTAGTGTTGTTAACTGCATATCATCAATCTCTTATATATTAAAGACGCTCAATTTATAAAATGTATATTCCTACATCACAATTTTTAATCTGTTGGCTTTGTGTGTATTTAGGTCCAGCATGATGTGGAAAAAGCTGAGGAATATTATGGGAGGGCCATACTAACCAGTCCAGGTGTTGGGAATGCCCTCTCTAGTTATGCCAATTTGATATAGGACGTTCATAAAGATGCACCTCGTGCAGAATATTACTATGAGCAAGTTGTAGAGGCTGCTCCGGATGACTAGTTAGTATCTTCCCTATCTCTTCAGTGGTTTTATCCAATTATTTATAAATTTATGTGTAAGGTTTTATTCTCTCTCTTTAGCTTGTTATCTCCAATACTTTCTTTACATTTGATCCTATTTAGACATTGATGTTAGTTCTAGTGCAATTCTAGGAATGATGGCCAGATAGGATCTAGTCTCGTTTGTCATTATGATGGCTCTGAAAGTGGATAGATTCAGGGATTTTAATATATGCAACCTTTGAACTGATGTTATCTCACGGTTGGCTCTATTCTGCAGCAATGTTCTTGGATCCTATGCTCATTTCCTATGGGATGCAGAAGATGATGGAGAGGATCCGACATCCTGTATTCATTGTGGAACTGCGACTACTATAGCTACCTGATTGCATCAGAGGGCTAGTGGCAGTTTGATTTCTATGAACAGACTCACAAAGTCACTAAACTTCCCAGACCACTGTGATCTTGCCATTATCAGTACTGCAGCTCAGATTTTGGTAGTTACAAGCGTGGATGATATTTAGCATGGCGCGTTTAAAGAAATTATTGTAAGTTGGAGATTCATGTATGTGGTGTCGTTCTGCTGTGCAAAGCTTTAAGACATATGGGTTCTCTTGATCTATTTGGTGGTAGTGGTGCTTATGAAGGCATGGAATGCCCTGGTGGGGCAAACGAATGGAAGCCAAGGTGACAGGGCCTGAGTAAAATCAAGTGGTCCGCTGAAGAAGAATTGGTCAAATGTGGCTACAAATGCTCTCTCTGATGGCTGGTCCTGTCCATTGAAATGCATCCTGCATGTAGAGGATCTTATGCCAGTTAATCCAAATGACATATAGCAGCTGATGCAGCCCTTTGATGTTATGTTTATATAGAAGCGTGGAGGAATTCCTTCCAATTTTTGACAAGGGCATCCCATAGGAGGAAGGTCGGATTCAGATTTAAGATGTCTACTTTTCATGGACGAAGCTCTCTCAGTTTCCTAGCCTCTAGACAGACTTGATTGCTGGGTATTTCTCTCTAATCTGTTCGCAGGGTCCCCTGTATCATCATCTTTCCACTTTTCTCTGGATTGCTGAAGGTTTTCAAACCCACTTATTAGTTTTGTATGGATGTCCATCTTTTACCTCTGTTGATTTTTTTGTGTCTTGGTTTGTTATGAAGAATATCTTTACTGTGTAACTGATCATTGCACATTGAAGGGCTTTCAAAGAAATAAAGTTTCTATGAAGAGGTGGTATACCGTCGGATGGAGTCCGTTGCAGAGACATCGACGGACCCTCCAAAGATAAGGCAGAGCGGATTGAACGAGGAGGCGAAGTTAACCGAGTTTCAGGAGGAATGGGTGCAGCTGGCAGCTCAATTGAATGGCCAAATGTAAAATTTTAATTGGTTCCATGCGCGGTAGGAAAATCTTTTCATTGGCTGGGGTGAACAGTGTTTGCTCACCCCAAGCCCACAAAGAAAACGCCTCCGGCGTAATTAGAATTACAACTACGAGAGTTGTGATTTATTCATTTAATTTTATGCATTATTAATTCCATACTGGACTCGTCTAACGATTAACCTACTCGAATATATACTCTCATCATAATCGGATGGCTTTCTCTTTACCTGTTGATAAGATGCACGACCTTTTGACACATTATTCCAAAATATACAGGGTCCACCTACAAAGTATGTAGTTAACCTTGACGCGCATTATGGAAAAAGAAAGTAAAAGTAAAAGTAATATAATATAATATAATAATTATTTTTATAATATAATTATTATAATTATATTTGATATTCATATTCATATTATTATTAAATTGAATAAATTTCTATTGTTTATATTAATTATATTTAATAATGTGATTCTGCATATTATTCATAAATCTGGTTGAAAAACTCTGGCATTTATTAATATAATTGTACACATTTTTTTTTGTCATTTTCTCTCTACAAAGTATGTAGTTAACCTTGACATGCATTATGGATTAAAAATGTAAAAATACCATCTTCTCTTTGTGATTTAGTTAGATAAGCATTGTGGAAAAATAGACCATATGCACTACCTTTTCCACACATCTAGCTTAACAAGCGACATACTTATGGATAGCAGCTAGATGGTGAAATAAAACAAAGGAATGAACTTTTCGTGTCTAGTGGGTATGGTTCTTGATCATCATGGAAAAATAAACAAGATGCTAGACCTTTTTCATGTGTTTTTGTTGGTTCATTCTAACACGCATTATGAAAAAATAAACCATTTGTCTTCCCTTTTCTCATTAATTTTTGCAAGACACACTCTCTATATAAAAAAACCAGCTTTAACGACTAGTCAAATTTCATTATTTGGTTATATATATCCACTAGTCAAATATTTTTACTCGCTTGGGTAGGTATGCTCAACTATGCTCCTAGAAATTAAATTATAATAATATTTATGATATACATAACATATATATTAGCAATTGTATCAAGAGGTGTGAAATAATGTTGAAATTTTAAGAAACAAAGATTTAATAAAATTTAACTATAAATCATGAAACCATATTTGAGACTGATAAGGCTTCAAAAGATGACATGATTTCGGCTTCTTCAGAAATGAATTCAACTATGGAATCTGAGTCATGCAAATTGACATCCATTGTCGATTTCCTGTTGTCCCTACTGAGAGTTATTTAAAATCCTCCCCTTCAAAATCATCCATGTTCAGCTTCGCAAAGCCCGTGTCGAGTCTTCCCATGACGAACCCCATTGTTTTCTAAAAAACCCTTGCAAATTTCCTGTCAAGATAAAGGGATTTGCAATTTGCATATGCAAAGCCCTCGGTACCCTCTGATTTGGCTAATCTAGAGCCTCTTAGTTCTCTGGAAATGAAATGAGGAACAATGGTGGCAAGGAGGTCACATCTGAAGTGGCATTTGGTGGAGCGATCCCCACATCCCAATTGTCCTTACATCTGTGTCATTAGAGATCAGAACAACTCTCTACATATTTTGTATTAAAATTCACAAGAAAATCTCTCCCCTTTTCCTCTATTAAAATCCACACTAAAGGCTTTTTCTATTAAGATCCACAGTCAAATAGTCTTTTGGGGAACTTCAACCTTGAATTGGAATGGCATTACTGTGGCAGGTTGTAATCAAGAAGCATTATAGATACAAGAGGGACCTAGTCAATCTGAGCAGGTTTTCATAATTTCTAGAAAAGCTAGCTATGGTAAACCTTCAAGAAGACAATAAGGGATCCAATTATTGTTATAATAACCAAGAATAGCCATATAGTTTGTTCACGAAAAGTAAAAATAACAACATCATCATTTTCCATAGTGAAAAACACAACTGTGTAGTTCACTGAAAAAGAGATGTATCAAATATGAATTTAACATGCCTAAAAGCATCTAGTAAAAATTAAGCCTAGATGTATGCAGTGTACATGGGATAACTGAAAAGGACACTGGAAAGTCGAAGAGTACAAATTGATGATATCCTCTAAAATAGAAAGACAGTTTGAACTGTAACAAAAATTACACCTACATGAGCTCATACAGCGAAATTTGAATGCTTCATCAATATAGAAATGAATGTAATAACAAAACAAGACCATTACAGGTGTCAACGTTGTCAATGTAATGATAATAAATACCAAGCCCCTCCAAGTTTTATTTTGATAATTGTAGATTGTTAATAAAAATGATCATTTTGGGAGGATTGAGGGGGCTTATAGACAAATGCAAAGACCACATATACTTTTTTCCACAGGAAAAATCGTAATTTTTAAGAGAAAAAAAATTACATATTGCATTAGATGAAAATATAGACCAACAGCCAGCCAAGACTGGTGTTAAAAAAAACATACAAAGACCATTAATATACAATGAGGATAAAATTATGTTTTTCTCCCTTTCTTGTTTTCCACCTTCCGCCAGGCTCCTTGAGAGGACGTGGGGGTGACAAGGGCGAGCTGATTTTCAACTGTAGCTACTCCAACATCCTTGTCTGAGTTAGAGGTGTCTGATGAGTGATGTTGTTTGATCCCACCACTGTCTGTTACATCTGGTTCCTTTGTGGGCGGGTCCTGTCGTGTTTTTATTTCAAATGGATCCTGTGTTTATTTTTCTTGTGTGTCCGTGACAATTGTTGACCGTTTGTTCCCATCTGTAGTGGGTAATTCCTCTTATTCTTCTATCTCCTACTCTGAGTCGCATGGGGGAAATTACCATCCTTTGGGTGCTTTTTTATCCCTCTTCTTTCTTCAGTTGTCTCTCTTTGTTTCAGGACATATATTTTGTAGATGACTGGTCTTTCTACAAATTATATATCTGAAGGCTGTATTTTCATAGTCTATATGTTGCATCCATTTTTGCTATTTATGTACCAACTGAATGCTTTTTGGCAGTCCTTTGCTGAGATCCACTTCTACAAAGATATGTGCGAAGGTGAATATTCTCTCCTCCAGTCGTTGTGTATATGTTTTTATGTATCGCCTAATGAAATTCCCAATGCCTTGAAGGGCGTTGTAACTCCATAAATGTAGGGGAAGATTATATAACCTGACCCAAACCGGAATTCTCGAGACAACCATAGTGTTAGCATCAAAATCCAAGAACCATGGGGTAATGTAAAGTCCCATAGAACCCAAAAACCACGGACCCTTCTGGAGAATGTATTCTCCGATTTTTGAATGTTGAAATTTAACTATAAATAAGCCTTTTGAGCATAGATGTATTTCTCAATCCATAGTCCAATTTTTGAAAATCCATTGAAATAGGTCCATTTGTTTGGGCCAGAAGCTATTGAATCGGCATATAAGTGCTTGTGCCTGATATGTGTTTCAATGATCATCAATCTCAGGTATATCTATGGCTAGTTCAAGAGTATGATTCAACTTCTCTACAATGTAAGGCCTAGGGGCATTGCCCTCTAGTTCTGAAGGGGTAGTTAGTTTTTTGTTCCCTTGAAGTATGTTCTTGAAGGAGGGTCTTGTATTTTTGTGATCCTGTTTTGAGGTACTGCCTCCCCTTGCACCACCAAAGCTTTTAGTTTTTCCTCGGTCCCCTGTTCCTCCTCCTCGCAGCCTTAGGTTGAGGATAATGGTGGAGCCAGAGGTTATGGAGTAATCCCTTATGGTTCTGAAGTGTTGAAGTGCTCTGCCTTCATGTATCAATGATTGTAATGGTACTAGGTATCCCTGAGTTTGTGAGATTTTCATTTTGAGGTCTATCACCTTCTCTATAACATCTTTCCATAGTACTATATTTTCCCCAACAGAGGTTTTAATAAAAATTTGAAATATTTTTGTGTTTACCTGTTGCATGGTTTCTGCAGCCCTCTTGTATTCTCCCGCCAATGCCGATTCTAGATCCTTCTGCGATGGGAGACTCCATTTGTGTTGTGGGTGCCTATGTGAAGACAGGTTAGATTCAATGAGATATAGGGCATCTGCATCTGTCAGAGGCCGACAGGTGGTGCACCAATGGTGGCCCCATTGAGGTGGTGCACCAATGTTGGTCCTCCAGCTGCCGCCATGTACCTCCGTGGGGTTTCCTTGCGCGTCTACCAGGTGCCGTCGGGTGCCATTGTTGAGAGCCACCAACCGTGGGTGCCCGATAGTGGTGCATTGGTTGTGGATCTGCCATTCACAGGTAAAGGAGCATCGGGTTGGTCCCAAAACCATGTGGGTCTATGTTGATATGTGTCGAGTACCCTATGCATCTAGCGCTACGAGGAAACCACACCAGACCATCGATCAAGGGGCTCTTGAATCCAGGAACAATGACCCTCACACTGTGGATACGTAGCCGAGTAGCATCAGGCTTGAGAGGTGTTGCCGCATAGCAGCATGTGGCCTTTGTTTTGGAAACCCTAGCACCGCTCACCATTTTTTTTCGAACCAATGTCTTTAAATTGCAAAGACCACATACACTAAAACCAGTAAGACAATAATTAAAATACTCTGACACTTTGATTTTGAAATATATAAGTTAATGCATGAGGAGAAATGAAAACTACAGATATTTATTCAAAGTTGCTCAATGTGTCTACAGGTTGCTCACTTTTCTTCTACCATTTTAATGATATCTAGCATATTCCGAAAACTAGTATAAAAATATTATGATTTTATCATATGTTATAAAAATATAAAGAAATGAGAACTAAATTGAAAAATCAAATGGATAATAATTCCATCCCTATCTTTCTAGTGATCGAGGAGGATTGTATAGGTCCAAGTGCAAGTGGCTTAAGTACAAAGGCTGAAAAATCAAAGTGTCAGAAATGTGGAAAACTTAGTGTCAAGTTGAAGATCTCGTATTTCTAATTCCAACGGTGTGGACAACACTCAATTTTGAGTCTGTATGAAGGAGTTAGAGGCATTCAAAGTTTAAGGGTTGACTTGATGATGTGGTAGCTTAAGGAGGCGAAAAATTTGCAAAAATCTGACCACCAGATTCTAGCCAACTCTGGCCAAATTCCAGGCGAATTTGTGGGTGCATTAAAATGACTCCTTCGGTCAAATTCTAGAAATTTTAGAAAGATCAGGTTGTTTTAAATCAAATAAAAAAAATATAAAAAAACGTAGGGCAGGCCATGAACCCCGCCCTACCCAATGGATCACAATAAATAACATATAATAATGGGGTTGGGCAGTGGTCATGACCCCTCTTCCCAACCACCCGAGTTCATTAAAGGGTGGGGTCCATGGTTGTCACCCCGCGGCCCCAATCCACACACCACATAATATGACATATGCCAATGGGGGTTAATGAGGTAGGTCGCCCAATGCGGGCCTAACCCCCCAACGTACCATATTTGCATTACAATATATGGTTGGGTTTTTAAAAAGGAATGTCGTGTTTTTTAAAAATGAATTCAACCTTATAATAGAGGGGGCGGGGTTTGACCACCGGACCCTCTCCCTCACCTTTGGGATCTCAACCAACTTAGCCAACGGGCTTCCTTGGGGAGTTTTCCCACCTTTTAATATATAAACCATTCATTTCAGAAGTGCGCCCAGGCAGGTTAGGAGCGACACAGAGTACGAGACAGAGTGGAACCTTGAGCGCTTTGCAGGAGGGGGGCGAAACAATGAACTGAGTCCATTTCTAGAGGGGCCAGATTTGTTCGGTGTCAGAATAAGGAAAATTTTATATGGATTCTGCACCTCTCTGCGACAAAAATCCAATTATGTTGTCCATTTCTTCATCAGAGGTCTCCAATTTTAGGGCACTTTCAAATATGGAGGTCATTAATGCTTATACTTTCATTTTTATTTGCCACTTAATGAAAGAGGGCCTCCCCATTGATTGAGTAGTGCCTGAAGACGTAGTCCTTCCCGGACGAACTCCGATATCAATTCCTTGTCTCCTTGCATGATTTTATGTGCTTCTCTATTCTTATGTTTATGCCTTTTAAGTTTCATGGTTAAGATGCAATTTTACATGTAATTATCTAATACATCTCAAAGAAAAATATTTTGGATCAAGTGGTATCAAAGTAGGTATTTGTAGATGTGAATTGCATGTTTGTATGCTAACTAGAAACAAGCTATGAAGAGGCGAAGGGAAACTAAAGTCTTTTGATCCCAAAGTGGGACGTGCACATCGAAGAAGAAACATGGATGACGATGTTCAAAATGAGGATGAGCTAAACTTCAGCAATAACTTCTACACCATGGCAGATCAGGTCGAGAAGTTGTTCTCTAGACTTGAGGAACTAGAGAAAGAAAGGGAGAATGCTTCAGAAGGAAAAGGTTCAGGGTATGGAGATAATGGAGGAGATCTTGTTACACTGAAATTTGTCACCATGACGTTTTAGTGTCTATATGGGTTCATCATTACTCATATATTACTCCCTTAGAAGTCTACGACATCAAAGGTCCTAAAATCAAGCCTTGAAATTGAGAGAAAAGCTCATAAAAGTCTTAAAAACACTTGTACCGCACTTTCTCTTAACATTGCCTATGGTGCCGCATTTTTTTTTCTCTGAATCATGCAGAGCTAAACACATTTTTTATTCATTAAAGTTGCGGACCCCTGTAAAAGGTAAAACAAAGGCGGAAAGTAACATTTAGAAGCCCAACAATCAAATCTGGAAGCTTCTAGAAGCAATTATCCGGTCGAAGGTTCGCTCCTATCATGTATGTTCATTCCTCCATTATGGGAGCCTACCCCTTGGTTTATGGAGCTCAATCCCTTCAAAAGAGGACTCTATCCCTTCCATTTTGGAGATGTAACCACTTTCCTTTTCCTATAGATTGAAGCTAAGGTTCAGTTTCAAGGGAGTTGGACTTTGAGAATTTTTGAGGAGAAATGTTGTAGAAACTCAGACTCTCTTAACTGATCATTATATGGGAATGATTACACACCCATGTGAATTTTAGCTGAGAGAGTGCAAAGCTTGTCAAAGTAAAGGAAACGCCTATTTCGGACCCCAGGAAGGCCTATACGACATCAAGGCAGACACGGTTGTAAGGCTCTTCTTTATTAAAGATAATACAAATGAATATCGTTTTCTCAATGAGTTATTTAATTCATTATCTCATTTCTTGAATTCCTTGATCATCTTGATAGACGTTTGATTCATGAATTAATTTTTATTATGCAGGTGCTTTTGATATTTTCTTGTGTTTGTGATTGCAGATCCTTGACAACGACTTTCTTCAATCTACTGGAAAGAAGATCAGCGCTAGACTACAAGTAGGTTTCCAAAACCCTGTTATATTTAGTTCCAAATCGAACAGTGTCTAGAGAAAATGGTTTTTATTTGTTTGTTTGTTGCTAGCTGTTCGTAGGACACTTGGGAGGTTTGTCTTGTCCACAAGAATGACTTATCCGTCCAACAAATCCACCTCCTTCTCCTCTAGTGAGTGAAAGTTCTTCCTCCTCTTCTCACCATCATCATAGGAATTCAGGAAATGCGTCTAATAAAACTTTCTTTAAGTTAGATATCAAATTTGACCTTCCCATATATAATGGTGAAATTAATGCAGAGAATCTTAAAAAATGGATTAGGCAGATTGAACTCTATTGTAGGATTCATAAAATGGTGGAGGACATGGAAAAGATTCAGTTGGATTCTCTTCGACTAAATGGCACAACTCTTATCTGGTGGGAAAGAAAAATTCAAGGCAACAGTAATTTGGGTAACCTCCTTTCCTCATGGTCAAATTTTATTGTTGCACTAAAAGATCAATTCTATCCCTTGGGTTATAAGAAAAAATACTTAATGGAGTGGTAATACGTAAGGCAAGGAAAGGGACAAAACATGCAAAGCTTTACCAAGGAATTTAGAAAACAAGCACTAAGTTTGGGCATTTCATTTGAGTCACCTAAAGTGGTAACTAAGTATATTGGATCATTACATACTTACATTAGACATTCATTGTTAATGTTTGAACCTACTACTATTGACTCAGCCAGTGTAAAGGCCATTCGTCTTGAAAACAGGGGCAGAAATGATAAAGATTGTCATTCAAAGAAACCACATTTCAAAACTTCAAATGGAAAATTCAAGGGGAAAGGAAAGGAAAGGAAAAATAGATGGCATCAACGAAGAAGGATGAAAGAGAAAAGCCTTATTGCACTCACTGCAAAAAGGAAGGTCATGATGACGATTATTGTTGGAAGTTGTTCCCGGAAAAGTATCCAAAGATATATGGTGGAAAGGGTAAGCAAAATACAGTAGCAACCTCATAGAAAGACTTTGGAACTGACTCTGGCAATGAGGCATTAATCACAGCAACAGGCACAAAAGGTACTCTTTCTATTCATGTTAATTCTGAATCACATAGAAGCACTAGTTCAACAGATGAGCCTCTTCCTAATGAATGAAAGAGAATTAGGTTGTTTCATATTAGAGTTGTTATAAATCATACAAAAGTAGAAACTCTATTTGATTCAAGCTCTCAAGAAAATTTAATCTCAAAATCCTTGGTTAAAAATTTAGGCTTAGAAGTTAAGCCTCATCCGAAACCTTATCCGCTTGGATGGATACATGAGAAAGTAAAAGTAAATATAACCAAGCAATGTAAGGTTAAATTTGTAATAGCTTCTAAACTAGTGGATGAAGTATAACTAGATTTTTTTGAGTTTTGCAACAAGAAATAGTGAAGGAGGCATCCTGAAACATCATCCTTGATCCTAGTTGGAAAATAATCACTTAAACTAGGTGGGGCCCACACAGGCTATTTTTAGGTGTATGTCTATTTTTAGACATGGTGAGCATATTCTATATGTAGCAGGAGGCTATTTGTAGATGGTTGGTCAAATGTGAAAAATATATGAGATTCTATTTTTAGAATATTGGGTGAAGTCTATTTATAGATCGTCGATCTAAAAATAGATGCATATCGATTATTATTAGCTCTTAATAATCATCAGACTCTAAACAACAACTTATTCTCTTGGAGCACTTAATTTCAGTATACATATTTGTCAAATCAGTGGGCTGAAGGAATTACGCAATTCCTAAGGGTTTACTGGAGTTCATGCATGGAGGACTCAGTTAGAACTGAAGTGGCAAAGTTATGACAGAGTTGGAAGAGTAGTTCATGGAGTGTATTCAGTTTAGCTTAGTTAGACTCAGTTGAGCTAGTTGTATCTAGTCTAACTGAATGATACACTAGTTAGAGTGGAGTGAATTAATTAGTTAATTAATTCACAAATAATAAATCATTAATCAACTGAACAATACATTAGTTAACTACAGTGCATGTCAGATCCAGTGGAGACCCAGTGCAGAGATAGGTGAAAGGGTGAGATAGAATATCTGTTGTGACCATAGTGATGCATGAATTGCATCTACATATACATTGGAGTTGCCAATGATAATCACGCAGTCAAGAAGAGTGGGATTGCATCAAATTGGTCTTTGTAATCAGCTTGGATTGCGCAGTGGAGGCAGGCTAGTAGGAGGGCTGAGATTGGTGCATGGATTTGCAGATTTCTTCTTGTTAGTGTGTGACGATTGTATTGTACTGAGATCTTGATGTACTAAGCTTTGTATGAGGATTGTTACATGATCTCCATGATACATAATATATGATAGTCGGGTTTTTCAGCTTTAGGCTTTCTCGTTAAACAACTGTGTTATGTGCAATTGTTTTTATGCTTCACATGTGTGTGCAATTAATTTTCCGCAAGAGATTAAAAGTGGAATGATTTTGTATTTTGAAAGAAGTTAAATATTGTGAGATCAAGGGAATCTAGGACATATGCATGTTTATTGTATATAATTTATACAGATTTCATACCATTGGATATCTGTGGTATTGTGTTAGGGAGTCATTATCTTTACGACAGGAAAGCAATTTTCGTTTGACATGAAAATAAATACTAAATCACAAAATATGGGGTAGAATATATTGTAAGAGTTCATCAAACCAAGATCAGTGTCGGTCTTGTAAGTGCAGGATAGATGAAGAGATTGGGGAATTCCAGCAAGGGGTGTTTTCTCATGGTTGTGAGATAAAAAGATGCAGAAAAATCTGACGCTTTCCGAGGATGTGATCGGCTCATAAAAGGGAATTATGTGAATTTATTTATAACTACGATGAGTTGTTTCAGGAACCCAGAGGATTGCCTCCGAAACAAGAAATCCAACATGAGATCCATTTGCAGCATGATGCTCCATTGCCAAACATTGGCATGTACAGGATGCCATCTATCGAGATGGAGGAGATCAAAAAGTAGGTTCATGAATTGTTGAGCCAAGGGGTCATCCAGCCAAGTACTTCTCCATGCGGCTCGTTGATCATGTTAGTACCCAAGAAAGATGGTACATGGAGGATGTGCGTGGATTATCGAGCACTAAACAAAATCACGGTGAAAAATCGATACCCTCTCCCTCACATTGATGATTTGTTAGATCAATTAAAGAATGCTATCTATCTCACCAAATTGGATTTGCGTAGTGGTTATCACCAGGTTAGAATTACAAAGTAGGACGTGTGGAAAAGTGCCTTCCAAACCAAACAGGGGTTGTTCGAATGGATGGTGATGCCATTTGGACTGTGTAATGCTCCAGCCACATTCATGAGGGCCATGAATGATCTTTTTAGGTCTTTCATTGATGAATTTTTCCTTGTGTATTTAGATGATATTCTTTTCTTTAGTAGAACTTGGGATGAACATGTATGCCATGTAAAGAAAGTGCTTGATGTATTAAAAAGGGAAGAATTGTATGTAAAATTTTCAAAGTGTGAGTTCGAGAAAACCTATTTGGTTTACCTAGGTCATGTTGTCGATAACGGTCAATTAAAAATAAACCCCTCCAAAGTTGAGGTGATTGTAAAATGGCCTAAGCCTACCAATGTAATAGGGGTCCGTAGTTTTCTAGGTGCAGTACAGTACTCGAGGAGATTCTTTGCCAACTTCTCCATTATTTCATCACCCTTACATGCACTGAAAAGTGTAAAACAAGCCTTTCAGTGGGGAGGAAAGCAACATAAGTCCTTAGAAGCACTACAAGAGAAAATTAGCACCGCACCAGTCCTAGCTTTACCCGATCTCCAACAGCCTTTTGAGCTCGAAACTAATGCTAGTGGGTACGCCATGGGAGCTGTATTGTTGTAGAAAAAGAAGCCAATATGTTACCATTTGGAGAAGTTCTCCCAGGTTGTCATCAATTACCCAACTTATGACAAGGAACTCTATGCCTTGGTCCAAATTATGGAAAAGTGGAAACACTACCTGCTCGGCAAGGAAACCATTATCCATACGGATCACCAACCCTTGCAATACCTTCAGTCATAGATCAAGCTACAACAGATGGGTTTTCTACAACAGTTTCATCTGGAAATCAAGTATAAGAAGGGAAATAACAAAAAAGTAGTAGATATGCTCTATCACCCTCCTATTTTTTCTTCTATTAATTTGCGTGATGCTTCGTTGTCTTTTGAAAGTTATGCTTAAAAATACGCTAATGATGATGACTTTAAAGAAATATATGCAAAACCAACTCATGGATGTCAAGTGGAAAACTATCATTTGGAGGGGAAGTTGTTGTATCACCTTGGCAAATTGTGCATACCCACAGCAGAAACAGAACATGTAATTCAAGAGGTGCATACCTCTCGTGTGTCAGGTCACTTGGTGTCGAAAAAACATTATGTCATTTGCAAAGGTTTTGATTTTGGCCTCATATGAAAAACATTGTAACCCAACTTGTAAATGGATGTCTGATGTGTTTTGTTTCAATGCCCTCTAATAGAAAACTCGGGCTCTACACACCACTCCCTATTCCGTGTCGTCCATGGGAAAGTGTGTCGATGGACTTTGTAGGAGGTTTGCCTATGTCTAGAAAAGGTCATGACTATTTGTATGATGTCGTAGACCACTTTAGAAAAATGTGCATATTAATGCCTTGTAAAAAGTAGGTCATTGATGAGCAGACTTCTTATCTTTTCTTCCAGTTTGTTTGGGTCCACTTTGGTTTTCCCACATCGATTGTGTTAGATCGAGAATCTTTCTTCCTTGGAGAGTTTTGGAACAACTTGTGGCGAATGTTGGACACCAAGTTGAAGAGAAGTATGACATTCCATCCACAAACCGATGGACAGACAGAGGTCGTCAACCATACTGTGGTACACTTGTTGCGAGGCTATTGCAGCAAACATCCCAAGCTGTGGGATGAGCATCTTCCATATGCGCAGCACGCCTAGAACCAAGCAGTGCATTCCTCTACACAACGTTCACCATTTGAGACATGTTTTGGTTACCTATCAAAGGACCCTTTTGACATGATCTATGGAAGGGATGAAGATTCCAGTGGACATGATGATAGGGACAAAGCTCAGTGGTTCATGCAACGGATACAGAAAATTCACCAAGTAGTACAGGGGCAGTTGGAAAATATTCAGGCTCGATATAAGTCTCGACATGATAAGCACCGAGTTGACCATCAATTTCAAGTTGGTGATAAGGTGTGGTTCCATATCAACAAGGATCGAATGAAGGGGGGAGGCAAGAAATTGTGACCAATCTGGTATGTTCCATTTACCATATTGGAGAAGATTGGGAATAATTATTTCCGACTTAATTTGCCTGTATACCTGCAGATGTACCCGGTCGTGAATGTCAAAAATTTGAAGCTTTATGAACCACCATTAATTATGGCCACCAAGGAGGTAGGGTCAGTGCCTACAGTGGATGACTTTGCACCAGAGTATCTCGATGAATTGCCAGAAGACATCATTCTCGATAAAAGGACCAGGACTTCGCGATGAGGAGATGTGGAATATCTCCGTGTTGGTTTCAAAGGGATGCACCTAAGTAAAGCTAAATGGCTTGAAAAGGAGAATGTTAGGGAGAAATTCTCTCACTTTTCTATTGATTAATAAGGCTTTTGGGGTCCAAAAGCTCTTTAGTGGGGAGGAATGATCCAGGAGGATCGTACAGGTCCAAGTACAAGTGGCTTAAGTACAAATGCTCAAAAATAAAAGTGTCATAAATGTGGATAACTTAGTGTCAAGTTTAAGATATAGTCTTTATGATTCCAACAACGCAGACAAAACTCAATTCCAAGTCTGTATGGAGGAGTTAGAGGCAGTAAAAGTTTAAGGGTTGACTTGGTGATGTGGCAACTCAAGGAGGTGACAAATTTGCAAAAATCCAGCCACCGGATTCCAGCCAACTCTGGTCGGATTTCGGGAGAATTTGTGGGTCCATTAAAATGACTCCTTCGGTCAAATTCTAGAAATTTTAAAAATATCAGGTTGTTTTAAATCAAATATAAAAAAATATAAAAAAAGGTAGGGCGGGCCATGACCTCCGCCCTACCCAAAATATCACAAGAAATAACATATAATAATGGGGGTGGGTAGCGGTTGTGACCCCGCCGCCCGACCACCCAAGTCCATTAAAGGATGGGGCCAACGGTTGTGACCCCGCGGCCCCAACCCACACGCCATGTGATATGACATATGCCGACGGAGGTTAATGGGGCATGTCACCCAATGCAGACCCGATCCCCCAATGTACCATATTTGTATTAAAATATATGGCAGGGTTTTTAAAAATTAATGCCGCGATTTTTAAAAACGAATTCAACCTTATTACGGAGGGGGTGAGGTTTGACCACCTGACCCACTCCCTCACTTTTGGGATCTCAACCAACTCAGCCAACGGGCTTCCTTGGGGAGTCTGCCTGCCTTTTAATATATACATCATTCATTTATGAAGTGCGCCTAGGCAGGAAAAAAACGACACGGAGTATGAGACAGAGTGGAACCTTGAGCACTTTGCAGGAGGGGGGAAGAACCATGAACTGAGTGCATTTCCAGAGGGGATAGATTTGTCCGGCGTCAGAATCAGGCAAATTTTATATGGATTCTGCACCTCTCGGCGACACGAATCCAACGGTGTTGTCCATTTCTTCATCATAGGTCTCCAATTTTCTAGCACTTTCATCTATGGAGGTATAAGGGTGTAATGTTGCATTAATGCTTGTACTTTAATTTTTATTTTCCACTTAATGAAAGAGGGCCTCCCAACTGATTGAGCAGGGCCTGGAGATGTAGTCCCTCCTAGACGAACTCTGATATCAATTCCTTGTCTTCTTGCATGATTTTATATGCTTCTCTCTTCTTATGTTTTTGCCTGTTAAGTTTCATGGTTAAGATGCAATTTTACATGTAATTCCTTTATATATCTCATAGCAAAAGATTTTGGATCATCTAGTAATCAGAATTCCTTTAGTAGCTTTACCTGTAGGTGAGATTTTACTTTCTATAGCTAGCGTGGGATTCACATATGTCATTTCTTATTACAAAGTCAAATATAGTTAATGCACAACTCAGTAAATTTATTTGATATTGCTAGAGAATCGAATGAGCCAAAGGAAGCCAAATGACCTCCCATGATCGGTAGAGTTGAAACAACCTCTACTCCATTGCCAGCTCTTGTGAGGGAAAATATTTTACACTTACACAACTTGTATCGTAGTTTCCAATGCATATCATGGATTTGGCATCGTTGGTGATGAGCTCCATCATTAGACATATTTGGAGGGGTTAATAGCCACCCTTTTTCCTTTTTAGATCTATTTTTCTTGAATTTTTATTATTATTTGGTTTTATGATGCTAGTATAGGTGGTGATTAAGGCTAACATACTATGAGTGCCTAATATGAGGTTGAGCGCATAAATTCATGATTTATTAAGTATTTTTATAAGGATTTTATCATAAATACTTGGAGGAGACAATAAGGAGAAATTATTGGAGGATTGTCCACCCTCCTTAACTCTCAAAGGCAGCCAAAGGTTCCCAAATATTCTCTCCAACAATTCGAATTCCAAAGGCAGCCAAAGGATCCCCAAGGATTCTCTCCAGCAATTCGAATTCCAGAGGCTGCCAAGCACTCAATATTTGTTTACTTGGAGTCAAATGGACTCAATCACCATTTTCTAGGGAGATGTTGGTAGCTGACCTGTGGAATCAATAGAGCAGAGCTAGAGCTAGGATGAGTTAGTCAGTTAGTCGATTCTAGTTGAAACTCTGTTGCAAGCTACTGAGATTTTTATTATTTTACTTAGTAATCAAACTTTCGGAGATGTATGAGGTTATTCTTTTATGAAATGAGTAGACTGATTTCATTTGACTTATTTAAGTTTCAGAGAGCCAGGCTCGTGGGTTAGGGCCCAATCCATGTGCCTCAACTTCTCTACTGTTACTATCTTTTCCTTTCTGCCATTAAGTTAGTTTTATTTCTGTCATTCAATTAGTTCTAATTTTAATAGTTTCATTGATGTTTATTTTTACTTCAAGTGTGCTGTTGTAGTTCATTTTCTTGTGAGTAGTAGAATAGAGGAAAAAATCCAAAAGCTGTGGTCAAGCCTCCCCCTCTCATCTCTGTCAATAGAGTTTGATTAGGGTAGACCTTCCCACAACAAAAAATTACTTTTTGTTTGAGTTTAGGGAAGAAATTGCATTACCAATTCTGAGTCTCTCTTTCACTGTTTTTATCACGCATTTTTTTTCTGCTTTCTGTGCATGAATCCGCAGGTGTGTTACACTTATGAGAACTGCTGGTGCGCCTCCATTCCCTCTTGTTTTCCGCTTCTTTTTACTGGTGCACCCACCTTTTGTTCCCAAAAACACTTAAAAACCCTTCAGCCTGCCTCATTCCTTTGTCTTTTGTTATTCACGATTGCCTTACCTTTTTAACACAAAACAATTGAAAACCATTGGAATTTGACCTTCTGCCCTTGCTCCTCAAATTTCCTTCTACCGTACATTGCAAATTTCAAATCGCAGTGTTAGTTTACTTCCATTAACACTTACCGCTTCCCGAAGCCAATTCCGAACTCCGCCGCATCACAAATCACACTTTCATGTGATTCTTGTTAACACTTTATGCTTCCAAAACCCGATTGCAAAATATCGCAATTGCATTTCAGTACCGCACAGAAACCATTCAAAAACATAAAAAAAACTTGACTTCCACCCTTGCTCCTTGAATCTCTCACTACCGTACATCGCAATTCACAAACCTCAATATTTCCCTATTTCCTTAAACACTTATCGCTTTCGAACGCTGATGTGATATTTCTGCCACATCGCAGGTCGCTCATCCCAACCTTTTTTTTTCCTTCTTTAACACTTACCGCTCCACTTATGCGATATTGTGATTCCAATATCGGCCCCACCTCCACGTCACCACTCCGCATCGCACATTACAAATCGTGTTTTTTTTTCTTTTTTCTTTAACGCTTACTGCTCCAACTTTGCGAAGTTGCGATTACGATATCGCATATCGCAACCTTTTCCTCCATCGCGTCTCCTCCATCGCACTTCTCAATTCATTATGCTCCAAAGCTATTTTTGCGCTATAATAAATCTTTTACAAGGTTTAAACCCACTCTTTCCACTTCTAAGCCTTGTCTCATGCATTAAGCCCTCCATTATCCACTTTAGACCTTTTTTTCCTCCAAGCCACAAATAAACCCTCTTTCAATTAGGATTAAGTCATGAATAGATTAGTTGCATGGGTATACACATGGTAGATAGGCCATAGGATAAATAGAGTGCATTTAGTCATTTGGCCAAGTTAAGTGTGGTTTAGAATTAGTTTCCTTTTTATCATTTCTTTCCTGCAAATTAAATTATTTCCATTCCTGTCATTTCTTTTCAGCAATTTAATTTAGTTTCTTTCTGTCATTTCCTTCCTGCACATTAAATTAGTTTCATTTCCGTCGTTTCCTTTCTACAAATTAAGTTAGTTTCCTTTCTGTCATTTCCTTCCAGCAATTTACTTTTCATTTTTTATCATAATTTAAGAAATAACACCCTTTCGTAAAGCATAAGAGGATGACATGAGCAGAATGCATCTTATGTGTATATAACACTGTCACATCCAGGTTTTTACAAATGCCGGGTTGATAAAGTAAAGTAGGGCAGCCCCTAGGAGTTGCAGCACTCTTGGTGAAATACCAAGACTCACCACTTTTTGGCACCGTTGCTGGGGAGGTGTCTAGTAGATTCTTTTTATTTTGTTTTTAGCATTATTTTATGTTTTCCTTTATTTTCATGTCATTTCAGAAATATTGAAAAAATACAAAAATATTTGATTTTCATGCCTCGTAGGACTTGGAATACTCAAAGAAAAACCTTACCTAAAACCCCCAAATCACCTCTTGGCCACCCTTGACTCTTCTTCAGTGGCAGTGAGAGTGAACCCCCTCTAGGAGAGCCTTCTGAATATTTTGAGGATCCTATTGGGGAAGAAGAAGAAGACCTTGTTTCAACTAAGGGACCTGATTCACCTATCTTGACCATGGTTGGGGTCCAGAGAGCCTTTCCCATAAGAGAGGTAGATGGGGAAACTAAGATGAAAAACATTAGCCCCTTAGCTCTTCCACACTTTCATGGGCTTACCTCTGAGGACCCTGAGACATTCATGTTTGAATTTGTTGTTTTTTATAGGACTTATGACTACACCTCTGATGATCAAAAGTTGAAGCTATTCCCATCCAACCTTAAGGATGCAGTCTTGCGTTGGTTCATGGGTATTCCTGGGGATAGCATCACTACCTAGGCACAGATGGAAGATACCTTCAACAACAAATACATAGACTACTGTAGGTCCAAGAAAACTGAGGATGAAATATTTAGGATGACTCTAGGACCTGATGAATCCTTAGAGGACTATGAAGAGAGGTTTCAATTAAACTATAAGAAAGCCAACTGCACTCTTGATCCTGCATCACTTAAACTTGTACTTCTTCGAGGGATCAGTGAAGAGATGATAAAAACCTTGAATATGCTATTAGGAGGAGATATCTACCAACAACCCTATGAAGCAATCAAAACTGTCTTCTCAAACCATTCTAGGGCATTTAGGAAGAAGGGAAGAGCTAGCCAAAGTACATCCAATACCCCTTCCTCTTCCTCCTTCATAAAACATGATATTGGAAACATGCTAGAGAACTTCAAGAGTGACATGCTGCACACCTTTTCTTTGCAAATGGATACAATGCAGGTCAAAAGGAAGCAAGAAGAAGTAGATAGATCCCTAGCCATATTTTGTCCTAGATGTACCAGGAAGCACCCAGGAAATTAAAGTCCACTTGATATCATAGAGGTTTTCTTATTCTGTGAGGAGAATCATTCCATAGAAAAGTGTCCCTCCTTACCTGGACTTAAGGTTGTATATCAAGATGGGGAAGCAATGCCAGAGAAACTCTATTTCATCAACCAGAGAAGGCCTCAAGGCCCTCGGCCATATCAACAAGGTATGCAAGGTGAACCTTACTCTTACTATCACAATGATCAGAGTGCACCCATGAAACCTTTGTACACCCCCACTCCTCCATCCTAGTCTACACCTCCTAGTTGGGCTTACAACCCTTCATATCATCCTCAGCCAGTAAACCAACCATTATAGTAGTATGTTCCACACCAACCTCAGTGGAACAATCCATCCCAAGGGTGGAGGCCTAAAAAAAATGAACCATCTACTCTAATGCCTTCACCCCAAGCTCAACTTCAGCTTACTCATGCTGCTCCACCTGGCCTAACCCAAATACCTGCACAGCCCAATCCGAACTTGAAAAATAGACTGGCACAGTAGGCTCCCAGTGGAGAAACATCCTATCCAGATTATGTTGTGGAGAAACAAGAGGTTAATCTCAGGTCGGGAAGAGTAATCCCAGACAACCATCCTCCATCTCCACTTGTAGAGGTTGAGGAGGAAAAGGAATAAGGTAACAATCAAACCCAACAACCCCCTTTCTCTGAGCGCTTGATCGACCCTAGTCAACACACCCCTGAGGAGACTGAAGTCCTGAGAGAATTGGAAAATTTTTGTGTAAAGATACCACTTCTACAGGCCATTAAGAATGTCCCTAACTACAATAGGCTCATCAAAGAAAAGTTCTTCAAGAAACCTGGGAGAAGGAAGAAAGATACCCCCACCATCAATGTGGTAAGACAACTATCTGACCTAATGCTGAGAAGGGTGATATTTCCAAAGTACCTGGACCCTGGTAGTCCAGTTTTTGATGTGCATGTAAATGGTGTCTAATGGGTATGTGTTATATTCTTTCCACGACTAGTCACATGTTGGTCCTTATTTTCCAGTGGGCAGACCCGCCCATGGTTTTTTGCATGGGTTTGCACATGGTTTTGGGGTATGATGGTTTTTGGCCCTTGGTATTTTGTAGATTCGGTCAAGGGAACTACGGTTATGTTCTAATCTAGGGTTAATGGATTGGGTTTATGTATGATTCGACATGTATATATATGTGTTGTAACACTAAAAGGAATATAATGAAAAATCAAGCTGGTCGTCTCGATTTGGGATCCAGGGGAAAATCTCTATGTATATATGTTTTATGTTTTATGCTCTCGCTATTATTTATTTTCTGTTTTAAGATTCATTTGCAAATAATTTCTGTACAAGGTTAAAACCTACAATGTCATAATACCCAACACTTCGATTGATTTAGGGGTTTCCATCAATGTCATGACCAAGGAAACTATGTTGAAACTTAATCTCCAAGGGACTTTCAGGAAAACCACAACAGTTCTGCAACTTGCAGATCGATCCACAGTAACTCTGGAGGGAATTTTTGAGGATTTTATGGTTACCATTGACTCTTGGGAGTATCCTACATATTTCCTGGTCCTGCAACCAAAAACCAAGTTCAATGGTTACCCCCTCATCTTAGTGAGACCTTGGTTAGCCACTGCATATTCTTATATTAGATGTCGGGCCGGAAACATGACGATAAAAAATGGGCCTTTGTCTAAACAGCTAGTGTTATATCCTCCAACCCAACCTTTCATTGATCATGATCTCCCTATATGGTTGGAGGATGAATAATATGATTTATATAACACTTCCCCTATGTGTACCATAGATGCTATTCTTAGAGGGGGGTAGCTTGATGAAGATGAACTCATCGACCATTCCATTCAAAACCAGTCCTCCACTAACATTCCTCTCGAAACCTTAGTCAAAGAGTCTAAAATCTAACCTTGGATGCGAGTGCACTTAGTTGAGTTGACCTCTGAAACCACCAAGGCTATTGAGTTTGGCCCATCCAAATCTCTGAAAATCAACCTAGACCTCTCGAATGAGGAAGAGAAACAACCATGTCATATTTTGAAAGAAAACCTTGAACCATTTTCTTGGAATTACAAGGGTATGAAAGGGGTGCATCCCTCAGTATACATACATCACATTTACATCAAAGAGGGATGCAAGCCTGTGAGACAACCCCAAATAAGGATGAACCCGGATATGGAGGACATAGCCAAAGAAGAGCTACAAAAATTGTTGGATGCAGGGTTCATATATCATATATCCGACAGTGAATGGGTATCTCCTCTTGTCCTAGTGCTGAAGAAGAATGGAAAGTGGCGAATTTGTGTTGATTATTGAGAATTTAATGAAGCCACCAAGAAAGACCATTTCCCTTTGCCCTTTATAGACCAAGTCTTGGATGGCCTTGCAGGGAAGAAGTTCTTTTCCTTCTTAGATGGGTTCACTGGGTACAATCAGATTCAAATCAGCCCTGAAGACTAGGATAAGACTACTTTCACCTACCCTTGGGGTACCTTTGCTTATAGAGTCTTACCCTTTGGTTTGTGCAATGCCCCAGCTACCTTCCAAAGAGCTATCCTGAGCATCTTTTCTGAGTTAGTCGATGACTCTGTCGAAATATACAAGGATGATTTCACAAACATATGGGGATGAATTCTAGGAAGCTCTCTCCAATTTGGGTAAAGTACTAAGAAGGTGCATTGAGATGCATCTCTCCTTGAGCCCATAAAAGTATGAATTCTTGAAGAAGGCAGGGGTTGTATTAGGACACTCCAAATCCAAAGCAGGAATAAAGGTAGACCCAAAAAATTCACCACCATCAAAAGGGTACCTGCTCCTCAAAAGCAGAAAGATGTCAAGAGTTTATTAGGCTTAGTTGGTTACTATAGAAGGTTCATCAAAGATTTCAGCAGGATAGCTTCACCATTATTTGGGTTATTAGCCAAATATTTTGAGTTTATTTAGTTCGGTCCTTGTCAAAAGGCTTGCTATCTCATTAAGGAAAAGTTGACTACTGCCCCCATCCTTTGAGGTCCAAATTGGAATTTTCCTTTCCACATCCACACTGATGCATTCAACAAAGCTGTAGGGGCAACATTAGGACAATTAGAGGACAAAATACCTTATGCCATTTATTTTATTAGCAAGAACTTGTCCAAGGCCGAGCTGAATTATATTGTTACTCAGAAGGAGATGTTAGCCATTGTCCATGCCTTGAACAAATTCAGACATTATGTAACTCGATATCAGACCTTTGTTCACACTGACCATGCAACCATCAAGTATTTAATGAACAAACTAGATGTTAATGTTAGGATAATTAGATGGTTGTTACTTTTGCAGCAATTCGATTTGACTATTATTGATAAACCGAGAAAGGAGAATGTTGTTGCAGATTTTTTGTCCAGGTTAGCTCTCCCTGTAGGTGAAGAAGGAATGGTGGATGACCAACTGCCAAATGAGCATCTCTTTGCTATATCAACACTCTCACCATGTTTTGCTGATATAGCCAACTACTTGGTTGCTGGGAGACTCCATCCTAATCTTTCATTCAGGGAGAGGAGAAGAATCATCAGAAAAAGCACCCGTTTCACATGGATTGGGGGAAACCTTTTCATGCTAGGCCCTGATCAAATCCTAAGGAGATGTGTGAGGGAGGAATAATTTTTTGATATCCTCTCTACATGTCATGAAAACCCATGTGAAGGCCACTTTGCTGCAAAGAGAACTACTTACAAAGCTTTGCAAGCAGGATACTATTGGCCTACCCTTCACCAAGATTCCAGAAGATACAGCAGTAGGTGTGACTAGTACCAAATGATGGGGAAACCCACGCAAAGTGATGAGATGCCTTTTCACCCTTAGGTGGCTCTTGAGACATTTGAAAAGTGGGGCATGGACTTTATTAGACATATCGATCCACCATCTGGACAAAAGAAGTATGTCATAGTTTGCACTGATTACCTGACAAAGTGGGCTGAAACAGAAGCAATGAAGGTAGAAACCGAGGAGAAAGTAGCAGAATTTCTGAGGGAGAATTTTTTTTACAATTTTGGATACCCCGGAGAAATAGTCACTGATCAGGGAGCACAATTCACCTCTCATCTCATTGAGAATATTTTGAGGAAGCACAAGATTCAACATAAAAATTCTACTTCCTATCACCCTCAGGAGAATGGGCAAGTAGAAGTGACTAACAGAGCTTTAGAGAGCATCCTCACCAAGGTTGTGAGCAGCAACATAAAATATTGGGCAGACAGATTGGTAGAAGGTACTTGGGCGTACAACACTACTTGGAAGACAACAACAAGATTCACTCCTTATGAACTGGTCTATAGTAAGAAGGCTCTACTTTCAGTTGAGTTTGAATTCAATACTTTATAAATGGCAACTGAGTTAAATATAGATCTATAAAATGCCCAAAAAGAGAGGTTGTTGCAACTAAATGGATTGGATGAGTTCAGAATGCAAGCACTTCTTCACACGGAGGTAGTTCAACTGCAAAGGAAGGTATGGCTTGACAATAACATCAGAGAAAAGAACTTCCAAGAAGGAGATTGGGTGCTTCTATATGATTCAAGGTTTAAAAAGCCGATGAAAAGATGGTTGGGACCTTACAAAGTGGAAAAATGTTTTGATAATGGTGCAGTTCAAATCAGAACCATAGATGAGGAAGGAATCCCCTTGCTTGTCAATGGTCACAGAATTAAAATTTACAAGAAGCCTTTGTCAAAGGCAGAGTTCATAAATTCAATAAGTAGAGAGGTGTATGTGATGGGAAAATCCATAGTTTCCCACACCTCCTGAAAAAAAAGAAAGAAAAATAATAAAGATCCATGGGTGAAAACCTCTCTGAGGCGCCCGAGGAAATATTGTGGGTTGAAAACCTCAATGGAGGTAGATCACTTGCTCAAAACAAAAAAGAGAATAAAGATCCATGGGTGAAAACCTCTCTGAGGTGCCCAAGGCAAGTCTGTGGGTTGAAAACCTCCATGGAGGTAGCCAATTTCTTTATAAAAAAAAAAAAAAAAAAAAAATCATCTGCATTTCTATGTTTTCTGTGTTAAATGTTTTGCAGATTATTAATGGTTTCTGGAAACATAGGGATGCATTCATATTCTTTTCCCTTCTTTTTTTTTACCATCCATCTCATCATTCACTCCATTCATTTTCATAACTTCCTCCATCACCTCCATACACCACATTACTCCATTCCTGAGCACAATGTAGCAAGGGAAGTGAGACACAGACTGCTATAGACATCAGGGAATTCCTAAAACACAGACATCTGTTCTTGAACAACAAGAAAAACAAGGGAGGAGCTCATGAAGCAGACCCCAGGAAAGACAAGAGTGCCACCCATGGCATCTGTAGCACCCCCACATAGCATATCCAGTAGGAAAAAACAACAAGGAAAGATCAACAACTCACTCAGAGAGCTGATCATTCAACAAGCTACTCACTCAGAGAACATAAAGTAGTGAATAACACAACATATAAGAGGCTTGTCTCCAAACTCCATCTCTTGCAACCTCCTTGACAAAAACTGATAAGCACAGGTATAACCCCTTAACCCTCACTATGCATTCATTATAGCCGGAAGTAATTAAATTTGCATACTAAGAGTTTAAGAGGCAGAAAGGTGGCCAGTTAACTTGGCCACCACTATGAGGTATCGAAGGAAAAAAATGGAAGTACATGCCACCTGGGCCAGCAAAAAATTTTAATCAGTTGGATTGGAGGAGGACGAGAGGAGGAGAAACACAATATGAGAGAGTTAACAAGAAGAGGGTCCAATTGTCTACAACATAAGTTGGAGTTGAGTTGCATTACATAACGGTCTACAACAAATAATTAGCTGCATAGTCTAATAATATAGAGGGCCCATCTCATCCAAACCAGTAAATTGAATTTTTTTTTAAAAAATAGAGAGATCGACGGAAGCCCGTATCGCAACAACAATGAGCTTCAACCGCGTATTATGGGACAACATGCAGCCACAACAATAGTACAGCGTCACCCTACCCATGGCCTGGTCCTATTTCGTAAATATGAGCAGGGAAGCTTTTATAGCAACCCAATAAAGACAAAATTCCACTTCTAGCCGTAGAGAAGAAGAAGAGGAAGAACCAGAAGAAGAACCAGAAGAGGAACAAGAAGAACTAGAAGAATTAGAGGAAGAGACAATGGGCCAAGGAAAAACAGAAGAAATGGCAATAGAAGTCATAGAGATAGCATAATGTGAGCAAGAAGAAAACTCACAGCACAAAACCACATCCTTTCAAGGCAAAGAGGTAGTTTCCACCTTAGCTCCTCTGTGCGTAAAGAGAAAAAGGTAGACCTCTATGTATTTTAGAGTTGATAAGAGTCAAAGGATAAGTCAGAGAGAGCCAGAAACTCCTCCCAAGATCCGATTATCATTGAATAATCACCAAGGGAGGAGGAAATAATCGAAGGAATAGTTTTGAAGGAGCAACTATAGAAGGCATATGCATAGAATGTAGCACTGAAGGAGAAATTTCAGCAAAAAGGGCAGCAAGTAGCCACCATGGCAGACTTATGCATAGAAGCCCTTCAGCACAGATTCCCTTCTGACTCATTAGTTGTGTACCTCAAGGATCAATGGCTCCTATTTCAAATCAAAACTATAGCCTCCCATGTATCACTACCTTTCCAAGATTGTGGGAAATTCATGGATTTCTACAAGAATGCTAACATGGCTAATTAGGAAAAAATGACAAAGTTTTATGTGCATAACCTTGTGCTGCCAAACTTGGATACTTGGGACCCCAATACTATAATGGGGGATATGCAGTTGATGGATCTAGTATCTTGGATGAGGAATGAGGACACTAGAGCAAGATATGGAGGGTCATGGGAAGAAGAAATAGAGAACCCCTATATATCAGACCAGAAATTTTCAACCCAAGAGGAGTCATCTTTAACCGTCGAGAGATTGAAAGGGACCCTGCACTAGTTGAAAGCTACCCTCAGAATCAAACCCAGGTGATAGGCCACTTTGATGATGTTTCTAGGCAGATAGGATATGAGTGCATTATGGCCAGCCAGAGGAGATGGAACAACCTCCCTCAAAGCCCCAAGAACATGGAGTACCATACTCCAAAAAGACTGAGGGGTGCATTAGAAAGGGAACCATTATACAAGAGGGCCATGCAAGCCAAAAATATTCAATGTTGGGTCTAAAGCTTAGCCCACCTTTACTGTTGGGGCTGATTGATGAAAATGACATAGATGCATAAGATAGAGAATTGGAGAATGCAGAAAATAATAATGGTTTTTACCCCCTTGGGGAAACTCCCACACTTCTTCCTCAGGAAATCAAGGGGGCTGCCAAATTCTTGAAGGAAATGCAGGAAGAAGATTAATTGCTCAGAGGATGAGAAACCATTCAGTAGGGGGGTGATGATGAGCTCCATCATTAGACATATTTAGAGGGGTCAATGGTCACCTTTTTGCCTTCTTAGATCTCTTTTTCTTGCATTTTTATTATTATTTGGTTTTATGATGCTAGTATAGGTGGTGATTAAGGCTAACATTCTCTAAGTGCCTAATATGAGGTTGAGTGCAAAAAATCATGATTTACTAAGAATTTTTATAAGGATTTTATCATAAATACTTGGAGGAGACAACAAGGAGAAATTATTGGAGGATTGTCCACCCTCCTTAACTCTCAAAGGCAGCCAAAGGATCCCAAAGATTCTCTCCATCAATTTGAATTCCAAAGGCAGCCAAAGGATCCCCAAGGATTCTATCAAGCAATTCGAATTCCAGAGGTAGCCAAACACTCAATCTTTGTTTACTTGGAGTCAAGTGGACTTAATCACCATTTTCTAGGGAGCTGTTGGTAGTTGCCCTGTGGAATAAATAGAGCAGAGCTAGAGCTAGGAAGAATTAGTCAGTTAGTCAATTCTAGTTGAAACTTTGTTGCAAGCTATTGAGATTTTTATTATTTTACTCAGTAATCAAACTTTCAGAGATGTATGAGGTTATTCTTTTATGAAATGAGCAGATTGATTTCATTCGACTGATTCAAGTTTCAGAGAGCCAGGCTCATGGGTTAGGGCCCAATCCATGTGCCTCAGCTTCTCTGTTGTTACTATATTTTCCTTTCTGACATTAAGATAGTTTTGTTTTTGTCATTCAATTAGTTTGGATTTTAATAGTTTCATTGTTGTTTAGTTTTTCTTCCAGTGTGTTGTTGTAGTTCATTTCCTTGTGAGTAGTAGAATATAGGAAAAACTTCAAAAGCTGTGGTCAAGCCTCCCCCTCTCATCTCTGTGAATAGAGTTTGAGTAGGGTAGACCTTCCCACAGGCCAAAAATTTCTTTTTGTTTGAGTTTAGGGAAGAAATTTCATTACCAAGTCCGAGTCTCTCTTTCACTGTTTTTATCACACATTTTAGTCTGCTTTCTGTGCATGAATTCGCAGGTGTGTTAGACTTTTGAGCACTGCCGGTGCGTCTCCATTCCCTCTTGTTTTCCACTTCTTTTTATTTTCGCACCCACCTTTTATTCCCAAAGACACTTAAAAACCCTTAAGCCCACCTCATTCCTTTGTCTTTTGTTATTCACGATTGCCTTACCTTCTTAACGCAAAACTCTTGAAAACCATTGGAATTCAACCTTCCTCCCTTGCTCCTCGAACTTCCCACTACCGTACATCACAATTCACAAATCGCAGTGTTTAGTTTACTTCCAATAACACTTACCACTTCCCGACGTCGATTCTGAAACTCTACCGCATCGCAAATTTCACTTCCATGTGATTCTCGTTAACACTTTCTGCTTCCAAACCCTGATTGCGAAATATCACAATTGCATTTCGATACCACACAGAAACCATTCAAAATCATAGAAAAAAACCTGACTTCTGCCCTTGCTCCTCAAATCTCCTGTTACCGTACATCACACTTAGCAAGCCACAACATTTCCATGTTTCCTTTAACACTTATCGCTTCCGAATGCTGATGCGATATTGCTACCGCATCGCAGGTCGCTCATCGTAACCTTTTTGTTTCCTTATTTAACAATTACCACTCGGGTTCTGCGATATTGCGATTGCGATATCACGATTGTGATATCGGCCCCACCTCCATGTCACCACTCTGCATCACACATTGCAAATCGCATTTTTTTTCTTTAACAGTTACCGCTCCAACTTTGCGAAGTTGAGATTAAGATATCGTATATCAGAAATTTTTCCTCCATCGCGTCTCTGCCATCACACTTCTCAATTAATTCTGCTCCAAACCCATTTCTACGCTATAATAAAGCTTTAACAAGGTTTAACCCCGCTCTTTCCACTTCTAAGCCTCGCCTCATGTGTTAAGCCCTTCATTAGCCACTTTAGCCCTTTTATTTCCTCCAAGGCGCAAATCAACCCTCTTTCAATTAGGATTAAGTCATGAATAACTTAGTTACATGGGTAGATTCATGGTAGATAGACCATAGGATAAATAGAGTGCATCTAGCTATTTGGCCAAGTTAAGTGTGTTTTAGAATTAGTTTCCTTTCTGTCATTTCTTTCCTGCAAATTAAATTAGTTCCATTCATGTCATTTCTTTTTAGCAATTTAATTTAGTTTCTTTCTGTCATTTCCTTCCTGCACATTAAATTAGTTTCATTTCCGTCATTTCCTTTCTACAAATTAAGTTAGTTTCCTTTCTGTCATTTCCTTCCAGCAATTTACTTTTTATTTTTGATCATAGTTAAAGAAATAGCACCCTTTCGTAAAGCAAAAGAGGATGACATGAATATAATGCATCTGCTGTGTATATAGCACTGTCACCTCCAAGTTTGTACGAACCTCGGTTTGATCAAGTAAAGTAGGGCAGCCCCTGGGAGTTGCAGCACTCTTGGTGCAATACTAGGGCTCACCAGTTGGTTCCAACGATGATAAAAAAAAAGATTGTGCTCACTGCCTTCTTCGCTAATATAATGGATGAAAATTGAGGATTCATGCCTGGAGCAGCCGAAGAATATTGTAGGGTTTTCACTAATATAATGAACGAAACTGGTGGAGTCGTTCTTGCAGCTACCAAGAATATTGCAGGGTTTTCGAAGATAAATTAAGGTCAAGGTAATTGTTTTGTAATGGAATTAATGGCACGCAAAACTTGACCCCATTCATTTACCACCCATTCCCGAACCCAATTGACTGGACTGTATGATCATCAATTCGCAGAGATATATACATTATCCATTCCGAAATCTCTCTTTCACACCTAGCACGACAAAGAGCATGGGAGATCACAAGGACTAATCCAATGGGAATAATCCGCAGGTGATCCAAAATGAAATCTTGGACAAGGTTCAGTCAATCCCACTTAAGTTATGTCATTTCAACAACTCGATTGGGATTATTGGATTTGGAATAATGGGATTAGTAGAGGAAGGCTCAACCCCACCCCACCTCATCAGATAATAAGGAAAATCCTCACTTCACCAGCTGGACCAATTGGAATTATGAATTGAATTGGACTAGTGGTTAATCATCTGCTCACTAGAATGCTTTCTCACTTGGTATCGCTGAGGCAGGGTTCCCATTAGAGGACACCCAAATCGCTTGGGCTACGGGGTTTCGTTCGACTGTTAGTAAATATTCATTCCCGGGTCCATGAGACGACCTATGGAGATTACAGACTGCAGAAATCTCTATTCAAGTAAACGTGCTCACAAAGCAAAGTCCGATGACAACTTTTCCAGGAGTTGAATTTTCCACACGTCAAATTTTAACAGGAGGAAGGATGAAGAAAATGGGGATATAGGATTGACTGGGATGAACAGTGAAGTTCCCAGCCAACTCCATAGAGAAAATGCCTTTCATCATAACTATAATTTGACAAAAACACATACAAATTATATATTACAATTTGACAAAACACATACCTAACATGTCTTACTATTTATTATATTTTATGTATTATTATTTATTATCTTTTATTCTTTAATATAAATAGATATAAAAGTTAAATTCTCATAATTATTGACGATGAAATTTAGTAGGGGTTCTAAACGCATCGATCCTAATTCATTGATGTGATTTATATGGAAGAAATTTTCAAAAAATAATATTATTAATACATTACACTTATATGAATAAAATTTGTTAATTTTTTGTTAAATATTAGGAACATTGATCAGTAATAACATGATTTAGTGTAACATTTTATATCTATGATTGAGATAACTCTGAATAGCGCTTACAATTGTATGTAGGTAGGATTGGTTTGATTGGAATAATGCTTACATTAGTATATAGGTAGGATTGGTTTGTTGAGTGGATTGTCTTGTTGAGATATTTCTTCAACAATAATCTCTTAGTTCTAGAAATTGTTGGATCTCATAAAATACTATTTATGTGGCATATATCTAGAGTTTTATGATTGAATAATACAATTTTTTTTTAGCAATCATGCACTATGTCTACTCCTCTAATTTCTTTCTTGGTATCATAGCCAACTCTGGCTTAACTCCCTTCAAAGAAAACCAAGAAGATGGGGAGTTCATAAATTTCTAAATCTTTTGTGCATAGATTAGTATACTAGTGTGATTGGTATGGAGTGTGAGATTATATTAATTTAGTGTGTGAGATTTGTGTGTTGTGTTTCTTCGACTTGTGGTGGTTTATGGGCATCGATCACATTTAATTTATACACTACACAACAAATCACGCTGAGAAAAATAAAATCCGTGTGTGCTTGAGTTGTGCTGCGTGAGATTAAGATTTCCAAGCAATATGTTGTGTGCTTGAGTCGTGATGGGGGAGAGGGGGAGAAGGGTGTGGACCTGCAAACCGGTTCACCCAATTTATTCACAATACCAATCTTGCTAGACAGGAGTAGGATTTTTTCCTGGACTACATCCCAAATATGTCTGACAACTGCACAACACCGGAAGGTTTCTTGGTATTCTGAATTTCCTCTGGTCTCAGGAACATCATCAACATTCATTATTGGAGCTTATCTATGGTTGGAAAATTCTGAAGCACCTTTGCATGCTCATTATTACTAGCAGACACCTAGTCGTGTAATGAGCCACATGGAGTAGTAGATCTCCGGGGACATTTGAGAAACTACATCTATATATCTTTCATCTTCTACGAGACTGAGATCGATAGCCACCTCCTATGCTTACAAAAATTCACAACATTGTGCTGCGCTATATGTGACTTGTGGAAAAACATGTGTCGTTCGTGGAGCTCCTTCGTCCACTTCTAATCCTCTGGGAGCTCTTGTTTCTTGAGTTTATTGGTACACACCAACCATCAGGAAGCCGATCCTCAACATTGAGAAATTAGAGGAGCTCATTCATCGACTTCTAATTTATTTATATATTACAATTTGACAAAACACATACGTGATATGTATTACTATTTATTATTGTTTATTGTTTAATATAAATAGATATAAAAGTTGACATGCTTGTAATTATTGTTGACGAATTTTAGTAGGGGTTCTAAACGCGTTGATCTTAAATCATTGATGTGATTTATCTCAAAGAATTTTTCAAAATAATTACTATTAATACATTACACTTATATCAATAAAATTTATTAAATTTTAGGAATATTGATAAATAATAACATAATTTAGTGTAACTTTTTATATCTATCATTGAGATATATATATATATATATATAATTTTTAATTCATTTTGGTTTTCATGAGTTACAAATTAGGCATATTAATAATATTATAGATATTGTGAAATTGAGACTTAATGTACCTATTAACAAGGTATTTTAAGAGAAATAGTTCTTCAAAATCCACTTTCCTATATCATGAAGATTATGTTTTTCCTTCTCATCATTCTTTATTTCTTGTGCTTACTTTTTGTATGATGGTTTATAACTTTGGATGCTATTTTTCTACCTTAAACTATATATAATGTAAAGATAAAATTGATTTTCTAATGGGTCTGAAAATTCTTGGTTCAAGAAGACCTAAGGTTTGCGTGTTAACTAAAACTGAGGATAAGTGAATGTGCAATGTATGCAAATTTCATAAGAAACCAATATAGATCCATCCTAACCTCAGATCAAGCAAGATCCCAGAGGGATCAAATCTCTTGAGGTGCAAACGTATTTTAGAGTTCAAAACTTGAATAAAAAGTTTGTACCACAACCTATTTGATCCCTCTCAAAGTTTGATAGATCCGTAATTGTTACTTTGGCAGCTCGGGAACAAATTCCCTCTGTTGGAGAGTCTCCCTCATCAAGAAAGACCCCTCCTAGCCCTTGGAAGAATTTAATTTGGTTAAGGAAAAATGTATTTTTAAGGAGAAAACCCACATGTGCACACAAGTACAAGTCAACTATAAAGAGAAATTAGGCACCCTTGGAAATCATATAAACACAAGTCAAACTAACCTCATTTGGACATCATCACTAAGCATCTTCTTCTCTATCTTCTTTTGGATTAGTTCATATATGTGTGTAATTGGTTTGTACAAGTCTGAAATTGCAGGATCCAAGCTCACACATGTGAAATAAAATTTTCTTTTGGAGTCGTAGGCTTGGTTCATGGAAATCTCGGATGTATCTTCTCACTTGATAAGGTATTCTCTACAGTTGGAGAGCTTTAACCCCACTCACTATCACTAGGCCCATGTGGTTGTGATTTTGACCTAAATTATGTTCACCATTGACAATATATAATAATTTTATTCCATCATTTGATGAACTTGTTGGTAAATTCACTCAAGAGGAGGCCATGATGATTGATAGAGGAATAATTAAAAAGCATGAAGAAAGTGAGCCCTCGCATTTTTTACTTAGGAAAAGAAGAGGGAAGTAAGAAGAAGACCATATGGTTCAAGAAGGCCTCCCCATTAATCAAAAGAATCCAAGAGAAGAGGAAGTAAAAATGAATGCTTTAATTGCCACAAGCATGGCCATTATGCTCAAGAATTCCCAAAAAAGAGAAATAATTCAAGATCCAATTACGACAATCGTGGCTTTAACAAAAACAGGTTTACAATAGAAGAAGAAGTGATGATAAAATAATAAGTGGAGATGATAGAAGAAGAATGGACACTCTAGATGATTAGGAAGAAGTTCATCATCCTTGTTGAGCCTTGCAATAGGTATGTATTTATTCTCAAATATTGTCCTTTTTCCTCTTCTTCATCCATTTTTGTGCTATAATATAATAATATCATGAATGGATTTTGATAAAAAAATGAATGAAATAGTCTTGATATGGTTTAACCATCCAAACTAATTCCCATTGCTTTTATGATGAAAATAACAGATAAAACAATAGTTGTTCCCAAAAAGGAACAACAGGATCTAATCGAGGGAAAAGAAGGCGTGGTCAATTCAGGAAACGAATCAGAGAAAAAGATAAATTGTTCGAAATAGTAATCCGTTGCGAATCTCTCAATATCCCCTTATCTTGAGGGATTGCATTTGCCTTTCCTTTAGTTATAAAAGAATGAGAAGAATACGAAGACGGGGGGATGATATGATGACATAGGAAAAAGTGTAGAATGTAAATTAGACTGTATCATGTATTGTGTCGTGTATCTTTCATTTACGCATCATTTGTAATGAACAGAACGTAGTTCTAAAAGGCAGATTTGTATTGTAATGATTGCGATGATTAATACATAGTTTGCGTTGCTGTTCATTCGATTGTTCTGGAGTAACTAAGCAGTGTTCGCTGGCGGCTAAGGGCCCGATCTCTGGTGAATCTCGCTGTTGTTCTTTGTGCTATACTTTTCCATTTACTGCAAGTATATTATGCTTTTCTGCTTTACAGTGAATTGCTTATGATGATTTAGATTTCTGTATTTATTCCTTTGCGTGCGCATTTCCAATTTATTAGTTGTTTGTTAAAAGAATTGGTTTTGATTACTTAAAGCATAAAATGTTATTTCCACTACTTTCCTTTTGTTCGATAGTTTAGATCCAGCTGAAAGAGCTCTGTTAATGCTTCAGTGCTCTCGGTTGATTGAATTATTTGAATTAAAGAATGAATCACAGTTTTGGATTATAATGCATAGATGAATTACTTTCTTTAAAGCTTCAGATTTATGATTGCATCTATATTCAACGATTGGTTTTACTGTTACTATTTATATGAATATCTTGCACATATTGTGTACACATTTGAGATAAAAGGACTTACCTTGGTTGATAATTAATGTGAGGCAATTAGCAGTTTTTAAAGACACCTCTTAGTGCCCAACATTTTGGCGCCGTTGTCGAGGAGCGTGTTGCCACTTTGTAAAGAGTAATATATGATTGATGTTTTTTTTTTTTTTCTTCTGCTGAGGAAGAATTGGGTATTAAAAACAGAAGGTAAGAACCTGCGTAAAGAACGAGTAAAATGCTCGCTCATCCACCCGCTTTCTAGTAGAATTGCGTGAGAATTTAAAGTAGGGATGAATGTTTGTATTTCTGCATGAATGACTAAGAGGGAAAGACCTGAAAAAGAAAAAATTCCTCCCTCTAAACCTGAAAAACCTAAGGGACCGGTGACCCTTGGACGATCAACTTTTATCGATGAAATCTTAAGAAAAGCTGAGTCTCAGTCATCTGTAGGACCCCGAATTGTTGTTGCCAGTCGTCCTATTAACTCCCTTCAAGCTGCAGGACCACCATCTGTAGCTAACGCTGAGATTCACAATAAGACTGAAGGGATTGAACAGAGTTTACAAGATACTGAGAATTCATAAACTCGCCCTTCACATGAAGCAAATTCTTGCAACCTCCGTGAAGGAGAAGGAGAAACAGGCAGTTTTGAAATTAAATTATCAGAACCTAGATCTCCTAAAGTAGTGACTAAACAGAGGACACCTAGTATTCCAGATCAAGGTAGTTTTGTTAGAACTATTCCAGCCTCTTATAGACATCCTAGGAATAACTCTCCAGCTCCGGAGATCCCTGAAGAATACTGGCATATTTTTTACCAAATGGCTAATAACCAGCAACCTCAAACTTCTATATTGAAATACCCTATTGTTGACACAAATTTTAATGCCCCCATGAAAGCTATCGCATTACAGAACTTTTCTACCTTTCATGGGCTAACTTCAGAAGATCCCAATGCATTCCTTTTCGAGTTTGATGTTTTATGCAGGGGTTATGATTACACTACCGACCCCCAGAAGCTGAAGCTATTTCCCTCTACTTTGAAGGGAGCAGCTCTGTGTTGGTTTATGGGACTCGGTGGAGGCACCATTAATGATTGGGACCAAATGAAAACATCTTTACTTAAAAAATATCAATATTATTGCCGAATTAGAGAATTAAAAGATGAAAATTTTCAAATGGTAGCCAAGCCTAGCGAGACTCTGGAAGAATATGTAGAACATTTCCAATATAATCTGCAAAGGTCTCCTTACAAAAATATGCCTGATAATGTTATAAAAACCACGCTGATTAGAGGTATGAAATACCAATGGGCAGAGACATTAAACTTAATGGGTAAAGGTGACATTTATCAAGAAAATTATAACGATATTGTAGATTTGTGCAAGTGTTCGAGGGGTAGTATGAGGCTGAAACCAGTCAGATGTGATGCAAACCTCAGAGACAACAAAGGCTCAGGAGACAGCGTTACACGAAATGAAATTGACAATCTGTTGGAGGATTTCAAGACGGATATCTTGGGGACCCTGATGACACAATTGGATGTCATGCAAGCTGAGAAAAAACAGGCTATAGCAGAACAAAATTTGGCTATTTTTTGCCCTCATTGCAGACAAAAGCACAGTCATAAAGAATTCCCCCTAGATATGATACGAACATGCGCCATATGTACTAAAGAGCATGCCACGCAAAGATGCCCGTCACTCCCAGGATTGAAAGCATTTTTCAAGGAAGTAGAAGAAGAAGTGGAACCAGTGTATTTATTGAACCAACATCGTCAATGGAAAGCACTTCAGACAGGTATGCCCACTGATCCATCTTCATTTTTTCCTTCCTCGCAATATAGTTCTCAATAATATTCAGGGGCAACATGGCAGAATCAACCACCTTTTTTGCCACCTCAAGAATTTTTTATGCCACCATGGCCCAATCAGTCAAATCCAAATAATAATTGGCCAAATTTCCCTTATCCACCATCATTCTGGCAAAACGACCCTTATTCCTCCCAATGGTCCCCTTCCACCTCACAAAATCAGAACTGGCAATCAAATTGGCAAAGATCTACGAACCAGCCTATAGGGACAACTCCTTTGTCTAAACCAACTTTACCAGCACCTTACACGTTGCAACAGAATCTTCAATCTAATATACGACTGCAACTTCCAGCTCAACCCAACCCAAATACAAATAACAGACTAGTCCAGTCAATACAAATAATTGAGGGTCTGGACCCTGAAGATGAGTTGAAATAATGTAACGAGCTTAAGTTGAGATCTGGATGCATAATCACTCTAGATAAGGATAAATATTTGCAACCAGAAGAACCGCACACAAATAAGCCTCTGACTGTAGATGATCAAGAAATAAAACAAGGGGAAGACACAGTCAGACAAAAAAATCCTAAACAAATCGTAACCACTTCCCCCCATTCCCAAAAAGATTGTTGATACCACGCCCAATTGAATCTCTTGACTTTGACCTTCAGGGTGAACTTAAGAATATTTGTATAAAAATCCCTCTCCTCCAGGCTATCCAAGATATTCCAATATATGCCAAAACTATTAAGGAATTGTGTACAAAGAAGTCTGTGAGGAAAACAAAAACAACCCCTACTATCCATGTTGTCGAGACTTTGTCTGATTTATTACTAGGAAAAGAAAATCTTGTAAAATATGAGGATCCCGAAAACCCCATTGTCACAGTCCAGATAAATGGCCATTCTTTTCCCAATGCTTTAGTCGACTTAGGGGATGCCATTAATATTCTCACAACTACAACTTGCGACATTCTTGGTATCACAGCCTTGGAACCAACAACTACCTTACTGGAACTAGTTGACCACTCAGTCATTAGACTAGAAGGAACATTACAGGATGTGATGGTCTCTGTTGACACTTGGGAATACCCGGCGGATTTCTTGATTATTAATCCTAGGAACCAGTTAGATGGAAATCCCTTAATATTAGGAAGGCCTTGGCTAGCGATTACTGATGCTTATATCAGCTACCAGACAGACAGTATGACTATAACTAGGGGGAATGATGTGAAAAATTTAGCTTTATACCCTCCTACTCAGCCAAGCTTAACTATCATGAAAACCAGGAAGCAACCTGCAACATACTTCGCAGAAAATATTTGGTCACCATTGACTATGGTAGATGCCCTTGAATTCAAAAACCAAACTAAAGATGATTTCATTAATACTTTTATCAATCATCCTACCACAGTATTAAGTGTGAAATGTCACATGATTAAAGCAGTCCTTGACAACGAAATCGAAGAAGATCCCCTGAGAGATATCCATGATCAAAAAATACCAATAACCATTGTTTATAATAGAAAACCTATCGAAATTGATCCAGGGAAGATCCTAAACATTAACAGTAATCTGAGTGATGACCAGCAACAGAAACTTATTCAAGTCCTTAGGAAAAATAAAGGGGCTTTTGCTTGGAATTACTCAGATATGAAAGGGATTGACCCTCAGCTATGCATGCATCATATCTACACTAAAAAGGATGCAAAAACCATTCGACAACCTCAGTGTAGATTAAATCCTCACTTAAAATATATTGTTAAAGAAGAGCTTCAAAAACTGCTAGATGTGAATTTTATCTATCCTATACCTGAGAGTAAATGGGTTTCTCCATTAGTTGTGGTTCCCAAAAATAATGGGAAATGGTGAATATGCATTGACTATAGAGAACTCAACAAGGCAATGCAAAAATACCACTTTCCCCTTCCATTTATTGATCAGGTCCTAGATACACTGGCAGGGAAGAAATTTTTCTCTTTCCTGGATGGCTTCAATGGCTACAACTAAATTCAAATTGCCCCTGAAGATCGGGATAAGACTACCTTTACCTGTCCATGGGGAACATTCGCCTACAGGGTATTACCTTTTGGATTGTGTAACGCACCTGCTACATTCCAAAGAGCCATACTCAGTAATTTTGCAGACTTGATAAATGAAGGATTAGAAGTATGCATGGATGATTTCACACCTTATGGAGATGACTTTGAACAAGCATTACAGACATTGGAAAAATTTCTGGAACGATGTATTGCTACCAACCTATGTTTAAGTCATGAAAAGTGCCATATGATGATGATAGAAGGCCTGATCTTGGGTCATTACATTTCAGCAGCTGGAATTCAGGTAGATCTAGCAAAAATACAGGTAATTCTCTTAGCTACTCCCTGCACTCAAATAGAGGTACGTAGTTTTCTGGGATTTGCTGGATATTATCTTAGATTTATCAATAATTTTTCACAGATTGCTGCACCATTATATGCCTTAACATGAAACAGTGATTTCATATGGACTAACAAATGTGATACTTCCTTTACAGATTTAAAACGGCTAGTATCAACAGCACCAGTATTACGAGGTTCGAACTGGGTTATACCTTTCCAGATTTCATCAGATGCATCAGACATAGCCATTGGAGCAGTTCTTGGCCAAGAAGAAGAGAAGAAACCCTACGCTATATATTACATTAGCAAAAACTTAACCCCTGCTGAATTGAATTACATAGTAGCAGAGAAGGAGTTTTTAGCGGTTATTTATGCTATTAACAAATTCAGACACTATATAACTGGATACCCTGTAATTCTGTATACGGATCACTCTGCTATTAAATACTTAGCTAATAAACCCATTATGAACGGAAGAGTGACACGTTGGTTGCTACTTTTGCAGGAATTTGATGTAACTATAAGGGATTGACCAGGGAAGGAAAACCTTGTGGTAGATTTCCTCTCCTAAGTGCCAAGAATGGATGACGCAATATAAGTAGAGGATCAGTTTCTGGATGAACACCTATTTGTTGTAACTGTGAAAACACCATGGTACGCATATGTGGCGAATTATTTAGTAGTGGGAAAACTACCTAAACATCTAACACCCAGAGAAACTTAAATCAATAGTACAACGCAACACTCGGTTCTCCTGGATTGGAGGATACCTTTTTCACACAGGGGCCGATATGCACATCCGTAGGTGTATCAGGGAAGACGAAATTTATGATATCTTAAAAGCCTACCACTATGGACCTTACGGTGGACATTTTGCAGACTGCATGATTGGACATAAAATTTTACAAATGGGCTACTACTAGCCCACGATTTTTAAGGATGTTAAGAAATTTGTTCAGGCATGCGATAGATGTCAAAGGATGGGTCGCCTTGGCCAATCTGATGAGATGCCCCTACATCCACAGCTGGTCATAGAACCTTCTGAGCGTTGGGCATTATATTTTTGTTGCGCCAATCAACCCATCATCCAACCAAAAATCATATATATTGGTTGCAACAGAATACGTAACTAAGTGGGTGGAAGCGGTAGCATTACCTAGAGCCACAGAATAAACTGTGATAAACTTTATTTTCGAAATTTTCATACGATATGGGTTATGCAGAGAAGTAATCACTGATGGAGGGCCGCAATTCGCAGGCCACAAGATTGCTGCTACACTAAAAAATCATCATGTTATTCACAAAATTACCTCTCCATATCACCCGCAAGAAAACAGGCTGGTAGAAAGCACCAACAAAGTAATTGAAGCTATTCTAACGAAGATAGTCTCATCGTACAGACGAGATTGGGCTACTCGACTACCAGAAGCCTTGTGGGCATATCTCACAACTTGGAGGAATACTACTGGATACTCCCCATATCAACTGGTATTTGGTAAGGAACCTATTTTTCCCATAGAGTTTGAGATACAAACACTAAGGACAACCTAGGAAGTGAGAGTGGATTTAATTGAAGCCCAGATTAATAGATTACAACAAATAAATGAATTAGATGAAATCCGGCTTTCAGCTCTGCAGCATACTGCACTCATTCAACAACAAAGAGCCAAATGGCACGATTCTCTGATCAAGAAAAATACATTTCATGAGGGCGACTGGGCACTTCTCTACGATTCCAGGTTTCAAGACTTCCCTGGAAAACTACAGACTAGGTGGTTAGGTCCCTATGAAATAAACGAAGTACATGACAATGACACTCTTACGTTAACCACCATTGATGGGTCTGATTGTTCCTTTAAAGCAAATGGGCATCGGGTGTGCCTCTACCAAAAACCTCTCATAAGAGAATCTTTTTGTCAACAAATACGTAAGGAATCCACCGTGCAAGTTTTAGCTGCAGAAGATAATCCTTCGACAGCTTAATCTTTTTAGAAATTCATTTTTTTTCTTATTTTTGTAAATAGGGTTGCTGACTTAATTTGTTTTTTGCCTATTTTGTTGTTCCCTCTTCGGAACAACACTTTTTGGTTTTGTTGTTCCCTCTTCGGAACATAACTTTTTGGTTTTGTTGCTCCCTCTTCAGAACAACACTTGTTGATTTTGCTGTTCCATCTTCGGAACAACACTTTTTGGTTTTGTTGTTCCCTCGTCGAGACAACACTTTTTGGTTTTGTTGTTCCCTCTTCGGGACATCACTTGTTGATTTTGTTGTTCCATCTTCGGAACAACACTTTTTGGTTTTGTTGTTTCCTCTTTGGAACAACACTTTTTGGTTTTGTTGTTCCCTCTTCGGAACATCACTTTTTGGTTTTGTTGTTCCCTCTTCGAAACAACACTTTTTGGTTTTGTTGTTCCCTCTTCGGAACAACACTTTTTGGTTTTTCTGTTCCCTCTTCGGAACAACACTTTTTGGTTTTGTTGTTCCCTCTTTGGAACAACACTTTTGGTTTTGCTTTTCCCTCTTTAGAACAACACTTTTTGGTTTTGTTGTTCCATCTTTGGAACAACACTCTCTTTTGTTTTTTTCTTGCATTTTTTTGTGTGTTTTGAACAACACCCTTGTTATATATTTCCCAAACACTTCTAGTTCATTTTTTTTTTCAGCTTCATTTCTTTGATTCCTTTTATGGCTTGCAGTACAGTACCTTCACACAGACAAAGACTTATGGATTTTATTAAAGCAGGTGACTATTTTTAACATTATGATCTTTGACAAAGACAACTTCTTGATGATAGGCTTAAAACAATTGAAAGGGACACAATTATTTATATTTTACTTTACTGTACTGATTTCTACTGTATATGATACTGATTGATCATCTTTACCATGCTGGTTCTACTTTTCCTGGATATAATTCTCTTTGTCTATTATCATTGGGATTATGGGTATAATTTTTCTTATTATTGACATGTTTCAACTTCTTACACCATCCCTACTCTTAAGGAGTACTGAGCCTCCCTCTATTTATCATAAAAATATGTAATGACAACTAATCTACAGATAGAGCATAGGGGGTCTCATTAAGAGCCAGCCTACCATGTTCATGAGGATGTAGCAATGTGAAATTCCCACTATGGCCACCACACTAGGGTTATGGTCCATTGGATGGCTAAAATATCCTTGGAACAGGAGGTCTCATCACGAGCCGGCCTGCTCACTTTTGCTACTTCCCAGTGAATGGCAGTGTGGTTATCTGGTTACCATGCCAGCATACTAGTCTCTTATGTAAGAACAACAATAAAATTTTTCAATTATAAATTGAGGATCCTGGCTCACATGGGTTAAAAAGCAACTCTGTCGAGGCTATGGATGCCTGCTGGCAGCAGAAGCTCTGCTTATGGTATTGAAGTTTCATTTCCACAATCAATAACTCTTATAATACCCTCTTCCCATTTATCTTTCTTTTTGAGAGATTATTTCCTCTAAATACTTCCCTACTTTGAACCTTTATACATGCGTTTATGTTTTTACTCAATCATATCATACACAGTCAGAATATCGTAAGAAAAGCTTTCTTTTTTACATATTGTTGTTCAATTTCCTATCACTTAACTTATCATCAACTAAATATTATTGTCTCTTATCATTCATTATCATTATACACCATGCTTTTACTCTATCCATATTTCTTATTGTCCCGTCATTCATCTACGTACTTTGACCCATTTATGGTTGTACTCTTTATCCATATCCTGCCACCAAAATAGCCATTTCCCATCTAATCAGTCGAAGGCGACCTCTCATTTCGAAGGGGGAGAGGACTTCTGTTATGCGTGTACTATCACTATTTCATTAACTAACACGATATCCCATGATTATGCGACATGTGAAAATTTAACAACATCAGCTATACTTAGCTGTTTCAACAACTTGTTGTTCTATCGCTCTAAGTATCATTGTGTTCTTGTGCTTTTCAAATTTGATGTTCTTTTCGGTATTGTTGTGCTTTCCAGTATTACTGTGCTTTTCAGTATTGCTGTGCTTTTCAACATTGCTGGATCTTCCCATTACATTCATCCGTTGCAAAAGTAAGAAGAATTCAAACACTATGGGTGGTAAGACAGTGTGCCGTGAGCCATTAGTATTAGAAGTCTCCGACAGAGCAAGAGAAATTATGATTCGAGCAGGATGGATATCCTATCTTACAAGGTTTCAGCCCTTAAATGATGAAATCGCTATTGATTTTCTACAGAATTTGCAGAATAGGGAATCCATGGTAAAAGGCAAAAGGATTACAGTTACAAATTCTGTAATAGCCGAGGTAACTGGGCTACCAGTAGAAGGCACCACATGGGCAGAAAAACATGTATCGATACAAGGCGCGGTGGAGACCTTCAAAGACGAAGGTGAACAATTGGACAGAAAGGGAAAAGGCTTTCAACCATCTTCTCTCGCAGAACCATGGAGGGAATTAGCAAGAATCATCCAGAAATACATTACCTGTGTAGATGCCGTGATGTGGTAAGGCCACGACAGCTCAACTCCTAGCTGTTCTAAAGCAAAAAATTACTGTTAATTTGCCATCCCTTTTAAATTATTTATTGCACAATACTACTACTAGAATAAGATGGGCTAGGAACCTTGAAATGGTGGTAAGTCACCATGGACTGATCAGAATGATCATTAGTCATAGCCTAGTCTAATACGACTTGACTTGGGATGGTTTCATCACAACTCTAGAAAGCATACAAAACCCTGCAATTCAATATCCCGCAATTGCGGAAGCAAGTCAGCAAAACCCTGTCTCAAAAATAAAAAGGATTTCCCATCCAAGGGTTGAACCTCACAAATGCAGGAGTTCTATAAGAATCAAATTAGCCCAGAGAATGTCTCTAAATCTATGGGACAAAAGCAATCAACTTGCATAGACATCCAACCCAGTTAGGGTAGGGGATTCTGAGTCTGAACAAGAAGCATCCGGTTCAGAGGAAGAGCCAGAGTCTGAACAAGAGACACCAGGTTCAGAGGAAGAGCTAGAAGAAGAAGCCGGGTCAGAACCAGAACAAGAAGAAGAGCCTGAGGAAGAGGCTGAGCTAGAATCAGAGCCCGAAGAACGAGAACAAGAACAAGAACGAGATTATGAATTAGAAATTGAAGCTGGACCATATTTTGAGGCAGAAATAGCCGAGGTCCTAGCGAATCTCGATGTATACATGCAACCTAGAAGACCGTTGGCCCTATCACATTGAAAACACAAGCCCCAGAGAATTCCAGGCACATAGAAACTCCTCCATCACAAGAGGCTGCAGACACAGAAATTGCACAGGAATCTAATAACCAGTCCGGTGATACAATTTTGTTAAGCCGGGAGGACCCACAGAAGTCTGTAGATATAGACATTGGTCATGAATCTAAAAATCAGTCAGGCAATATAGTTCCTTTGGAACACAACCCTGAGGGCCAAAAAGCAGCCTTAGAAACAGTTGATTAACCTGTTATGGGAACATATGCTCCTCGAAAGAACCTAGGAGACGGAGAAAAACTTAAGAAGTTGCGACAATAATACCGGAACCTCCAAAAGACAGTTAAAAGGTTATGACGAAAAATAAAACATTGGAAAAAAAAAAGCATTGCTCCTGAGGTGACTTCTGTAGCAACACAAACACTAAAATGTGAAAATAAATCAGTGGGGATTCAAACAGAACTCGTTTCCACTAGAACAATTTCCACCCAAATTGATTTGCACAAGAATGTGGTGAATGTAGCTATTCAAACGGAGGGTTGGTCCTCCCACAATAAGCAAATACAAACTGAAAAGGTACTCTTTCACAATATTGGCACCCAAACAAAGAAGAAATTTGAGGATTCCTCGTTGAAGAAGAACCCTATTGTTTTAAAGCTTCAGGAAGAATTAACGCAAGCCCAACTTGCTTTAGAACAACATCAACAATAGACAGTCTCCCTGCAAAAATACCAGGAATTACAAAAACAATTGAGAGGATTAGCTATAGCAAAGAATGAGGCTTTTGATAAGGCTAGACAAGAAGAAGAAAAAATGAATAGAATGAAAACTAAGTTGAACAGAGTTAGGAACCAATTGGACACCATTTGTTCATTATATTCGAATATCTTGACTTGTCGATTTCCTGCTATGAACTATGCCTTGGTTTTATTAGAACAATATTTATTGTTAAAAATCAAAGCTGTTAGAGCTGACAAGCCAATTGAGCTGAAGACGATGGAATATTTTATAAATTGTTGTAAGATGCATGGAGTAAAGGTCCAAAGGCTTCTTTGTGAATTTTATTTACATAATTTCATATTAGATAAAGAAGTGGATGTGAATCCTAGCCCTTTTATTGGAGATGTTTAAGTTCAGGCTTTTATTTCTTTTGTAGTCAACTAAATCAAGTGGTTGAAGGCTTATAATTCGTTCCAAAGACAGGAACACAACCTGGATCTTTGGGTAAGAAGTGAAACTACTCACCCTCTGCAAGTGTTTGCTAAGCATAAAGAACTAATGACACAAGATGGCGTGACTACGAGTTTAGGGCCCATACATAAGGAACTTGTGCTGGAAGGAACAACATATTTCCTCTCCATTCAAGAAAGATCCCTGGTTGCATCTAAAATGAGATGGATGATTTCAAGAAACAGTGTTAAAGATAGAGAACCATTTAATTATGGAAATTTAAAAGCTGCTGCGAGACGGTTAATCTCATACGACAACTTTATCTTAAGAGGAGGACCTTATTGGGTGGGATGTCGCTATAGGTGCCCCATTATTTGGTATCCTCCTAAAGGATATCATCTTGACTATGAGTTACAAGAAGGACAAGATGCGGAAACCTTTGCACACTTGGCACGACATCATGGTCTCAGGCTTGTTACAGACAGACCCTCTCCAGCCTACTCTTTAACTTCTTTGCATCAGAATTATTTAGTTTTCATGAGGACATGAAGAAAGGTAAGCAGAGGAGTATGTTAAGCCTTGAAATAGGTATGTATTTACTCTCAAATACTGTCCTTTTTCCTCTTCTTCATCCATTTTTGTGCTATAATATAATAATATCATGAATGGATTTTGATATAAAAATGAATGAAATAGTCTTGATATGGTTTAACTGTCCAAACTAATTCCCATTGATTTTATGATGAAAATAACAGATAAAACAATAGTTGTTCCCAAAAAGGAACAGCAGGATCTAATCGAGGGAAAAGAAGGCGCGACCAATTCAAGAAACGAATCAGAGAGAACGATCAACTGTTCGAAATAGTAATCTGTTGCGAATCTCTCAAGATCCCCTGATCTTGAGGGATCGCATTTTCCTTTTCTTTAGCTATAAAAGAATGAGAAGAATACGAAGATGAGGGGATGATATGATGACATAGGAGAAAGCGGAGAATGTAAATCAGACTGTAGCATGTATTGTGTCATGTATCTTTCATTTATGCATCATTTGTAATGAACAAAACGTAGTTCTGAAAGACATATTTTTATTGTAATGATTGCGATGATTAATACATAGTTGCGTTGCTGTTCATTCGATTGTTCTGGAGTAACTAAGCAGTGTTCGCTGGCTTCTAAGGGCCCGGTCTCTGGTGAATCTCGCTGCTGTTCTTTGTGTTATTATTTTCCATTTACTGCAAGTATATTATGCTTTTCTGCTTTATAGTGAATTGCTTGTGATGATTTATATTTCTGTTTTTGTTCCTCTGCGTGTGCATTTCCAATTTATTAGTTGTTTGTTAAAAGAATTGGTTTTGATTACTTAAAGCATAAACTGTTATTTCCATTACTTTTTCTTTTGTTCGATAGTTTAGATCCAGCTGAAAGAGCTCGGTTAATGCTTCAGTGCTCTCGGTTGATTGAATTATTTGAATTAAAGAATGAATCATAGTTTTGGATTATAATGCATAGATGAATTACTTTCTTTAAAGCTTCAGATTTATGATTGCATCTATATTCAACGATTGGTTTTAGTGTTACTCTTTATATGAATAGCTTGCACATATTGTATACACGCTTGAGATAAAAGGACTTACCCTAGTTGATAATTAATGTGAGGCAATTAGGAGTTTTTAAAGACACCTCTTAGCACCTAACAATCTTCAAAAAAGGTCAAGGAACTCTATGCATGAAAATAATGCAACTGCTAGTCAATATGAATATATTCTTATCTCTTCTCTTTCTAGTTCTTCCCCTCTAGATTTATATGATAGTTAGTTGGTATATAATGGGGCTTATGGACATTTCTTTAGGTACAAGGAAGTCCTCTCTAACATGGTTGAGAGGGAGACAAGTTTGAAAATCATTTTTGGAGAAAAATTTACTCATCCCGTGAATGGTTTTGGTTCTGTCAAATTTTATTTGGACTATGGTGAATCCCTTCTTTTTCATGATGTGATGTACATTCTAGGTTTAAAGAAAAACTTGGTATCTATTTCTGCTTTGGAAGATAAAGGCATGAGTGTAGCTTTCAGAAAAGGAAAATTCCTCACTTGGCCAATTGAATCTCATATGAGAGATTCTTTCACTGGGATATAGAGTTAAAGGACTCTATAGATTCAATGGAAGACCTCTTCTAGTAATGGTTTGTAACACTAATCATCAAAGTGAGCTATGGCACTGAAGGTTGGCACATATGCATTATGAAGACCTACTGAAATTGAAGAAGCTTGTCTCCCAGGTGCCTAATGTTCAAGCTAGTCATGATGGAGTATGTATGGGGTGTGCCAGTGGAAAGAAGATAAGGGGACCATTCTCCTGTAGCGGAAACAAGGCCAATGATATTATTCAACTCATTCATTCCAACCCATGCAAACCCATGCATATGCACTCTATTGGTGGACATATATATTATATAATATTCATTGATAACTTCTCCTTGAAGACATGGGTATACTAATTGAAACAGAAGGATGAGTTTTTTTATATGTTCAAGGACTTCAAGGCGCTAAGAGAAAATAAAACAAGGAATAATATAAATGTCTTCAGGTATAATGATGGTGGAAAATTACATCAAATGAGTTCATTGAATTTTTCAAGTAGGCTGGAATCAAGAAGGAAAATATTGTCCCTTACAACCCTCAGAAAAATGAAGCGGCTGAAAGAAAGAATAGGTCCATCATGGAAGTTTCTTGAGCTATGCTGCATAATCAAAAGTTGTCGAAATTCCTTTAGGAGAAGTTACAAATACAACGGTATATGTTCAAAACCAAATTCCTCATCAAGCATTGGACAAAAAGACTTCCAAATAAGTATTCACATGTGTGAAGCCTAACATTGGATATTTAAGAATATCTGGTTGCCCCATGTATTTCCATGTGCTAAAGGACAAGAGGAACAATATAGAATCCACCGAAAATAAAGGTACATTTTTTGGATATTTTGAAAATTCTAAATCATTTATAATATATATCTCTTGTCAAAGGAAGATTGATTTTATTAGGGATGTGACTTTCAATGAATATGTCACCCTTGGAAAAGCAAGTAAACTTCCTCTGCATCCTCCTTTTGAGAAGAAAGGTGATGATGACATACTAGAAGGTCCTATGCCGAAATCTAACAAGGACATAATTGGTGATCCCATGTAGCTTATGGACCCCTTCGATCCTCCTTTAAGTGATCCCCCTGCCAGGAAGAGACCATTAGGGCTTTGTGATACTTTACAAAATGTTGAGAGATATATTCCTACCAAAAGGACCGTTAGAGAAAGTAAGAAGCCATGTTGATATTAGGGATAAATTGTAGATATGAGCACTGTTGTAGCACAATTTCACTCAGAAAAAAGTCGGGAGAGGTTCTTGGCAATTTAAGGTTGTTGAGGAACAATTATTAGAAAATTAAGAAGAAGTGGAACATGTTCAAGAAGATAAACAAAATGTTTTAAAGGAATTTGAAACACTATGCCTAAGAAATCTGTTATTGGGTGATTTAATTACATTGCAGGGGTAAGACTAATTCTTGCATTATGAAAGCTTATGAAAGTGTTGATGTTCATTTAATCCTCAGTAATTGGAGAGCTGAGCACGTTGTTTTGGAATTTATTCGGTGCATATTTGGAGCAGTGATTCCTGATTTGAATCAGGTGTTGGCACTTTGTGAAACCCAAATAGTTATTTTGGATTAATGAACTAGATATTAAAGCAATCATTGCCAAATCAAGTGGAATATATAACTGCTCATCGAATTTATCTTGGTTTTCTCCTTGACTGTTTTAAGGTTTGGTCAGATATTGCGGGAACGGGATGGAGTTCTCATTCGGAACAAGGAGTTGGAGACCTGGAGATGTTGTACAAGGACAAGATAGTCTATTTACAAATAAATCTGCTTTGGGGCTACAGGTGCCAGGTTGCTTTGATAAGATCCTTCCTATCAACAATTGTTTATTGCAACATAAAATTGCAAATCAGGTACTAGCAATTGCGCAGGAGTGTTAGCAACATCCAACATCAAATATATTAGCCTATGATGTTCATATTCACAACGGATTTCTAAAACATCTTTCTTTAAGATTAGGCAGGGAAACTTTACCAGCGTTTTAGAAGAAGCAGCAAATTTAAGAGGAGATGGCTCAGAAATGGTTCTGGATTTGTTTTGTGGCTCACAATTGCGTAGGGAAGAAAACACATATAATATTGAAGTTGAATCAACGACTTGGATCATCCGGCTTAGATCCAATGGTCTTGCGGCATCACAAACTAAACGAAGCTTATGAGAGATAGTGCCCTTGCAAAATGGTTTGATTTAAACCATTATTTACAAAATCTACGGTTATGATGCATTATGGCATCACTTAATCTCTTCTCAAGAAACTACTATAAGTGCTTCCGTAAGAAGTTTTTGGTTTTCAAAACCATGAGTGATTTTGTCAAAAGGGTGTAACAGTGGGACCCAAAATACACCATTCGTTCTTTTAACTTCCCATCCAATTTTTGGTTTTATATTATATATTATATATAGATATAATATTAGAACACGCATTTTGTAATTTTAATTAATTCCAAAATTTCCAAGAATCAGTTTTAAAACTGATCATAACAGTTAGTTTGATTAGATAGCAGATATAAAAGTAGAGATAAGCAGAGGAGGAGGGGTTCCGGTTTTTGGACCTCCAGACAGTGATCTTTGTATTGATATTTCAAGTGATTAATGAATGAAAAGCAAGCTTCTAGCATTCGTTGATATCGATGTGTCTTCTAGTTTACATAATGTATTTCCTGTCTTTGAATAAAATGAAGTATTGAAGCAGCAGGTCTCTTTTTACGTGTGTAAATAAGAGTTAAAACCCTTAATAGGCGCTCCTTCATTTTAACTGTTCCTTTCTTATAACTCTTCTAAAGTTTGAGATGAGAGATTCTGTACAACAGCATATCATTTTGGGCTTTTTCCTTTCATTCTTCTTCTGATCATTTCATTCTATATCAGCGGATAATAGCATTGTGGGACATTTATAGCATTTGATTTTGAAGGTTAATGATTAAAATCTGGAGGTGATTAAACATGGATCAATATTTTTGTGACATAATATGAATGTCTTAAGCACGGATTCCTTTTCACAACCAAGAATTGTTTCTTAAGGTACAACACAAATTGGCGCCGTTGCCGGGGAATGAAGAAGCGAAGTTCATTTCCCTGGGTTTTCTTTCTATTTCCTCTGGTTGTTCAGTGAGGAGGAAGTTTTTGGATGTGTTTACTTTTTACAGAATTCTTATTTTCAAAAAGCCAGACGCGAGGTCAAATACCTTGCAGCAGAAGGTCTCATAATTCCTTATTCTTGATGGTGAACAAGATTTAGATTTGAAGTTTGGTTGTTTATTATGTAGGTTTTAACCCTGAACAGAAATTATCTACACACGAATATTATAACAAAAAATAAACAATAGCGAGAGCATAAAACATAAAACAGATAAACACAGAGATTTTCCCCTGGATCCCAAATCAGGACAACCAGCTTGATTTTTCACTATATTCCTTTTAGTGTTACAACACACATATATATACATGCTGAAGCATACATAAACCCCAATCCATAAACCCTGGATTAGAACATAACCGTAGTTCCCTTGACCGGATCTACAAAAATACCAGGGGCCGAAAACCATCGTACCCCAATACCATGTGCAAAACCATGCACAAAACCATGGACGCGGACTACCCGCCGGAAATTAAGGACCAAAAATTTTCGCCGGGGTGCTGCCCCGGACCCCAACAGGGGGGGATATCGCCCCCCCTGTGACCCCCTCGTTGCGCCCAGCGCAAAGGCCTCTTACCCCCCCGTGCGTGCTTAGTCGTGGAAAGAATATAACACATACCCAACATTCTCCCACTTGTTGTTTTCTTTCCACGGGGGGCGACAGGAGGGCTTAGTCATTGGCCCAATTCTTCAACACCCATTGTTTCTCTACACCAAGAGAACTTCTGAGTGCTCACAGACTTTGTCAATGCATCTGCAACATTCTTCAAAGTGTCCACCTTTACCAGCAACACCCTTTTAGCCTCAACCATATCTCTAACAAAGTGATATTGAACATTAATGTGCTTTGTCTTTGAATGATAAGCAGGGTTCTTAGCCAAGAAAATTGCACTTTGGCTATCACAGTCTATCCTTATAGCT
>CM076570.1:1047137289-1047496596 GCA_034641835.2 Pinus albicaulis | reverse complement strand
TGTTTGATGGCGTGTTCAAAGCGCTATGGTAGTGGGTCCCCGACAGTCTTTTAAAATAAATTTAGATTTATCTTTAATTATATAGCTCAGAATAAGCTACAGCATGGCATATATAAAAATAAAAGACCTTGAGAGCTATTCCGTATTGTAATACACAAGGAATGTATTTCTTGTATAGTAGTGGGTGAAAGAAAAACACAAGAGTGTTATTGCCAGCATATTTAGAAAGTGTTTTGTTTTTCAGAGACAAAGGTTTTTCAGTACCGTGTTTTTGCCATCAAGATTGTAACCTTCTCCTGTGAGGAAGACATTGTAATAGTTTTTTTTAAGAAATAAAGTTTGTTTTTCTCGAGTGTCAAAAATTCTGCCTCCATCAGAAATTTTATTATTTCTCTCAGGTTGAAGAGGAGATATTACTTTCCGTTATGTCCGTAACGCTAATATTCCAACAAATTGATCACCGTGACTTCACTATTATAACCGCTAATCACAAAAAATTTTCCCTCTATGAATGCACCGTAACATTCATCCCGTTATTCACGCATGTTAGGAAGAATCTTCCATTCATCTTCAAATGCATTGTAAACAACAGCAGATCGCTGGAAATTTTTTTTGTCATCGTGGCCACCGGTAATGTGGAAGAGTCATTGCAGACACCGAGAAAGACCGAGATTCGAATGTTCGCATGTCCGTGTACTACTACCTCCACTCCCGTATGAGAAGTCATGACAAAAATGAAAGGAGTGCCCCCTAGGTGGAGGTCCGACAAATTCCATCTACCCATCAAAACCAGCTTTGATTAACAAAAACATATCTTACAAGAGTGTAACCCCCATTACAAGTACCCTGTGGAAATGATAGTGATAAAGCGTTTTGGCTCTCTCAAAGGGTCAGTCACATAAAGCACAAATTCGCATCATCATCATGGTAACCAGGATATTCTTGGAGTTCCATTAAAATACATACATTGTCACAACCTAAACTTTTTTTCTGCTTTCATAGAACTAGGGGTCACCACAACTGCCTCCCGGCCTTTGCAAATAGCTCGAGGTTTTCTGGGAGTCATATGAACTCTTAGCGCACACTCTTGACCTATTTCCCATGGAAGAACCCGCAAAAAGACTCCATAGTCGATGGAGTAACCAGAATACGTGTCCGATAACCGATATAAGCCGTTACGTTCTGGTTAAGTAAATATGAAATTAAAGATTTCCACAAGATGAACACCTATTTGCCACAATCACAAAGACCCGCAAAGTCAATCACAAGACAAAAATCCTAATATCAAAGCAATGAGAGAAACCATAGACTCATAAAAATTAATTACACTCTTCACCTCGGGAACAGCCAAACACAACGTTGTTTGATGCTAAAAAATGGACTTACATCAACAGAGTAGCCACAACAAGAGATTGAACGACGTTAGCGCTAAGGAAAGGGAGAGAAATTGAAACAAATATAAAGGAAAACTTCAATCATAATAGATCAGCATTCCTATCTCAAATGAAGAACGTTAGAGGAAATAAGTAGTCAATAAGTAGAAAGTCTACATAACGTACAAATGAGAGCCGTCTTTAACTAGCAGGCACCGACTCAATTGGCTTGCCATTGTCCTCGCATTTTTTCGCAATTTGTGCAAGGGAAACCCTTAAAATTGCATGGTAAACAAATCATCCTTCGGTGCGATTGCTTCCTTCGTGGGCAAGAATTCGAGAAGGATCCAAACAATAAATAACTTTACGGTGAGCATTCACACGTATGCATGGTTAGAGGTAGTTGCATTAGAATTAGTAAAACTAATAACTATCAATTTGAGAAGTAAATATATAAACAAATTTACTATTGAACATTTAAATATAAATAAATAATATAAGTTTATAAACATTTTTTTTTATTTAATTCAAAATGCAATAATAAAATTTAGACACTAGTTTATTTAGTAAATATATTTTTTACCTATAGATTTCATTTTTAGTAATCTTTATCAATTTCTTATAATTTTATAATTTGAATAAAAATATATTTAGATAATAATGGTTTAATTTCCTAATAATATTAATTTGAATGAAAAATATATTTAGATAATAATTGAATTTTTTAATAATTTTAATTAATGAAAATTATATTTAGAAAATAATAAAATTAATTAAAATTTTCAATCATGATGTATTTAATATGGCATATAATATATGCACCTTATGGCACGTCGTATTATTCTCAAGAATATTGGAACTTGTGTATATTCTATATACCGAAGGGAAGGACAATACCACAAAGATTTTTTTCAAAGAATAAAATCTACCCATGTTATTCTTAAGAGACTATTGGAATGTGTGGAAAGCATCAACATGGGAGATTACAAGGTCAATACTCACAGAAAATACTATTCTCCAAACATTGGAATATGTGCAATTAAATATTAGACTAGTAGCTGGTTAACACCACCTAGTAAGTACATTTTCCAACAATGAAATGAATGAGGATAGTCTATATTATAACAACCACTCAAGCACGTTTTCTAATAATGAAATTACTACAAGGGCAAGACATGCATGCTCAGTCTAAATAATTTTGGAATCAATTCAAATTCATAAAATTTGAATTGCACCATTATAATAGCATACACAACACCACACTACAAGTACTCTCATGGCATTGAAATTAACATGAATATGCAAACCGAATATGAGATAGCAAGGCCAACATCACCACTATATTCTTCAAGAAATGCTACAACACAAACATAATAACTTTTAGCCTAGATACAAAAATCAATATGGAGGAGAGAAAAATTGGAACACCAGATCAAGTGTTACATTTTACAAAAATGAATAGACATACATGACACAATCTCAACAACTTTGAAATGGGTGCAAACTTAATATGGTGGATAACAATGTGAACACCATGAGGAAAGTATTTGTTCTAAGAGATGCATGACACAAATTCTCCATAATTTTTAAAATGAGTAAAAACTCAATATAAAGGATTAAAAGAGGTTCCCTTCGAAATTCTAGCAATATGAAATACCAACAAGCAAACAATTGTCCTGGCAAATAAGACTTAAATAATATCATGTCTCATTAAGCTATCGAAAGAGAGCTATATAAATAACAAGATCAACATGATGCGTAACTAACAAAATATTGATTATGTGAATGAAATTGATACAGTGTAATTTTAATGTCATGGCACCTATAAATTGTAAGAAGTGTAATACACAATAGTAACATATTTTTCTGGGATAAAATTGATTTATTTAAATTAAAAATTTATGTGTCAGCCTACTGAAGTGGGTTTTTAAATTAATTATTTGTTACACGCCTGATACATGCTACACTTGCAGTATTTTATCTTTAGTAAAAATTAATGCTCTTTACATTTGTGATTTTCTATTTTTATGTGACAAATAAATAATGTTGATAGTTGTGTGTAAGAAATTTTTCAGTTAAAATCACATGTAAGAAAATTTTTAGGACACACGCAGGTTTTGGGTTGAGAATGGTAAAATGGTGCAAGGTGCGTTATATTTAGTCTAGATCTCCAAGGTTGACTCCTTCTAGATCACAGAAGCCGAATTCCTAATAATGTTGATCATTGATTTTAATCTTTAGGATATGAGCTCAAAGATAAGAGTAACTATCACTAAAACTAAAATATTAATAAATAAATTATGGATAGAATGTTAGTAAGCACTGGATCTCTACCCTTCATCCTTAGTTGGAGTTGATTTTTATGGCCCCACCCCTCTTTTCTCCTTTTTTAATCCTTTTTATTTATTATTCCTTAAAAAAAATTAACTTTTTTATTAACTCCTAAAAATAATATTAATAAAATATATTTCCCTTTATTATTTCTATTCTCCTTTAAGGAATATCTTTTAATTAATAAATTAAATTAGAATATATTACAATAATAAAATGTATTATAATTATATTATATTAAACTAATAAATAAAATAAATATAATATAATAATAAAATAATTTAAAATTGTACTATATATATGAAACTAATATTTTTCCCCAATTTTTAGTCAAACTAGCCATTAAATATTATATTTAGTTGGATCTTCTTTCCATCTATTTAAACTTTTTTTCTTGATGTGAATTACGCTAGTTGTTTCAAAACACGTAGACAAAATATGATCATATGCTATTATCACAAAAATTCATCATATACATATTATAAATAATCAATAAAAATAGTAACATTTACAAAAATGATAAATTAAATTGTGATTAAATAAAATTGCATTATACTATATAATGATTATTAGCTTTCATTCATATATATATATCCCCTCTTTCTCTTATTATAATAATGAAAATTTAATTATTCCATTTTTAAAATATTCTATATTATTCATTTATCTTTTTATTAATATCTCTTAAAAAAAACTTAAATATTTTAATATTATTCCCTTTACTATTATTTACATCTCTACTCTCCCTATTATATTAATTTTATAATTTAATGCTTACTAAATTATTCTATCACTCATTACCTTTTCAATAATATTTAAAAACAATTTTTTTAATATATTTTAACTAATTAACTAACCAGTCAAATAACTACAATTAACTATCAACATACATGCTTACTATTTATTCAATGAGATTGATTTCCTCTTCTTCACCTTGTCCTAGGATGAACCACATTAGATGGTTTATTGTCCCTAGGATGAACCACATTTAGTCTTCACCTTGTCTTAGGATGAACTTCACCAAGGATGAACCACATTAGATGGTTTACTTGTCCCTAGGATGAACCACAAATTCAAGCAAGCACCTTTTCTAATAATGGGAAATTACTACAATAAGCAAGATATACAGCAACGGCCTCAATAACTTCGAGCGTGCAAACTCATAAATGAATGAGTGCAAACTCAATATGTAGGAGATAGCATACACAAAAACCACCAAGCAAGTACCTTTACAGCATTGAAACTGACATGAATATGCAAACTCAATATGGAGGAGAGCAAGATCAACACCACCTGCTGCTACATTTTACACAATGAAATAGATAGAAGTAATTGAAGACATGCAATGACACAATCTCAACAACTTTGAAATGTAAGTAAACATAATATGGAGGATAACAAGGTAGACCACCACAAGAAAGTATTTTTTTCAGAGATGAAAGGCACAACCTGGATAACTTGAATGGTACAAACTCAGTCAACATAGAGTACAACTAAGTTCTCTAAAAATTATAGCAGTCAAGTGAAAGACCAACAAGCAAAAAAAGTGTCCCAATAATAATATCACCGTAACAAAAATACATTTTTTCAAGCAGTGTAAAGAGAGTTGTGTTGTATTAAGGTCAACATCAAGATGATAATGTTGATGTGTTTATTGATTTTGTATTTTTATAATGTCATGGAACCTATAATATAAATATACTTAATACAAAATAGGTAAAAACATTTGTTTAAGATAAAAATTGATTATTTTAATTAACAATATCCTAAGTAAATTTTTATGTATCATCACTTCTAATAAAAGTGGGTTTTTGAATTATTTATTTTTTACAAAATTATGCCATTGCATAATTTAAATATTGAAAATTTGCAACATTTTTTAATTTAAATAAATAAATTATATTTATTATTAATTTTCTTAGTTTTATTTCATTGTAAAAATATTGTTGATAATTGTTTCTGAATTTTTAGGATATGAATTGTGAAGTAATTTTTTTTATCTAAATTTTTGAGTGGACACTTCACCCATCATAACCCATGGTCGGATAAGTAAACTCATAGATGAAAAAGTAGTAAGATGACAAAGATAAGAGTAACATTCATGAAGATGAAAAAATAATAAATAAATTATGGATGGAGTGTTAGCATCAGGAACTTTTCCTCTTTTCTCTTTTTTTAACTTTATTTTTTATTTATTATTCCTTAGAAAATATTTAAGTTTTTTATTAATGCTCAAAATGAATATTATTATTATTTTTATTCTTCACTAATAGCTTTTTAATTAATAAATTAAAAGTAAAATATGTTATAATAATAATATATATTTAAATTATATTATATAAAGTTAGTAATAACTACATTAACCCTAAAATGAATATTAATAAAATGTATTTCCCTTTTATTATTCCTATTCCCTTTTAAAGAATATTTTTTTAATTAATAAATTAAATTAAAAGAAAGAATACATTATAATTATATTATATTAAACTAATAAACTAAATTAAAATATATTATTACATAATTTCATTTATATATTTTTTTCCTTCTCGCTTAAACTAGTCATTGCTAAGTACCACAAGGTTCTAATATAATCTTAGTAGCAACAATTTCTTAATAACTTAATTAAGAAATGCCTAGATAAATTTTATTATCTTTTTTAATTAAATATAAATTATATTTTATTATTATTATTATTATTATTATTTTAATATAATTTTATAATCTAAAAAACATATAATTTAAATATACCCAACATTTACATTTTACGGTTACACGACAACGTCTGCCCCATCCTAAATGGCTCTACGATTGTGGTGTATTCATTGCAAACATTCTCATTACTGCTGGTCGCTACTTCTTCGAGAATTCACTGTTAGCATTGGAGACTGCATTTGTGGCTAAAGTATTAGCTACCCATTTTTTTCTTTGGGTTATTCTTTGAGATACAAATGAAGTGTATCCATGGCTGATCATGAGACAAATAGAAAACTAAAAATCTCGAAAAATTGAATATATAAACTACCTAATATCACCAAGGCATTTAGGATGGTGATAGTATATTTCAGAAAGAGGAAGTTTAAGTACTCGATTCGATTCTAGAAATAACCGTGTATATAATCTTGGTGAAGTGAATTTGAAAAATGAAAGTTTTGAAAAAGGAGAGATTTGATTTTGAAAGACAATTTGGTTTCAACTAACACTTCCGTAAATGGAATGCCATGAAATATTTGAAATTATTAATAACTTACTAACATTGTTAAGTCAACAATCCTATTTGCTGATTCCAACTCGATGAAATTCAGACGGTCGCCATAAATTTCTACACTTTTAAAAACCATCATTGATCAATAGGATCTTTAAGGTGTAATAGTACATCTAATCTATATCCAAAAGAATCACATCATTTTCTAATGCGGTGAACATTTCAAATATATTACCAAATTGCAGGAATGTAAAATTTGTTAGCCATGTTGGCGCATACATTCATTTCACTCTCTTCAACATGCAACATGGTAATCACTGTTATTTAACATTAAATCTCAAAAGCAACGGTACACTAAATACACGGGACATACTCCACATGATTTTTTTCTGTTTTCTCAATTGCAGTCCGCATTCCACTGGTTTCCGCTTGGGCTATTGCTGCACTATTCATAGGCGGAGGCTCAAACAAATAAAAAACCTGACCATTACCATCAGTATAACCACAAACAAAAATCTTGTCACGCCACGCTACACAACATGGAATCCTTGTAAGGGTGACTGGAAGGGAACCTACGGCCCTGTAATCATTTTCATCAGAATCATATTCCATCACTCCTCGTTGCTTCTGGAAGGAGTACAAGCGCCCGGAAGAAGCAACAGCCACACAATACTATGGGCCTGTACCTTTCTCAACAGTCCACATATTCTCCAGTGTTGTCCATGCCACTCTTTTTGGATCATAAATTTCCACACTTCGCTTGAATCGATCACAAGACTCACCATTATAACTGCTAATCACAAAAAATTTTCCCTCTATGAATCCACCGTAACTTTCATTCTGTTCTTCACGCATGTCAGGAAGAATCTTCCATTCATCTTCAAACACATTGTTTGGTCAGTGCGATGTGCTTCCTAAACTATATTCCCCATGGCATATAGTTTGGTCAGCGCACCGGCATCCAGATACTGGTATATAGTCAATAGTACGGTTAGTTCTACCACTACACCGTTGCCTGTGTAACCATGCCAGGAGGGTTGTGTGATGAAGAAACTATCCGCCCTGAGGAGAGTAGTTTCATCAGCGCACTGCCCTCCCGAATTTGTTCTTAGTCAATGGTGCGATCAGTTAAACGATTGCACCGTTGACCACTAGCTGATGTTTGATGGTGCGTTTAGTCAATGGACCGCTTGAGATAGGACATGTCATAATTTTTGGTGCACTGCAAATTTCTAGGTGCACCATGTTCGATGCAGAATAAAAACAAACACATCATTACTGGTGCGTGCCTGTGCTTTGTGGCACACTGCCTATTTTTTTTTTTAAATATATATATATATATATATATATATATATATATATATATTACTAAATACATGTCTGATTTAATAAAAAATTTGTATTTAATATATGAATCATTCAACTACATCAAAGGAGAGAAGAGAGGGAACAACAACAACAACAAGTGGACCAGTATAACGTGGTTCACCTGTGGGAGGCACAAGAGAGGGAGAGAGATATGTACCCTCACCCTATTACATCAGCTACGTAGGTGTTCCTAAGGGAGATAGGCCTCCTTAAGTTCTATGAGGAGGCTACATCCCTAAAGGGCCATGATGGGTTATTGCGACAACTTATCCACAGGTGCAATGCCCACCAACAGGCTTTCCAGGTTAGTCCTAACTAGTCGTACATGCCCACTGAGGAGGAAATATATTTCATTGCTGGCCTATCGAGGAGAGGGGTGGATTTTACCTCCTTCCAAGAGTTCATCATTGTCTATGCAACAAGGAGTTATTTGGTATACTCCCAGAGATACAGTAGTGTGAATATACTCTCTCCTGTAGATTTTCAGGTCTCCTGTGGTTAGTTACGTATTTCTTCATTTGGTGGAGAGGAGGTGAGGTGCCTCTCACTATTGATTTCGACCATTTCACACCATACCAGCAATGAGAAACGCATTAGTTTCCTGCTTCTATTTTATGTTGATTCTTTATTACAGGTGCCATGACTTGTGAGGTGTTATGCCATTTTTTATGGTAGTTCTGTATATCTTTAGATAGATGTTGTGCTCAGGAACAAGGGAGGGTCAACTTCCCTTTTGCTTCAAAGCTATTTTGTTTATTTTTTAAGAGGTTTCCAAAGACAAAGCCTACTTTTGTTCGGTAGCCTCATAGGCCAATGCTGCATGTATGGATGTACATGTGGGGACAGATGATTCCCAAGAGGGGCGAGTCATAATTTTCTGCGAGGATATCGCATGATGCATTGGATTTGCAAGCCAGTGTTGATGATCGTGCCTTATTTATGGTCCAATGTCCATATGCTTGTTTGTTTTGGCAAGGGTTTTCCAACATCCTCTTCACGGATGACAAGTCGCTGGATGATAAAGGTAATATTAGTGTTTTCTTTAAATTTATTCTAACATGTTCTTTAACTTGTTTTTATTACACTGTTTAATGAAATTGTCTAATTATTGTTGTGTACTTATATATATTTTGTAGATGTTGGGTCATTTCATTGCGATGATATGCCACTACCACCAAATGATCCAGGTGTAGATATTGAGGACGATCAGGAGATGGCATATGTGGAGGATCAGGCCGATGGAAACAAACCTGGTCCTTATGTTGCGTAGGTACAAGCTGGTGTGAGGAGTACACCTGACAATAGATTTAGGATGGATTTGGGCGACCAACTCTGTCGACTGTTTGTGGAGGAGGGAGTCATGTTGGCCACTATCAAAGAGATATACGTCAATGGTAGGCTGATAGCGATGTAGAGAGGCATGCCAGGTGATATGTTGACCCTAATGAGGCATGTCGTAGGAGCTACCAGCTTGTTGGCACGGTTTAGGATGCCCTTCGATGTAAGATTGGTCGAGAGGTAGTAGTCGAGAGTTGAGCAGCGACGCAACATCTGATGATCATGATCAGGGGATTGATCATCGTTCACCTTGCTCCAAAAATGAGCATCCTACAACATCGACGAGCAGTGATGATCATGAGCAAGCTGGACCATCCAATTCGATTCATCATGAGTAGCTTGCATCATCCAACAATCATGATCATGAGTAGGCCACTGGACCATGCATGTCGACTCATCATGAGCAGCCTGCAACATCTAACAGTCATGATCATGAGCAGGCTGGACCAGCCATGTCGAGTCATCATGAGCAGATAGTTGATCTTGATCACCATGAGGCACCTCTAGATCAACAGGAATGTTATGATCGACATCTATCTGAGCTTATCAAGGCTGCACCATCGACTGAGTAGGCCAGTACTAATATTGATGTACCACCAACTTATATTTAACATTTATATTATAGTTGTATATTTTTGACATTATATATATATATATATATATATATATATATATATATATATATATATATATGGTCAATGTATTTTATGTTCATGTTGCAGTTGTACTTAATTTACATGTTGGTGATCATCATAATGTGTATATTGTTAGGTCATGTTAGATGTGTTCATTTAATGTGAAGCTTGCAGATAAATGTGTATGTGATAGTAGTTATTTGACATGAGATATACAATGTTTATGTGTGATGATGTTATACAATCCTTATGTTTTGTTAGATGATCATGATCACAATGATTAGATGATGTCAGTGAATTTAAATGTTTTTTTTAGTCGAATATGATGTTTATATGATGGTTATCATAATTGTGATGTTTATTTTAATATTAAATCATGATATTTATTAAATATTATGTCGTGATTGTAATTGAGATCTTAATTTTAATTGTATGTAAATTGTAAAATTGTAATTGCAATTGTAATTTTAATTTTAAGTATAATTGTATGAAAATTTGTAAAATTGTAATTGTAATTGTAATTGTAATTTTAATTTTAATTATAATTGTATGTAAAATATTTGTAAAATTTTAATTGTATTAATGTAAAGTGATTGTAATTGTAAAATTGTAATTGTATGTAAAATATTCGTAAAATTTTAATTGTATTAATCTGAAATGTTTGTAATTGTATGTAAAATTCTAAAATTGTAATTGTAAATATTGTAACGGTAATTTTAATTGTAATTGTATGTGAAATTGTAAAATTGTAAATGTAATTGTAATTGGATGTAAAATATTAATTATATTAATGTCAAAATTTTAATTGTATTAATGTGAAATGATTTTATTAAAATTTTTAAATTTGTAAATTTGTAAATAATTGTAAAATAATAAATCTAGGATAATATGAATTTTTGTAACATAATACAGTTTAGTAAATAATGAAAATAAATTCATGTACTTTATAATTATCGTTATTTTATTATGATCTTACATACCAAAAAAAAGAACTTTAACACAATGAAAATTACCAATTAATTCAAAAAAAATATTGTAATGTTTCGAAAAAGAGAGTCTTAGTTATAAGGTAATTAAGTCATCTTCTTTATAAAAATCTATCTTAAAAAGTATAAATGATCAAATAACACAAGTAACATATCACTCTCAGTTCTCATGATCACCCTCATTATCTTCGAGCTCGCTTGGCATGATAACACTATTATTCTCTAAAATATGTTTTAATCTAGGGTCTTGTCTCAATATGAACCACCAATCCCTATCCAACACATCTGGGTAAAAAAACACTTGGTTGGAGTATTTGGAGAAAACATAGGGCTCCTTCTCTTCATCCCACATCTTTCTAGAGTTGATACATATTAGCCTACTATCATGAACTTCCTTTACATTATTCCAATCAAAGGTGTCCCGCCACTTGCAACTGAAAATAACACATTGGAAAGAAGATAAATCCACTTCAATGATCTCTTCTATATTTTCGACATAACCTAACATCCCTCGTACTAGGTTTTGATCACGATGGCTAGATCAACTAGATTGATCAAACTCGACTTCCACTCCGCAGTATTTTGTTATGTGTCCATCATCGGCATTTTCTGTGTGAAAATGGTGTCCATATGCCCACATTTATGGGAACAAATGCACCTATAAAAAATTTAAGAAATCATAGTCTGATGTGTCTTATAATAACCCAATAGTTAAAATATGAAATATAGATGTAATTACATTTAAAAGGTGCATTATCGAGTTTAAAATGTACATAAATAGATTATTACCGAGTGGGTGTATCCAATCCCTACGTTTAGCACATCCTCTTCAACACCCGGGTAACAACCGGTTGCACCTATTTCTCTCTAACTTGGTCAGCAACACAACTGTTGGGGCATATTTTAGGCATATTTTCTTTTAAACGATTAAGATAAGGCACACTTCTGTGATTCAACTAGCTGAATTATTTCCTGTCAATATCCCATTTCATCCTCTTTTATTGGTACAATGTGACGCACAGTTGTGTTGCTTCAGAATTTTAAAGAACAAATTTATTGATTTCTTCAATTTCTACATTCGATGATGAAATCAAACCGACATATAGTACATATGAGATCAAAATATACATTATATTTAAGTTCAACATGAATATTTACTTTGTGTAAATTTGAAAATTTATAAGTCTCTTACTCTTTATCAAGCCCCTTTTTCCATTAATTTGGAGTAGCTACCCTTCTATTTTGTCTTCATCCCTTTCATCGTCCCAAATCACTGCACCTGGTCTGTTGTCAATTTTCTTGATGTACTCACTGACATAATAAAAAGAGTCATATGTTATGTACCCCTCTGCCATAGATCCCTCAGGTTTTTCCCTTTTTTGAACAAAAAATTTCAATTTATTCATGTACCTCTCTAACAAGAACATCCAATGACAAGAAACCACCCCAAGTAATTCAACCTCATGTACTAGGTGGATTAGAAGATGAACCTACAAGTCCATGAAACTCGTTGGTAGTTCCTTCTCAAACATACAAACAATCTCAACTATCTCTTGATGCCACCTCGGAATGCTACCCATATGAATCTCCTTTGACGTGATCCAACATAAAAATGCAGATAATTTAGATATGGCACATCCTAAGTCTTGGGGGAATTCATGTTTCACACACCCACGCACAAACAAAGGATAATGACAATGAAAATTTATAAACATGTGCAATAATATAAAAAATTAGTTATGTTTTATGATCCCTGCATGGGATAAAATTTATTAATATAAAAAAATAATAAAATCAAGCTTTTGACATTATACATACTCTTATTCAAATGGTCATGCAATTTTAACCGTGAAAAATGGTCATCCATGGTGAAGCAACACTGTAGTGAAGACCCGTATGAAGATGGCACCCTCACACCCATTATAAATTCCTTTGTCGAAGAAAGATCATCTTTTTTAAAATCCATGGGACATTACCTTCTTTTAAATACCATGAATTAGAGGGACCAGCACCTGCCTCTAATCCTAAACATTCTAATCATCTTGGTCAATGTTTCTTTTTAGTTTTTGAAGTAATAAGATCTTTCCTAAAAGCCAATGTGTCACTTTGTTTCGATGATATTTGACACCATTTAAAGAAGATGAATTTTTTTTAAATATATGCATGGGATCTAATAAGTGGGTAATCTTAAGATGCTCCCAATATGGGAGGTTATAAAATATAGATTTCCTTTTCATCCTAATGGGAAATTTCTCAGCATATGTGTCAAGGAATTATTCATCATTAAAAATAGCATCCCCATTTGAATCTAACATTTCTATGAACTCCTTCTCCTTCTCCCTCTTATATGTTCTAAGCCATTCATATGGTGTTGTTATTGGAGGCCTTTGGGTTCTCTCTCATTTACCATTGAAAGTGAATGTTGCTCTTCTATAAGGGTGTTCTTATGGGAGGAATACCCTAGAGAAGTCATACATTGGCTTTCCTAGGTCGCTAGAGCATCTAGATTTCAGAGAAGGTCCACAACATTTACATCCAAAGAAGATCATGAAGATCATAACAATTACAATGAATTAAATAACTAATATGCGAAAGAATATTTTTATGTATATAAACAAATAAATAAACATGTAATTTACCAAAGAAAACTCCTAAGTCTGGATAATCATGTGTCATGTAAACACATATGCCATAAAATGTAAAACTCCTCTCTGTTGCGATGGGTCTTAATACATCATATACATTTATCCCATCTCATAATTCCTTCAATTCATATACTAGTGGTTGTAAGTAGACATCCATATTCTTCACTTGCCTTTTACCAGGGACTATGAGAGCCAACAGAAGATGTTCATTCTTCATGGACAACCATGGGGGGATATTGTTATTGATCACTACTACATGCCAAAAAGAAGAGTTGGTGTTCTGGAGGGAATATGGGTTGACGCCATCCATGGCTATGCTGACTCGTAGACTTCGTACTTCATCCTTAAATTTTTTTGAGCCATGTATCCTTTAAATGACTCATAGCTATTGAATCTATTGGGATTCACATAACTCCCAACTCACTTTTGTGTGAGGCATGCCATCCCTGCAACATAGCTAATTCTTTGCAACAAAAGAGCCTTTGAATCCATGGGATTATATGCATGTGCCTCAATATATTAAAATGAGGACCACGTTATTTACCCTTCTTCTTTTATTTATCATACTTGTCATGCCCACATTTCAAACATATTTCCTTATATGCATATTCTCCTCTATATATAATACAATCATTTGGATATGAATGATATGATATGTACTCAACACCCAACATTTTCAACAATTTCTTTGCCTCTTTGCAGCTATCGGGCAAGACATTATCACTCGGAAGAACCTTATGTTTGAATAACTTGTAGTTGATGATCATGGACAATATTAAATGTACATTAATGTTGATATAATTATTAAAGTTCATAATATAGACCATTTTTAATGTTCATTATGTGATTATTTTTCTCAAAATTATATAAGGGAGGACTTTATGGTAACTTACCTCATAATTTCCGAGAAACATGTATTCGATAAGCCAAACATTTCTTTCAAGTTGTACAGTAACATCGTTGTCCGCAACTAGGTAGAATTTGACTGACCGCTAGGTCCAAAGGAAGGGGTGGTGGAGGCAAATTTAAGGCTTTCGAAAAAGGAGTCAGCGATATCAGCATCATCCCCTAGCTGATCATCATTTTGGAATACATATAACAACATTGTATCCATGGTAGTTGTATCCATTAAGTAATCATCCATAGCAACCTCTATTTGATTGCCTCCATTGTGAGCTTGTGAAGAACTACTATTGTTGTAGTCATTCCTAATTGGTGAATGTGGACGTAGTGGGAATTGAATGGGAGGTTGATTCAACCATTCTTGGTATTGTTCCTCTCTGATTTTTTCTCTTAATTCAACCTTATCTTGATTTCACATTGTTGTGGGGGGCAACGGAAGATGGTAGCTAAATCGCTCATCATCACTAAAATCCTAATAATATCAAAAAATATATTTGAACATGATTAGTAAAAAATATATAATATCAATTAGTAAACACGTTGACAATATTTCATTATTAATTGGTTTTACATTGAAATAATTACATTATTTAATATACGAAACAATTATTATTACCATCATTATCTCAGGATTTTGGCTAGAAGATGTAATATTGTTACAATTGGCAGGGTGAAGCGACTATCCATTTTCATCTACCAAATGTGCCTTGCAGTATGATGCTCCTGATAAGAGCTTTCGATGTTTTGGAGTTATTTGAATATTTTGTGAATATGAACTCAATTATGAATCTTCATGAACCTGCAAATTTGTATACATTATAAATCTTATTAAGGTTATTGATATGGATAAAAAACATAAATTCAATTAGATAATGAAAATATAAATAAAATCTGAAGTAAATATTACATTTCGAGATGGATAGGGAGAACTCCATGATGGACTTTGAGAAATATTATGGAATGATATGGATTTTGAAGAAATTTCCATTTGATATAATTATGATATTTTCTCCCTACATTTGAGGAAAATCAACAATAAATTTTGGTGTACACACCTAAAAGTAATTTTGGTTCCTTAAAAATGGAATTATGGTTATCAGTGCTAATGTACATATAACTGCAACTGTGCATTTTATTTACTACACACTAGTGCATTCTTATTAACTGACGCATCGGAGCTGAATAATTGCAAATAAAAAAAGAAAAACTATATTTTTTTAAAGTGAAATAAATAGTAAATTGAAAAATGGGATGCAAAACATTTTCGAAAATTGTATTTCATAAAACAAGTCTTTAAATAGTAAACACTTTTCATTATTTCATTGTTTTTACAAAAAAAATCAGGGAGAGATTTTGACAAGACATACCTAGAGATGGAGAGCATGAGAGCACTATGGAGCAGTGAAATACTTTTGAACAGAACTATTCAGATAATCAAAATTACAAACTTGTAGTGATTCAAACCCTGTAGCATAGAATTTTAAACCATGTGGTGTTTAAATTTTATTTTTTTTAGATTTTATGCAGTATTTTTTACGCAGTAAGTAAAAAATTTAAATTTACTGTTCATTTAAAAAAAAAAAATTAAGAAACAAAACAAAACAAAAAAAAACAAAAAAAATCCATTTTAACCTAAATTCAGAATTAGGCCTTTTCATTTTAGATTTATAGGGTTTCTATTCCTATATATATATATATATATATATATATGCCTATGACATCTAACTCATGGGACAACTTGCATAGTTGGATCTCAATCCATCTCGGCCTTTGCGTAAATTTAAAAAAAAAAAAAAAAAATTTAATCGGTCTGCCCTATGTAAACAAGGGCACCGAGGTGTTGTTTTATCACAGGGCACCACGCACCTACTATTTCATAAAAAAAATAAAAAACATATATTTTTTTTAAACTATGCGCCATATGTAAAATACGGCACTAGTGCGCTATTTCATTATAGTAGACCGCGCACGTACAATTTGATAAAAACAAATTTTTAGTTTAAGTCTATGTTAATTGGTGCACCATTTAAAATATAATGCATCGGGTTTCCTTTTTGACAAAGAGTACCATATAGTGGTCCCCTATTTGTGCGGTGCATTTATAAGAATATGTCGTACTACCTCCTCCATGACATCATATGCTACAAAAACTTGCAAAAAGAGATCTCAAGCTCATAGTTGAAATAACTAACACTCGTTGAGTATGGTAAGTTCTTAAATTTGTGTCTATACTATGTTTAACTAATATTTTCGGCAATATACAAGGTTACACAGGCTATAAATATTGTACAGGGAGGCTAAAGAAATCATGGAAAATAAAAAACTTAGAAATTTTAGAGTTTCGTAACAACTCCTGATAGTGAAGCTGAATATTTTCTATGGAATTGTTGTAGCTTATCATGGAGGAGAATGCTGATAAATATATCTACTTGAGGATTTATAATGGAATGATTTTAGCTTAAATACATAATTGAAGACCTAAAAATTTGTAGAAATATAAGAAAGGTAGCAGAGGGTTTTTTTGTACCTTGCTACCAATTTTTGGTACGAAACTGTCAAACTACTTTGTGGGTTGAAAATTTTTGATTGGGCATCAGACAAAAAGAAAACTAGATGGGCTACATCTCATAGGAGTGTCCACGTCATCACACAAAGGGCTCCTATTTTTTAGGAAGACATGCCAGAAAGTCAACCAGGTCAACAGCCACGTGACGAGAGCATATCAGCAGTTTAGCACATTCAGTAGTTGGTTGGATACGATAAGGTTGAGCAACAATATTTTTCTTGAGCTCATAATTGAAGAGATTCCCATTTTTGTTCAAATTCTATTAAAATAGAAAAATCCCTGCAAAGCCTCAATACTGTAGAAATTATATAGCATATGCATGTATATATCCAGATTCTCTTGATCTAACAATATTTATCTTCTTGTTAAATACAGAATCCTTCCACTGTTAATCTTTTGTGAAAATTAAAAAAACTCAATTGCAAACACATGAAGCACTAAAAACGATTGCACATAACACAGTTGTTTAATGGGAAAGCCTGAAGCTAAAAACCCCAAATATCATATATTATGTATCATGGAGATCATGTAAAAATCTAATACAAAGCTTAGTACCTCAAGCTCTCAGTACAATACAATCGTCACACACTAACATGAATAAATCTGCAAATCCATGCACTGATTTCTTGCCACTTGGTAGCCTGCCTCCATTTCACAAGCCCTGCTGAAGAAGACCCTTGAATGAATTCGAATTGGCCTTGCGTTGACTGCACAATCCTCATTGGCAACTCCAATGTGTGTGTGATGTAGTCAAGGAATTACTAAAGTCACAACGGATAGTCCATCTCACCCTTTCACCTACCTCTCCACTAGGTCTCCACTGGAACTAACATGCACTATAGTTAACCGTTGTTTCTATTCAGTTGTTAGTAAGATATTAGTTGTGAATTAATTAACTAATTAATTCACTCAACTCTCACTAGTGTATCTTTCAGTTAGACTAGATACAACTAGCTCAACTGTGTTTAACTCACTTAACTGAGTTAAACTAAATAACAACTCGATAAACTACTCTTCCAACTCTGTCATACCTTTTCCACTTCAGTTCTAACTGAGTCCTCATGCATGAGCCACCAATAAACCCTAGGAATTGTGTAATTTCTTCAGCCCACTGATTTTCCAAATCTGTTCACTGAAATAATGTGCTCCAAGATAATAAGTTGATATTTAGAGTCTGATTATTATTAAGGGCTAATAATAATTGACACATCTATTTTTACATCGAAGATCTATAAATAGAATTTTCCCAATATTCTAAAAATATAATTTCATCTATTTTTCCAACTTGACCAAGCATCCACAAATAGCATCCTGCAACTTCTGAAATATGATCACCATGTCTAAAAATAGACATAGTCTAAAAATATACTTAACCTAAAAATAGCCTGCAGGCCCACTTAGCGAAGATGACTGATTTTCACTAAGCTTAATCATCTTGTTGAATCTCAACACTCCCTCTCAACAAGATAGGGATTATCCTTCACCCCGATCCTGCCTCTATGGTATTCGAATTAGCTCTTGGTGAGCGATTTCATCAGAATATCTGCATCTTGATCTTCCGTAGGAATGTACTAAAGCAACATGATCTTTTGCTACACACAATATCTGATATGATGATACTAGATATCAATATGTTTATATCTATCATGAAACACAGGATTAATCGAGAGTTTCTGATTATCACGATGTATCACTGTAGGATCTAAATGTGAATTGAATAAGCCAACCAGGATCTTCCTCATCCAGATAGCCTCACATGCAGCTTAACTTGCTGCCATGTATTCTTCTTCCACTGAACTGAGTGCCACCGATCTTTGTTTCCTACGATACCAAGAAACTATTGTAGATCTGATACTAAAAACCCCTCCTGATGTGCTCTTTCTTTCCGTTGGCCTGCCTGCCTAATCTACATCCATGAATCCATGCAACTTCACCTCATCCATCTATCTGTACCATAAGCCATAATCAGATGTTCCCCTGACATACCTCAGGACATGCTTGCCTACCTTCCAAAAGAGCTTGGTAGGCTTAACCATCACTTGTAAAAGTTGGTTCACCGCATAGCATATGTCCGGTCTTGTATTAACTAAATACATGATCGAACCCACCAAATGTCGATAAACAATGTCATCCACTACCTTTTCCAATGTAGCATCCTCTTTCCTCCAATTTCCTGGAAGAGGAGTGTCGATAGGCTTGCAGCCTTGGCACTTGCATGTGAAACTTCTCCAGTGTCTCCCTAGCATACTTTCCTTGAGACACAAACAATTCACCTTCCCGCTGCCATATTTCCAATCCAAGGAAATAATGAAGGAGGCCCAAATCCTTCATTTCAAACTCCTTTGCAAGGTTTGCCTTGCATGAGTGTATCAAGTGCTCATCACCCATTAGTATTAAATCATCAACATAAAGAAAATTGATTAAAATCTTACCCTCGAGCACAATTTGGTACACATTTGCATCCGCCTTAGTCTTGGTGAAGCCAAGTCCAGTGAAATAGCTATCGATCTGTGTGTACCAAGAACATGGTGCTTGCTTCAACACATACAATGCTCTTTTGAGCCTACACACATGTGAATCGCTGCTGAAGATCTCAAATTCTTCAGGCTACTCAATGTACACCTCTTCCTTAATGGTCCCATTAAGGAATACAGTCTTCACATCCATTTGACGAATGTGCCAACCCATCTGCATTGAGAGAGCAAGGATGGTCCTTATGGAAGAATACCATACGACAGGTGCAAAGTTTTCTTCATAATCAATCTTCTCGATCTCTATGAAGCCCCAGGCAACAAATTTTGCCTTATACTTCTCGACACTCCCATCGACAGCTTTCTTTACCTTGTAGATCCATCTTGATCCTACAACTGATTTACCCACTAGCCTTGGAACAATCTCCCAAGCACTGTTTCTGACAATGGAGTCATACTCCTCCACCATAGCATCTACCCATGTGGGATCTTGCACTGCTTCTTCAAAAGAAAATGGCTCTGTCACGACACACTTGCTCATAAGAGCCATGTATCTAGTAAAGTGGTCAGGTGATTGTATCAGTCTGCGCTGTGATGTAGGGACTCTTGCATTCTGTGCCGCATCAAGCTTTAGTCTCTCAACTTCTATGGTACACTTTCTAGCTTTTCTGATGTTTGGTTCTACATGAGTGGACTCCTCCACTCCATGAATCTCCACCTGTGGTTGATCCACATCTAGAGGCTCATCTTTGGGAACAAGTAGATCCTCCTTTGCATGGAAGTGTAGCTCCCTCTGAAGCAACAACTTAATGGCTTCCACCTCATTGGATTTTATATCCTGTCACACCACAGTTATCCGACTGTCTGGAAAATACACACAATAATTATGGGGTGTTTCCGTGTGCCCCACAAATATCCCAACTTCTGTAGTCAGTCCAGCTTCTTCCTTGCGTCCTTTGTCACATGAATGTAAATAGATGAGCCAAAAATCTTCAAATGAGAAATATCAGGCTTCTTACCAGTAAAATCTTCTTCAAGTTTACTCATGCCAAGTACTCTATGAGGACAACAATTTTTCACATAAACAACAGTGTTGCATGCTTCTGCCCACAAGTGCATTGGTAGGCCTTGGTTATGCAACATAGCTTGTGCAACACCCACGATCGTTCTATTCTTCCTCTCCGCAACCGCATTCTGCTATGGGTTATGAGGCGCTATGAGTTCCCTTCTAATTCCTTCTTTGCTACAAAATTCTTTGAATTCGCCTAAGATATATTCACCGCCATTATCGCTCCGTAGAGCCTTCACTTGCACCCCGGACTCCTTCTCCACCAATGCTTTAAACTCATAGAAATTTGAGAATGTTTCTCTCTTCTTCTGCATGAAGAAGATGCAACATCTACAAGAATAGTGATCAACAAAAATAACACAATACATGTGTTTTGATGTTGAAGCAACTGAGAAAGGTCCACACACATCTGTGTGAATTCTCTCAAGGATCATCGAAGCATGGTTCTCCTTCTCATGGAAGGTGGTTTTCACAAACTTACCCGTAGTACATCCCTTGCATTGATCTAACTATGAAAGAGTAATCTTGGGAAGTATAGTAGAAATAAGCTGCAAAATATTCAAAGCACCATGGTGAAGATGGCCCAATCTCCTGTGCCATAATTCGCCCTCATCCCGGCTCACCACTTCTTCTGCTTTGCCCATCATTGCAACACAACCATCTACCTCCACCTTGTAGAAATTCTTAAATCGAATCCCTATCCTCTCGGTTTGAACCGTTGTTTTATGTCGCAGGAAAGCTTTTGCATCGCTAAAAACAACGTCATAACCTTTGTCTTCCAACACTGCGACCGAGACCAAGTTCTTCTTCAGACCTGGAATGTGCATAGCATCTCTCAACAAAAATGGATTACCTAACTCCCTCTCAAAGTTAATGCTCCCAATGCCGGTCGCATTGTATCAACCATCGTCGCCCATATCTATATGCATTTGAAGGTCCTTCTCCTCCAAGTCACTAAACAACTCCTTCTCTCCCGTCATATGGAAATACACACTACTATCAAGGTACCACACTGATCCCATAGCGCTTGAAACCAAGCATGCGATCAAAGAGAAATCATGTTCAAATTGCGAGGCTAAGGCCTCACTCACTGTAGCTCCAATAACCTTATTTGTTTTCTTCTTCTGTGGCAAGTTAGTGGTGAAATGCCCATGTTCGTGACAGTGAAAACACTTCACCTTGGACAAATCCTGCTTCTTGCCTTTAGCCTCGAATTTTGAAGGGAATTTATTCCTCTTCCCTTTCCTTGCTTTGGAAACCAAAGCGCAATTCTCTTCATCGTCATTCTGCAATGAAGAGCCATCCCTGGTACTTCACCTTATCTCCTCCTGCATAATATCCAACCAAAGTTGCTCCCAACCTGGAAGTTTCTCATGTCCATTGATAGAGTCTTCGTAGCTATGCCAACTATTTGGAAGCCCAAGGAGAGCTGAGATCACCAAGTCATCATCATCAACAATAATCCAAACACTTCCCAGTTCATCCCTACAGTGGACAAGCTTCATGAGATATTTTGGAATACTATTTCCCTTCTCCAATTTTATTTTTCTGAGCTTATCTTTCAAGGTCATCTTCCTCTGGTCGCTGCTGCTTTGGAACAAATCTGTTAAAGCCTTCCACATTGAAAATGGAGTAGCTTTCCCATGAAGGCTCGAAACAATATTGTCCTTCACACCTTCCAATAGAATTCTTCTTGTCTTCGCTACCTTCTTTTGCCATGATTCAAGTAATGCAACATCGCTAGAACCTGGCTTAGGAAAATCACTATCGATGAACTCCTTCAATCCATTATCTTCCAGCACCACCTCCATCCTATCCTTTGAAGAGATGCAATTCAAGCTGCCATCAAGGGCATACTCCAATCACAACCCATTGAAAGACATTTCAATGTATACTCAACTATTGCACCAAGAAATTTCTGCAGCAAATTTGAATTGTCGACCAGCACAAACTCAACAATTCTTCACAATTGCAATCTTCAAGAATTAACATTGCTCTGATACCATGCAGAAATTGTATAACATATGCATGTATATATCAAGATTCTCCTGATTTAACAATATTTATCATGTGTAAAGAAATTTTCAGTGGAAATCACGTAAGAAATTTTTGTCGATGTGTTTTGAACAAGCCACTGTGGTTCATCATCTTGTCCCGATGATGAACCACATTGGCTGGTTCGAAACGCGTCCAAAAAAATTTCTTACATGTGATTTTCATCGAAAATTTCTTATACAAATTTTATGGAACATAGAAGCCAAATTCCTAATATTTATCTTCTTGCTAAATATAGAATCCTTCCACTCTTAATATTTTGTGGAAATTTAGAAAACTCAATTGCAAACACATGAAGCAATAAAAACAATTGCACATAACACAATTGTTTAACGGGAAAGCCTGAAGCTAAAAACCCCAACTATCATATATTATGTACCATGGAGATCATGTAACAACCTCATACAAAGCTTAGTACATCAAGCTCTCAGTACAGTACAATCCTCACACACTAACATGAAGAAATCTGCAAATTCATGCACTGATTTATTGCCACCTAATAGCGTGCATCCACTGTGCAATCCCTACTGAAGAAGACCCCTGAATGAATTTGAATTGGCCTTGCCTTGACTGTGCAATCCTCATTGGAAACTCCAATGTGTGTGTGATGAAATCAATGCATCACTATAGTCACAACAGATAGTCCATCTCACCCTTTCACTTACCTCTCCACTGGGTCTCCACTGGAACTGACATGCACTGTAGTTAACTATTGTTTCTATTCAGTTGTTAGTGAGTTATTAGTTGTGAATTAATTAACTAATTAATTCACTTAACTCTCACTAGTGTATCTTTCAGTTAGACTAGAACTAGCTCAACTGAGTTTAACTCACTTAACTGAGTTAAACAAAATAACAACTCCATAAACTACTCTTCGAACTCTCCCATAACCTTGCCACTTCATTTCTAACTAAGTCCTAATGCATGAGCCACCAATAAATGCTAGGAATTGCGTAATTCCTTCAACCTAGTCATTTGCCAAATATGTTCACTGAAATAAAGTGTTCCAAGAGAATAAGTTGATATTATGAGTCTGATTATTATTAAGGGCTAATAATAATCGACACATCTATCTTTAGAATGATCTATAACTAGACTTCGCCCAATATTTTAAAAATAGAATTTCATCTATTTTTCCAACTTGACTGACCATCCACAAATAGCATCTTGCAACTTCTGAAATATGATCACCATGTCTAAAAATAGACATATTCTAAAAATAGACTTACACCTAAAAATAGCCTGCACGCCCACTTAGTGAAGGTGATTGATTTTCACTAAGCTTCATCATCTTGTTGAATCTCAACAAATGTCTTGTAAGTTAAATAGGATTAGGTCTCTTAGCTATTGATCAAATCTAGCCCAAGTGGCAGATTTTGTAATTAATGAAAGATGGAGATCTCTCTCTATATATGTGTAGCTTTTTTATTGTGAAAGCGTTGATTGATAATGTGAGAAGGCCACTCTTTCGTAAAATTGTATTTAGTTAATATGAATTTGCAACATACTTTATTTTTCTACCTCAAATTTAGTTTTGGCTTCTATGCTATATGTTCATGGTTTTATGTTGTTATCAGTTTTCATAACTTATTGATTACTTGGAATTCATGTCATATTGCTCGAATTTCCTTCAATTTGTTGTGTTTAATTGTAAATGTTCACTCCATACCAGTTTAAAGCCAAAAATGTCTCATCTTCCATGAAGTAGTGTTGTTTGTAACCGAATTTTCTCTTAACTGACTCCAAGCCCAATGCTTGTAGTCATCACACTCTCTTTCACCTCCAAAATCTCACAAAAATTCAGAGTTAGCCATGTGTAAAATGAGTTTTTATTTAGGAAATTATACTATTTTCCTTGAGAAATCTCTCTCAGACTAGAAGTGCGAACTTCCAATTCAAAGTTGGTTTGAAATAGTTACTTTTCGTTGGAGTTTGACACAACCCAACCTGTCCTAGTCAAGTGATAACATATGTCTTTAGGTTACCATGCCACTAGAATGTGATTACACTCACAAGAACTACACTTTCATCCATTTCACCATGTGTCCAAGGTGGAGCCAACTAGGTTACATCATCTTGGTGTCTTGGGATCGAGGATTGAATACCTCCATAAGCTCTAACTTCAATTGAAAAATTCAAAGGCTCGAGCTCCAAGACCCGAGGTGCAGCCCACTTGTCGATGTCATCTCATGTTCTTAGCATTGGGGTTTCCTCAACTCCTCATACTCAAACACTTTGCCCTCAATAGATAAGCACTGATATTGGCCCACTAGAATCTGGTCACTCCATAATATGCCTCTTGCAACTCTCCCAAATATCTAATGACCCAATGGAATAGTTCCTCCATGAGTTACCATAATGGTGTATTCAAATTTGGGGAAGGTGGGGGGGGTGGGGGCGTTCGAGCTCCAAGACCCAAGGTGGAGCCCACTTGTCGATGCCATCTCATGTTCTTAGCATTGGGGTTTCATCAACTCCTCATACTCAAACACTTTTTCCCCAATAGATAAGCACTGATATTGGCCCACTGGAATCTGGTCGCTCCATAATATGCCTCTTGCAACTCTCCCAAACATCGAATGACCCAATGGAATAGTTCCTCCATGAGTTACCATAATGGTGTATTCGAATTTGGGGAAGGTGGGGGGGAGGCTCAATTAATATAAATGATCAATCAAAGACGGGAAATTTTGCACTAATCCCAAAAAAATTCCCCCTTCTCGATAAACATTGACTATGAAGTGGACCCCTTAATCAATATTTACTATCGAGCTTTAGGCCACTCTCCACTTACTTCCCTTGAAAAGCTTGATGGTTTGGAGAATTATGAGCCTTATACGGTCCACCTGAAGCCACGTCACAATGCCATTACACCATGATGCATCACTAAGCCATGTCACCAATCCACATCACCATGCCACATCACTAAGCCCCATCAGCATGCTATGACCAAAATAAATAACTTGGGCACTAAAAAAGATTGAAATGAACCAACACAAAATGAGAGATAAAAGCATGTCCCTACAACTAATTTACAAACAATATACACTTATTAATGAAAACATATGAGATAGTCTAACATTAAGGTTAAACTTATACAATCTACAACTTGAAATGAATCCATCAATTATGAAAATTAGAAAAATACAAGAAATCATAACATATTTATAATATAAATATTCAAAATATTTCAATTATTAGATTAAATTGAATACATTTATTATTTTTAATATCTTTTTTAATTAAATAAAAATTATATTATTATTATTATTATTATTTTAATATAATTTTATAATCTAAAAAACATATAATTTAAATATACCCAAAATTATATACCGAACATTTACATTTTAGGGTTACACGACAACGTCTGCCCCATCCTAAACGGCCTTCATTAATGGTGACCATTGCAAACATTCTCAGCATTGCCGGTGGTCGCTACTTCTTCGAGAATGCATTGGTTAGCATTGGAGAATGCATTTGTATGTAAGGATTAGCTACCCATATTTTTTCTTTTAGGTTATTCTTTTGAGATACAAATGAAGGTGTGTATCCACATGGCTGATCATGACATTGTGAATAGAAAACTAAAAATCCTCTAAAAATTGAATATATAAACTACTGAATATCACTACAGAACAGAATATATAAACTACTGAATATCACTACAGAACAGGATGGTGATAGTATATTTCAGAAAGTGGAAATTTAAGTAGTCTGATTCGATTTTAGAAATAACCGTGTATATAATTTTGGTGAAGTGAAATTGAAAAATGAAAGCGGAAAATAGGAGATGTGTTTTGAAAGACAATTTAAGGTTTCAAATTCGTACTCAGTAAATGGAATGCCAGGAAATATTTGAAATTATAAATAATCAGTTAACATTGCTAAGTCGACACGATTCAAACTCGGTGAAATTGCATTTTCAAATGCCATAAATTTCTACAGTTTTAAAAACCATCATTGATCAATAGGATCCACATGTAATAGAATATCTAACTACATCCAAGAATCTCACGTCATTTTCTAATGCAGGAACATTCTGAAATATATTACCAGATTACAGGAATGTAAAATCTGTTAGCCATGTTGGCGCATACATTCATTTCACTCTCTTCAACATGCAACATGGTAATCACTGTTATTTAACGTTAAATCTCAAAAGCAACGGCAGACTGAATACACGGGACATACTCCACATGAGATTTTTCTGGTTTCTCAATGGCAGTCCACATTCCACTGGTTTCCGCTTGGGCTATTGCTACACTATTCGTAGGCGGAGGCTCAAACAAATAGAAAACCTGACCATTACCCTCACTATAACCACAAACAAAAATCTTCTCACGCCACGCTACACAACATGAAGTCCTTGTAAGGGTGTCTGGAAGAGAACCTACTGCCCTCCAATCGTTTTCAACGGAATCATATTCCATCTCTCGCTGCTCCTGGAAGGAGTACAAGCGCCCGAAAGAAGCAGCAGCCACACAAGACTGTGGGCCTGTCCCTTCCTCAACAGTCCACATATTCTCCAGCGTTGTCCATGCCCCTCTTTCTGGATCATAAACTTCCGCACTTAGCTTGAATCGATCACTAGACTCACCATTTTAACCGCTAATCACAAAAAATTTGCACTCTATGAATGCACCGTAACATTCATCTCGCTCTTCGCGAATGTTAGGAAGAATCTTCCATTCATCTTCATATACATTGTAAACAGCTGCAGATCGCAGGAAATTTTCGTAGTCATCGTGGCCACCTGCAACGTAAAGGAGCCCCTCGGTGACACCGAGAAAGCACTGGAGATTCGAATCTCCGGCATGTCTGTACCACGGCTCCACTTTCCAGATGAGAAGTCATAGATGAAAACGGTGTTGAGTGCCTCTGCTAGGTGGAGGTCTGACGGATTCCATCCGCCCATCAAAACCAGCTTTCGATTAACAAAAACGCAGTCACAGAAGAGTGGAACCCCATTGCGAGTACCGGGGAAATGAGGAAGGGGAGGAAGCGTTTCCCTGGTTCCTCGCAAAGGGTCAAACACAGAAAGCACAAATTCTAGATCATCATCATGGTAAGCAGGATATTCCCGGAGTTCCACTAAACATATACATTGCTGCGAAATCCCAAACCTTTTTCTGTCTTCATAGAACTGGGGGTGGTTCACAGCGGCCTCCCAGCTTTTGCAAACAGCTCTGAGGTTTTCGTGGGAGTCGTAAGGAACTCTTAGCAGACACTGTTGACCTATTTCCCATGGAAGAACAGCAAAAGACTCCATAGTCAGATGGACTACAGCTTGGTGAATACGGTCTGATAACCGATATAAGCCAACGTTTACGTTCCAAGGCCAAGTAAATATGAAGTTAGCAGATCACAAGACGAACACCTAATATCACAGCAATCACGAGACCTGCAAAATCAATCACAAGACGAAATCCTAATATCACAGCAATGAGAGAAACCATAGACTCAAGACGAAATCCTAATATCACAGCAATGAGAGAAACCATAGACTCATGTACCAGAATTACACTCTTCTTACCTGGAACGGTTAAACACAACTGCTTGCTTGATGCGGCGGGCCGGATCGAACTCAACAGATAGCCTGAGAGAGATCGAACGACGTTAGGCGCTAAGGAAAGTGAGTGAGATCGAAACAAATATGAAGGAAAACTTCAGTCATAACAGATCAGCATTCCTATCTCAAATGAAGAAACTAGAGGAAAATAATCAGTCAATAAGGAAGATCACATAATCGCATAAATGAGGAGCCGCCCTTAACTAGTGAAAAACTGACCAATTGGCTTGCCATTTTCCTGCATTGTTTCGCAATTTGTGCAAGGGAAACCCTAATGGCATGGTCGACAAATCATCCTCTGGTGCAATTGCTTCGTTCTTCGGTGGGCAGAATTCGAGAAGGATCCAGCAATAAATAACTTTACGGTGAGCAGTCCACACGGTGCAAGGTTGGAGGTAGTTGCTTGAGAATTAGTAAAACCAATAACTATCAATTTGAGAAGTAAATCTATAAACAACTTTACTATTGAACATTTTATAATATGCATAAATAATATAAATTTATAAACATTTTTTTTATTTAATTCAAAATGCAATAATAAAATTTAGACACTAGTTTATTAAGTAAATATATTTTTTACCCATAGATTTAATTTTAGTATAATCTTTGGTCAATTTCTTAATAATTTTAATTTGAATAAAAATTATATTTAGATAATAATGGTCAATTTCTGAATAATATTAATTTGAATGAAAAATATATTTAGATAATAATTGAATTTCTTAATAATTTTAATTTGAATGAAAATTATATTTAGAAAATAATAAAATTAATAGTAACAATCTATCAATATGATGTATTTAATATGGCATATAATATATGTAGTGTTATATAATGGTGTATTATTCTCAAGAATATTGGAACTTATGTATATTCTATATACTTGAAGCAAGGACAATACCACAAAGATTTTTTTTCGGCTATAAAATCTACCCATGTTATTCTCAAGAATATTGGAATGTGTGGAAAGTGAACGTGGGAGATTACAAGGTCAACACTATCAGGAAAACGCTATTCTCCAAACATTGGAATATGTGCAATTAAATATTGAGACTAGTATGGTTAACACCACCTACTAAGCACATTTTCCAACAATGAAATGAATGAGGATAGCCCCATTATTACAACCACTCAAGCACATTTTCTAATAATGAAATTACTACAAGTAACCAAGACATGCATGCGTGAGTCTCAATAATTTTGGAATCAATTCAAACTCATAAATTTTGAATCATGCAAATTCAATATGGCAAATAGCATACACAACACTACTAATCAAGTACCTTTTATGGCATTGAAATTGACATGAATATGCAAACACAATATGGAGGATAGCAAGGCCAACATCACCACTTACCTTTTCCAAGAAATGTATGCCAACACAAACACAACTTTAGCCTGGATACAAACTCAATATGGAGGAGAGAAAAATCAACACCACTGAGCAAGCACATTTTACAAAAACTAAAATAGACATGCATGACACAATCTCAACAACTTCGAAATGGGTGCAAACTTAATATGGTGGATAACAATGTGAACACCATGAAGAAAGTGTTTCTTGTAAGAGATGCATGACACAACCTCCATAAATTTGAAATGAGTAAAAACTCAAAAGATAGCTATATAAAATAATGTCAAGATCAACATGATGCAGAACTAAACAAAATATTGATTATGTGAAATTTAAATTGATGTTGTGTATTTCAACGTCATGGCACCTATAAATTGTAAGAAGTGTAATACACAATAGGTAAAAATATTTTTCTAGGATAAAAATTAATTATTTTAATTAATAATGTTGTAAAATTTTATGTACCATTTTAATAAAGTGGGTTTTTAAATTAATTATTTGTGACACGCTGATGTTATTGCATAATAATTTTGCAAAATATTTTAATTTAGAAAAATTAATTGTATTTACATTTTTAATTTTCTTATTTTTATGTGACAAATAAATAATGTTGACAATTATGTAAGAAATTTTTCGGTTAAAATCACATGTAAGGAAAATTTTAGGATGCACGGTATGCATCCTTATGCTAGTTTTGGGTTGAGAACCGTAAATGGTGCAGTGGATGCGGCGAGGCTTCTAGTTCTCCAACGAGGTCTAGATCTCCAAGGTTGAATCCTTCTAGATCACAGAAGCCAAATTCCTAATAATGTTGATCATTGTTTTTAATCTTTAGGATATGAACTCAAAAGTAATTATCTCTATTTAAATTTTAGAGTGGACACTACACCCATCATAAGGATAAGAAAACTGATAGATGATGAGTGCTAGAGTTGATTGACAGAAAAGGTAGTAGGATGACAAAGATAAGAGTAACTATCACTAAGACAAAAAAATTAATAAATAAATTATGGATAGAATGTTAGTAAGCATTGGATCTCTACCCTTCATCCTTAGTTGGAGTTGAGTTTTATTGCCCCACCCCTCTTTTCTCCTTTTTTAATTATTTTAATTTATTATTCCTTAAAAATAAATTAACCTTTTTATTAACCCTAAAAATAATATTAATAAAATATATTTCCCTTTATTATTGCTATTCTTCTTTAAGGAATATCTTTTAGTTAATAAATTAAATTAGAATAAAATACAATAATAAAATGTATGATAATTATATTATATTAAACTAGTAAAATAAAATAAATTATAATATAATAATCAAATAATTTAAAATTGTACTATATGAAACTAATAATTTTCCCCAATTTTTAGTCAAACTAGCCATTAAATATTACAGTTAGTTGGATCTTCTCTCCATGTATTTAAACTTGTTTTCTTGATATGAATTACCCTAGTTGTTTTGAAACACATAGACAAAATATGATCATATATGATTATCCTAGAAATTCATTATATACAAATTATAAATAATCAATAAAAATGGTAACATTTACAAAAATGATAAATTAAATTATAATTAAATAAAATTGCATTATACTATATAATGATTATTAGCTTTCATATATATATATATATATATATATATATATATATATATATATATATATATATATCCCCTCTTTCTCTTATTATAATAATGATAATTTAATTATTCCATTTTTAAAATATTCTATATTATTCATTTATCTTTTTATTAATATCTCCTTAAAAAACTTAAATATTTTAATATTATTCCCTTTACTATTATTTACCCCTACTCCCTTATTATATTAATTTTATAATTTTATAATTTTACCAAATTATTCTATTACTCATTATTCTTTTCAATAATATTTCTTAAAATATTAATTTTTTTTAATATATTCTAACTAATTAACTAACGTAGTGAAATAACTCAGAACTATCTATCAATGACACATCCTTACTATTTATTCAATGAGATTGATTTCCTTTCTTCACCTTGTCCTAGGATGAACCACATTTGATGGTTTACTGTCTCTAGAAGAAGGATGAACCACATTTAGTCTTCACCTTGTTCTAGCATGAATTTGTCCTAGGATGACCCACATTAGATGGTTTACTTGTCCCTAGGATGAACCCACAAATTCAAGAAAGCATCCTTTCTAATAATGAAATTACTACAAGTAAGCAAGACATGCATGGCACAGTTTCAATAACTTTGGAATCAATGCAAACTCATAAATTTTGAATGAGTGCAAACTCAATATGGGAGATAGCATACACAACCCCACCAAGAAAGTACCTTTTATGGCATTGAAATTGACATGAATATGCAAACTTAATATGGAGGAGAGCAAGATCAACACCACTGATCAACACCACTTAGCAAGCACATTTTACAACAATGAAATAGATAGAAGTAATCAAGGCATGCATGACACAATCTCAACAAATTTGAAATGGGTGCAAACATAATATGGAGGATAACAAGGTGAAGACCACCAAAAAAGTATTTTTTCTACGAGATGAAAGACACAACTTGGATAACTTTGGAATCAATACAAACTCAATATAGAGTACAACTAGGTTCCCTTTCTAAAATTATAGCAATATGAAAGACCAACAAGGAAAAAATTGTCCCAATAATAATATCTTCTATAACAAAAATACATCTTTTCAAGCTATGGAAAGAGAGCTATATAAAATAAGGTCAACATCAACATGATGCATAACAAGAAAAAATATTGATTATGTGAAATTTAAATTGATGTTGTGTATTTCAATGTCATGGCACCTATAAATCTAAAGACATGTAATACAAAATAGGTAAAAACATTTGTTTCAGATAAAAATTGGTTATTTTGATTAACAATTTCCTACAAATTTTATGTATCACTTTAATAAAGTTGATTTTTGAATTATTTATTTGTTACACAATTATGCTATTGCATAATTTAAATATTGAAAATTTTCAACATTTTTTAATTTAAATAAATAAATTATTTTTATTTTTATTTTTCTTAGTTTTATTTCATAATAAAAATAATGTTGATAATTGTTTCTGAATTTTTAGGATATGAATTATGAAGTAATTTTTGCTATCTAACTTTTCCAGTGGACACTCCACCTATCATAACCCGTTGTAAGATAAGAAAACTCATAGATGAAAAAGTAGTAAGATGACAAAGATAACAACAGTAACAATAATGAAGATGAAAAAATAATAAATAAATTATGGATGGAGTGTTAGCACGTGTATATCCCTCCTCTTTTCTCTTTTTCTAATCCATTTTATTTATTATTCCTTAAAAAATATTTAACCTTTTTATTAATGCTCAAAATGAATATTATTATTATTCTTACTCTCCTTTGAGCAACAACTTTTTAATTAATAAATTAAATTAAGATATGTTATAATAATAATATATATTAAAATTCTATTATATAAAGTTAATAATAGCTACATTAACTTTAAAAATGAATATTAATAAAATGTATTTCTCTTTATTATTCATATACCCCTATAACAAATATTTTTTAATTAATAAATTAAATTAAAATATAATACATTATAATTATATTATATTAAACTAATAAATTAAATTTAAATATATTATTACATAATTTCATTTATATATATTTTCCTTTCTTAGTTAAACTAGTCATTACACTCGTTGGTTCTAATATAACTATATAACAATTTCTTAATAACTGAATTAAGAAATGCCTAGATACTTATGAAAGGGAGTTAAGGGAAAATTTTAAAAATGAAAGTTTATCTTAAAGTTTCGAAACTTGGTTAATCTTAATAGACCCCAATATGTAAAATTTAAAATATTTTATGATATTTTTGTGAAGATATTTAAGTTTATAATTATTTTATATTAGTATATATAAAATTTTGGCGATTTTTAGGGTAAAATAATTTTATATCAATTTTTAAAAAAATGAAAATTGGCCAATTTTTTTTTGAAAACACATGGAAAATTATCCCACATGTTAACCCCTAAAATTTTCCATCTCAATGTTACTTTATATTAGTGGATTATAACAGAAACTGAAAAAAAATTATTTTTATTTTTAATTTATATTTATATTTAATAATAAAAAATTTAATAACATATTAATTATTTGTTCTCAACGTTTAAAACCCACTATTGGGCTTCGTGATCACGCCCTAAAATTTTCCACGTCAATCAAATAGAGGGTTACTTTATATTAGTCGATTATAATAGAATTTAAAGAAAAAGTTTATTTTTATTTTTAATTTATGTTTATATTTAATAATAAAAATTTTAAAACAATTTTTTTTTTTTTTTGGAATAATGACATATTTATTATTTGTTCTTAACATTTAAAACCTATTATTGGAGCTCGTGATCACATGTCAATAGATCTAACATGAAATTAAAATAGTGGAGAAATGCTCCAGAAAATTCTAAAATTATTATTATCTAATTTTAAGGTCATATACACTAAATTGATGTATGGGACACACTAAATTGGTGTATGAGACTCTCTTGTTTGTGGGACAAGGGTCCCAACACCAAATTGGTGTATGAGACCCCCTTGTTTTGACTCTTAAGTTTAAGAAGGCATACATACTCTACTCCCCTATGATTTTTTGAACACATGACCTCTTAGAAGGAAACACATGCTTTCAACCATTAGGTCCACTCAAGCTCTATAGAAAGTTATTAATTTATTTTAGAATTTTACATCTCTACACTATTTAGTTTCATGTTAGATTTTTTCCTCCATATTTGTCATGTTGTTGAACCCCAATAATGGGTTTGAAAGTTTGACAACCAATATATAATTGATATGTGATTATTCCAAAAAAATTGTTTGGTTAGACACAAAAGTTTGATTTCACAAATAAAATTTTTAATTAATAAGTTTTAATTAATTATTACTATGTGAATGAGAGAGTTTAGATAATATTAATTTATTTTAAATAAAAAAAATAAAAAAGTATCTATATGAATATATTTAGAAATTATTAAGAAAGTTCTTAATGATAATGGAGGTGAGTCAAAATAGAGAGATTATTATATATTAGTTGATATTTTTTTGTGAGCACCACTCAATCATAATCATATATGGGTGCTTTCTTTTCTATTATTTTTTATGTGTGTGCTCTGGAAGTAACACACAACTTTACTAATATGTTTTAACAATGGGAGAATCCAATTTTTTTTTATAATGGAAGCTAAAGAATTTTGTGGTTAATCTCACTGAAATATAATTTTTTTTTTGTTGTTAGGTAAAATTGACTAAGGGTTAGTGTCAAGGTTGATGAGGTTAAACAATAGTGGTTTTGTTGCACACCTTGATAAGGTTAAATAACGATGGTTTTATCTAATGAAATTTAAATAGGTTGGATTTTTCCCTAAAATTGGGTTTTCCAGAAAATATTCATAAATTATGTATGTGTTATTATTATTGTTGTAATTTTTATTATTCCTCATTATAAATCTCTATAAATAAATTAATGCGAGAGATAAATTTTCTTCATTTTTATTAGTAAAGCTAAAAATAAAAAACTAGTAATCAAAAGCTCTATGGAATTCCCTTCCGTTTTGAAATTGAAGTTATATTCACATAGCCAATAGATTTCAAATATTCTGGATATATATATTTCTTGATTTGAAATTTCCATTTATAGCTCGTCTCCTGAAGAGGGAATTGATTATTTTGGATATTTTTTTTTCTTGATTTGAAATTTACCGTTTCTAGCTTGTCTCTTAAACAGGCAATCGCTGCTAAGCAACCTATCATTTCCGTTTGAAAATATCAGTAAAAGTCACGAGAATTTACGTTTTAAGCATTAGATCTATTTTCTAGCAGGTTATTCATTTGACAAACAAATGAAGGTGTGTATCGAGATTGGTGACCATGACATAAAAATAAAACAAAAAACATGATAAAAATTGAATATAGAAACTCGGGGATAGGATGGTTATTTCATAAAGTGGATTGTGTATTTCATTCAAGAAATAACGTCAGGAAGAACATTCCATTCGTCTTCATAGACATTGTAGACAGCTGCAGATCACAATAAATCATTGTGTCGACCTGCAACGTAAAGGAGTCATCAGGCGATACTGACAAGGCACTGGAGATTCATCTGGATCCTCCTTCTAGATGAATATACGGTGTCTAGTGCCTCCCGTAGGTGGAGATCGAACGCCGATCAAAACCAGCTTTCGATTGACAGAAGAGTTGAATTCCATTATGAGTGTAGGCAAATGGGGAAGGGGAGGAAGCATTTCACGGGTGCCTCGCTGAGGGTCGAACACAGTTACCGCAAATTCTGGATCATAATCATGGTAAGCAGAATATTCCCGGAGTTTCGCTAAACATATACACTGCTGGGAAGTCCCAAAATTTTTCTATCTTCGTAGAACTGCAGGTGCTTCAGAGTGGCCTCCCAGCTTTTACAAACAACTTTGAGGTTTCATGGGAGTCATAAGGAACTCTTAGCAGACACTGTCGATCTATTTCGCATGGAAGAACAGAAAAATAATCCATAATTAGATCCACTACAGCTAGAAAAATACTCTGATATTCGGAAATTTGATTTGAGAAGAAACTTATTTGGTTTGATAATCAATAGGTTAGAAATTTAAAATGGCAAGGCAAATGCTTTTTCCTCAACACAAGGAGTTCACATAGAGTTGCGGAAATGAACTTAATGAAGACAACATATTTATGGAAGTTTACACAGAGTTGGGGAACTCACTCAATCCGATTTTCTCCTCTTGTACATCGGCCACTTTACACAAAACTCTCTTTATATACTAAAATTATATGTAAATCTAAACATATATATCTAAGACATTTAATTTCTCACAAACATAATTTAATACATAGTATGGACATACCTCATTTTTGAACATTACAGAAGTTGCTTGAAGTAAACAACACTTGCAGATTAAATATATTCCCATACTATTTCATTAACCATGCATTAAATTCTATTTTACTTTTAATTATTTAATCTGTTACGGAATGGGTTATGTATTTTGCTCAAAACTTGTCCTTCTGTGCAAATGCAAACTCGAATGTGCAAAACATTAACTGAGGTATGGCTGCTGCCATTTCATTTAACCCGGTGGTTGAGATTAATTTTCCAACACTCCCCCTTAATCGCAACTGCCACCATTGACATTCCCAAACAATCTCTAAGATAAACAAAATTTTCATGTGCCAATGCCTTTGTGAAGATGTCTGCAAATTGTTCCTCTGGCCTGCAATGCTGCAACACAATCTCACTGTTGTTAACCAATTCTCTTATGAAATGATATTTTTCATCAATGTGCTTTCTCCTCTAATGAAAAACATAATTCATTGATAATGCAATCCTGAACTGTTATCAAATAAAATTGTGGTTTCTCCATCTTGTTCATGATATAAATCCTGCAACATCATTTTCATCCCAACTGCTTGACATGATGTTGTTGTTGCGGCAACATACTCAGCGTCTGTTGTTGGCAATAACACTATCGGCTCCTTCTTGGAAGACCATGAAATGGCTCCCGAACCTAAATGAAAAACATATTCTGACGTGCTCTTTCTGTCATCAACACTTCCTACCCAGTCACTATCAATGTAACCAACCAAAATAAAATCATCAGTTGCGGAGTACAAAATGCCATACTCCTTTGTCCCATTGACATACTTTTAAAATGTTTTTGGTTCTTGCAAATATGTGTCACTGGGGATCTCCATGAACCTTGACACCAAACTCACTGCATACATTATGTCAGGCCTAGTTGCTATCAAATACATTAGGCTGCCCACCATACTTTTGTTTAATGTCAGATTGACATTGCTGCTGCAATCTTCCTTGCTCAACTTCAACCACATGATAGTTGGAGTTGGTTATGGCTTGATGTTCTACATATTAAACCTCTCTAAAATTTATGCTACATACTTTGCTACAGAGATAAAAATACCATTTTCTATTTGGCTCACTTCTATGCCAAAAAAATATCTTAGCAACCCCAAGTGAGTCATTTCAAACTTACTTTTCATGACTGCTTTGAAATCAATGATGAGAAAATCAGCATTCCTTGTAAAACTCAAATCATCTACATACAAAATGACAATAAGAATCTTACCGTCACTTTGTTTGATGTAGACAATAGGTTAACCTTCACACTTGTCAAACCTATTTTCCATCAAATATGCATCTATCCTACTATACCGTGCACATAGTGCTTGCTTTAGCCCATAGAGAGCTTTCCGCAACTTACACACCTTGTCCTCTTTTCCTTCTACCTCATAACCAGGAGGTTGCGCAACATACACTTTTTCTTTTAGCACTCCATTCAAGAACGCTGATTTTACATCCATTTGACACAAATTCCAATTCTATTGCACTGCAATTGACAACTTTGTACGCACTGTCTCCATCCTCTCGATTGACACAAATTTTTCTACATAGTCTCTTCCATGTTGCTACTTGTATCATTTGACAACTAACCTTGCTTTATGCCTTTCAATATGTTGATATTCAACAAGAAATTTTTTGGCACCCATGATCCTAATGAAAATTAAGCACCAACACTAGGATGGGGCCCACAGGCTATTTTTAGGTGCATGTCTATTTTTATTATCCCTTAATTTAGATGGACATTAAACTGTAACCTATTCATATTAAGAACTTGAAAATAATTAAATCAAGTGGAAAATTAGTTAGCTAAGTGAATTTAGAGTCAAGAGGTTGGTTGGTGGGACATGCAGGTTGAGTTTAGTTATAACTAAGTGATTATAGTTGTAACAGAGTTGGAAGTGCAGTCGTGCATGAGTTGTTAAAGTCGTAAGTACTTTAACTCAGTTAAGTGAGTTAAACTCAGTTGTCCTAGTTATAACTGAATATACACTAGTGAGAGATCAAGTGAATTAATTATTGCTTAATTCACATTTAGTGATCTCACATGCAACTGAAGATTTACTATTATTATCTGCATGCATGTCAGATCCAGTGGAGACCTAGTTGAGTTCTAGGTGAAAGGGAAGATAATTATTAGTTGTGACATTATCTGCTTGCACACATGCAATCACACACACATTGGATGATCCCATGATACTTGTGCAGTCAAGGCAAGAGGGATTGCATCAATTTAGGGATTTCATTCGATAGGGATTATGTAGTGATGGCAGGCTATCTAGAGACTATAGATTGGCTAAGGGATTTGCCAAATTTTTTAAGACAGTGTGAGACAATTAGCTGATGTACTGAGAACTCTTGTGATTAGAGTTTTTTGTGTACTTGTTTCGTGATCCATGATATAATATACAATAGAATATAGTGGGCTTGTTAGCTGAAAGCTTTCCCTAGGAAATTATCTATGTTGTGTGTAATTAGTCTTTCTTCAAGCTTATGTACTTGGTGATTGTGTTTTTAATTCCGCAAAGATTTGTAGAAGTGATTTAGTATTTAACTTTAGCATATTTTTAGATCAGGTGAATACAATATATACATGCATATTTTATAATTTTTACATGGTATCAGAGCATAGGAGTGGAAAGAATTTGAATTTGCAGAAAGAACTTCTTGATGCTACAGTTGATTCAAGATCGAGATGGCTTTCAATCGCTCGAGGTTAGATTATGCACTAAAGGGTAGCTCGAACTATATTTCTTGGAAGGACAGGATGGAGGTGGTACTTGAAGACAATGGCTTGAAGGAATGCATTGAAAAAAATATTCATAAGCAAAATGTTGCAGATGCTCATAATCTTGATGCATGGAAAAAGAAAGTGGCAAAGGCGAGGAGGATCCTATTAAAGGGAGTATGAGACCACATTGTCGCAAGCTTCCATGGGAAAGCCACACCATATGTATGTGGAAGGCTTTGACTGATATATTCCTAAACATCAATGACCATAGGAAATTGGTGCTCAAAGATAAACTCAGAAAGATCAAGATGGAAAAGGGCGACACCATTCCAAAGTATCTCACAATTTTTTCCAATGTCAGGATGAACTGGGGAATGTGAGAATAATAGTTGTTGATGATGATTTGGTGAGTTTAGCTCCCCTAGGACTTCCTAAGAGTTGGAATAGTTATGAAGACTCTATCAACGGATGGGAAAAATTGTCAGATTGGGAACGATTGTGATCGGATCTGGTGGAGCAGGAGTTCAGGTGAAACACCAGAGATGGCTCTTCATCAAAGCATGATGATGAAGAGGTTTTTTCTTTGGCTACCAAGGCAAAGAAAGGGAAGGGGAAGAAATTTCATTCTAAATATGAGTCTAAACCAAAGAAGCAGAACATGTCCAAGGTGAAGTGTTTTCACTGTCACGAACATGGGCCTTTTGCTACTAACTGTCCACAAAAGAAGAAGAGCAAGAAGGTTGTTGGAGCTGGAGTTGGTGAGGCCCTTGCCTCGCAATTTGAGCTTGACTTCTCCTTGATTTCATGCATGGTTTCAAGTGCAATGGGATTGGTGTGGTATTTGGATAGTTGTGCTTCCTTTCACATGATGGGAGATAAAGAAATTTTTCAGTGACTTGGAGGAGAAAGATCTCAAGATGCATATTGAAATGGGTGAAGACAGACAGTATAGTGCTACTGGGATTGGTGAAATTAAATTTTAGAGGGAGTTAGGTAAACCATTTCAATTAAGAGATGTAATGCATGTTCTAGGTCTGAAGAAAAATTTGGTCTCAATCGCAATGTTGGAGGACAGTAGCTATGACGTTGTTTTTAGTGATGGAAAAGATTTCCTGTGACATAAAACAAGGAGTAAAGCCAAGAGGATAGGGATTCGAGCTAAGAATCTATATAAGGTGAAGGTAGATGGCTACACTACCATGATGGGAAAGGCAGAAATAGTGGTGAGCTGGGATGAGAGAAAATTATTGCATAGGTGTTTGGGCCATATTCATCATGGAAATCCATGCAGTTGTCCCTTGAGAGGGAGCTAGACTTGTATGCGGCGGAGGAACTACTGGTTCCCAAAGATGAGTCTCTAGATGTGGATCAGCTACAGGAGGAGGTTCATGAAGTGGAGGAAGCCACTCAAGCGGAGCCATCCATCAGAAATGGAAGAAAGCACTCCAAAAATGTTGATAGGCTAAGACTTCATGTTGCAAAGCATGTAGGAGCCCCTACTTCATAGCGCAGACAAAGATAATCTCCTGAACGATTTACTGGATACATGGCTCATATGAGAAAATTTATTGTGACTAAACCATCTTCCTTTCATGGGGCAGTGCAGCAGCCTACTTGGGTTGATGCAACAGTGGAGGAGTATGACTTCATTGTAAAAAATAGTGCATTGGAAACTATCCCAAGACAGGTTGACATATCAGTGGTAGGTTCAAGATGGATCTACAAGGTAAATCAAGCTGCTGATGGGAGTGTCGAGAAATGCAAGGCAAGATTTTTGGCACGGGGTTTCTCACAGATTGAGGGGATATATTATGATGAGACTTTTGTGCTTGTCACAAGGTACTCTTCAATAATGACCATCCTTGCACTCTCAACACAGATGGGCTGACACATTCATCAGATGGATATGAAAATTATGTTTCTCAATGTGATAATTGAGGAAGAGGTGTAAATAGAGAAGCCTGAAGGTTTCAAGATCTTTAACAGTGAGTCGCATGTGTGCCGACTTAAAAGAGAGTTGTATGGGCTAAAGCTAGCACCCCAAGCTTGGTACACTCAGAGAGATTGCTATTTCACCGGACTGGGCTTCACCAAAAGTGAAGTGATGCAAACCTGTACCAAATTGTGGTGGAGGGTAAGCTTTTAATGACTGTTATTTATGTTGATGATTTAATAATCACTGGTGATGAGCAGCTGATACAATCATGCAAGGAAGATCTTTCAAGGGAGTTCGAAATGAAGTACATGGGCCTCCTTCATTATTTTCTTGAATTGGAAATATGGTAGTGAGATGGTGAAATTTTTGTGTCTCAAGGAAAGTATTCAAAGGAGATACTAGGTAAGTTTAACACGGAGAGCTTCAAACCCATGGATATGCCTCTTCCAAGAAACTAGAGGAAATAGGATGCTACTTCTGGAGAGGTATTGAATGCTACTATCTATTGACAGTTAGTGGGTTCACTAATGTATCTAGTGAACACGAGACTCGACAACTCCTATGCGGTTAACCATTTGAGTCAAGTTATGGTTAATCCTACCAAGCTCTTTTGGAAGGCGGGGAAGCATGCCTGAGATACTTGAGGGGCACATCAGAGTATGGTTTATGGTACATATGTATGGATGGAGTGAATTTTCATTGCTTCACGATTGTGTATTGGGCTCTAAGTCCATCATACAGACAAAGCACATTGGGGGGATATTTAGCATTGGATCTACAATTGTTTCATGGTATAGTAGGAAGTAGAGATTGATGGCACTCAATTCATCAGAAGTGGAATACATGGCAGCGATTCAAGCTATGTGTGAGGCTATCTTGATGAGAAAGATCTTTGTTTTTTTTTGTTCTCAGATGGATTCGACAGTGATTCATTGTGATAATCAGAGTTGCATTAAACTCTCGATTAATCATGTGTTTCATGATAGGTCAAAGCATATATATATGTGGTACCATCATCTCAGATATTACGTGTAGAGCAGAATCATGTTGCTTCAGTACATTCCCACGGAAGATCAGGATGCAGATATTTTGACGAAGGCACTCACCAGGAGAAAATTCGAATACCATAGAGACAGGATCAGAGTGAAGGATAATCACTTTCTTGTTCAGAGGGAGTGTTGAAATTCAACAAGAAAAATTTTCGCACACATGATCCTAGTGAAAATTAAGCACTTACACTAGGGTGGGGCCCACAGGCCATTTTTAGGTGCATGCCTATTTTTATTATCCCTTAATTTAGATGGACATTAAACTGTAGTCTATTCTCAATGAGAACTTGAAAATAGTTAACTAAAGTGGAAAATCAATTAACGAAGTGAATTTCGAGTTAAGAGGTTGGTTGGTGGGACATGCATGTTGACTTTAGATGTAACTAAGTGATTCTAGTTGTAACAGAGTTGGAAGTGTAGTGTTGCATGAGTTGTGCAAGTTGTAATTAGTTTAACTCAATTAAGTGAGTTAAACTCAGTTGTGTTAGTTGCAACTGAACATGCACTAGTGAGAGATCAACTGAATTAATTATTAACTAATTCACATGTAGTGATCTCACATGCAACTTAATATTTACTATTATTAACTACATGCATGTCAAATCCAGTGGATACTAGTTGAGTTCTAGGTGAAAGCGAAGATAACTATCAGTTGTGACATTATTCACTTGCACACATGCAAGAAAACACACATTGGATGAGCCCATGATACTTACGCAATCAAGGCCGGTAGGATTGCATCAATTCAAGGATTGCATTCAACAAGGATTGCGCAGTGAAGGCAGGTTTTCTGGAGATAGTAAATTGGCTAAGGGATTTGCCAATTTTTGTATGACAGTATGAGACATTTAATCGATGTACTGAGAGCTCTTTTTATTAGAGTTTTGTAGGTAATTGTTTCATGATCCATGATATAATATACAATAGAAGATAGTGGGGTTTTTATCTATAACCTTTCCCTGGTAAACTATATGTTTTGTGTGTGATTGATCTTTCTTCATGCTTAAGTAATTAGCGATTGTGTTTTTAATTTTGCAAATATTTGTAGAAGTGTTTCAGTATTTAACTTTAGCATATTTTTATATTGGGTGAATCCAAGATATACATGCATACTGTATAATCTCTTCACAACCTTACCTTCAATGTTTCTCTTAGTCTTATAGACCCACTTCACTCCAATAACTTCTTTTCCTTGCGGAAGGTCCACTAACTCCCATGTGTCATTATTTTCTATTCCTCCTATCTCTTCATCCATTGTCACAACCCATTTCTCTTCTGTGACTACATCTTCCAAATGTATTGGATCATCTACATGAAAAAATAATGCAAATAAAGAATTCAGACCAGTGCTGCTATCGACTTCATCTTGCTTATATATTTCACTTAAATTTGTAAATTTGTGTCCTCTTATGCTTGCTGAATATGGGCTTGGTGTTGCACTTGAAGTAGAAGGAGTGTCGGATCCTTGTGGTGTGCTTGGAGAAGCACTTCCTTGGTTGTGCAACACAGTCCTATTATTTGTTTGCAGTGTTCCTTTTTCAACTTGTGTAGGTGGAGGAGGAGTCACCGTTGATGAATTACTTGCTGTTGTCAATTCCTATTTTTCTTCGTGTGACATACATGTCTTCACATTGACTATATTCTCAAAACTTCCATCCCATGCTTCCTCTTCTATGGACTAAACATATCTACTACTAATTACCTTCTTGGTTGATGGATTGTAGAGCTTTTATGCCTTGGATTCATCACTATATCCATCAAATATACATTTCTCCCCCTTGTTGTCCAACTTCTTCCTCAAATCATCCGGGACATGTGCATACACCACACATCCAAACACTCTCATGTGAGTGACATATTGATTTCTTCCACTCCATGCCTCTTCAAGAACTCTATTCATAACACTTTTGGTTGGAAATATATTGATAATATGCACTGCGCAAGAGACAAATTCATCCCAATAACCATTTGGAAAATTCTTTTCCATCAAAATGCTGCTTTCCATTTCCATGATGGTCGTATTCTTCCTTTCCACGACACTATTTTGTTGCGGTGTATACCTTGTTGTAAACTACTTGCATATTCCATGCTCCCTGCAAAAACATAGGAAGTCACATGAGATATATTCGCCACCTGTATCAGTCCTCAACACTTTTATGTAATGTCCACTTTGCTTCTCAAGAAGAACTTTGTAGTGGTGGAAGAAGTCAAACACTTCACTTTTCTGTTTTAGGAAATAGACCCTTGTCTTCCTTGTGCAGTCATCTATGAATGTCAAAATATAGTGACTCCCATCGAATGATGGTGTTTGCATTGGTCCACATATATATGAGCGGGAAATCTCCAAAGGTGCTTTTCACCTTATAGAATTTCCTGCTGGAAATGATTCTCTATGCTGTCTGCCAAAGATACATCCTTCACATAGGCTGTTCGATTTTTCTATGAGTGGAAATCCCTTCACCATACCCTTCCTATCCAAAAAATTCCAACCTTCAAAGTTGAGATGACGAAATCTCAAATGCGATAGAAAATTTTCATCTTTAATTTCTTACCGAAATTTTTCTTTTGTGACAATTGCTGCAACACCTTCTTCCTTCAAATATGCTCTTAACTTGAGAGGAAACATTCTATTGTATGTCATATGAAATTTTGCAATCAGCTATCTACTTGGAGGCTTATCTAAGATTGTGCACACATCATTTTTGAAGAAGATATTGTAGCCCTTTTGCATGAGTTTTCCAATACTTATGAGGTTATGTTTCAAACCAAGGACAAAGTAAACATATGACATGAACTTCTTCTCTCCTTTCTTTTTTAGAATGTCAACTCTACCTTTTCCCATGACCGAGACCTTGCTAGTAGTCCCCAATGTCACTTCTGATTTCACACATTCATCTAGATTGGAAAAAAATTCTATTTTTCCAATCATGTGGTTGCTACACCCTGAACCTAAGAACCATACATCTCCTTGTTTTTCTTGTGCTACATTACAAGTTAAAAACATGCTATCATGGTTCTGCTTTTCCCTTATGAAATTTGCACTTGGTTTTCTACCTATGTCATATTGCTTCTTTCTACATTCATTTCCATAATGACCATACTTCTTACAATAATGACATTGAACTTGAGATTTATCATACCTCTGACCTTGTGCTTGATTTTGGCTTGGGCCTTGACTTGGATTTTGATTGTTACCCCTTCCACTTGAGCTTGAAGGGCTACTTCTTCCACCTCTGTGTGGGCTTCTTCCTCTTCCTCTATAATTTGATATTCCTTGACCTCTGCCTTGATCAAACGAAACTTGTGTCTTGAATGCATGTTCCAATGATGAGTTCTACCCTATATTCAACCTTTTTTCATGAGACATTAGTGATGCATGAAGCTCATCCACTGAAAACTATGAGAGATCCTTTGTCTCTTCTATGGCCACAACTATGGCGTTAAATCTTGTTGGCGAACTTGTCAAAACTTTATCAACTATTCTCCTTTCCTCAAGTGTCTCACCATGAGCCTTGATTTGGGTAACGACCCCAATTACATGTGTCAAAAATGAGTCTACATTCTTAGACTCTTTCATGTAAATTGTTTCAAAATCTCTTCTCAACATTTGTAATTTTTTTGTCTTCACCTTTTCCATGCCTTGGTAGGTAGTCTAGAGGGTATCCCATGCTTGCTTGGACTTTGTTGCTGCTGCAATCCCTGGGAAGATAATTTCATGAACTACTTGAAATATGTAGAAGAGGGATTTGGAGTTCTTCTTATTGTTATCTCTCAACACATACTAATACAATTTTAGTGAGATCATAATAAATACGAAGGAAAACTCAACTCATAATAGATAAGCTCTCTCAGAGGGAAAAATCATCGCATAAAACACCTTCGTTAATTAAATGGAAAAATGACCTATTCGGGTGCACAATATATCGTGCTGTTTTTCACAATTTGTTCAACAAAATCTCTAATGGCATGGTGAAGAGATTCCTTTGCAACTTTTTCAAAAGAAACTCTAATGGCATGGTGAATATTGGTTCCCTGTGAGGTTGGTAGGATTTGATAAAGATTCGATCATAAATAACAATGTGTCAGACACTACACACAAATGACTGAGTAACTAGTTGCTCAATAACCATTAACTATTTTTTATCGTAATCGTTGGATATAATAACTATTTAGGAAAAATAATAACTATATTTTTTTTGACAAATAGATTTATAATCAAGTTGACTGTGACAAAAATATTACGAATTTTCTCATCACTTAATTTAATATATAATTTTTTTTAATTAATTTAGTATAAAAATAAGATATTTTCTATTTTATATTCCTAAATTTTATACTCATTTAAAAAATTTGAGATTGTTAATATAAACATTTCAAAATTTGATATGGTTTAATTTCATATAATAACATTAAACATGGAGTTTAAGTAATAAAATCTTAATTTTTTTTTGAACAAACAGTATATTTACATTTGGGGAGTTGGACGTATTGACGTTGTTCGACATCTAATCTGCATTATTCTGATCCAAAGAGTGACGATACTTAGTACAAGTAGCCTGAGCATTTTCTAGGGTATTGGCCAATACTTGTTGCTAAACATAGTTTTTGTCAAAGTCAGGCACCTGTGGCTGGTAAATGTATAGAATGGTTAACCCGTAAGACCCTGAAACATGTGGATTGAAACCCTTCAAAAAATTTTAAGAATATCTGAGGGTTCGATCTTACCTAATAATTTCCATGAACCTCAAGAAAACAGTGGTAGGGTTTTTCTACCATACATTAAGGGTGTTACTAATAAAATCACCAAAGTTCTAAGGAACGATATTTTTGCGCAATTTTCATTAGTAGGGACTATTAGGCAGAGGATGTGATCACTTAAAGATGACATAAGCCTTGAACAACTCAAAGGAGTGTACAATATTGACTGTTCATGTGGGAAAAGTTATATTAGTGAGACTGGGCATTCACTTCAGAAACGACTTAAAGAACATGGAGTTGATACCAGGGAACGATCGCACACCTCAGCCCTTGCAGAACACTTCTTAAAAACCAAACATCAAGTACGTCTTAAAGATGCAAGGATCATTGCGAGAGAAGATCACTATCAAAGAAGAAAAATAAGTGAGGCCCTTGAGATTATAAAGCATCCAGATAATCTTAATAGGGATGGGGGAGTTGATATCAGTGACACTTGGAGACCTCTTCTTTGACAAATCTGTTCGTCCAAGACGCCATTCGCCGAGGTATAGTTTTTCAAGTATAAAATCTCAAGGATGTTTCTCCTCTTTTGAATTCTAATTTGGTTTTAATAAATTAAAATTCTAATAATTATCCCTATTAATTGATTTTTATTTTGTTTAAAATAAAAATTAATTAATTAATCAATAATTATTAGTAATTTCTACTATATTCCTATAAAATTTCCCTAAAAATTTTTTCCCTAACATTAAAGATTAATTAGTAAATTAAAAGAAGCATAATTAATTAAATATTCATAAATAAAAATAAAATTAAATAATTAATTCCTTTATTTATATATATTTATATTTTATTTAAACCTAGTATAAATCCCTAATTAAATTACAATAAATTAAATATATCTTTTTAAATTAAATTAACCAATATAGTTAATTATTAATCAATAATTATTAGTAATTTCTACTATATTCCTATAAAAAAATTTCCCAATTTTTTTTTTCCTTAACATAAATGATTAATTAGTAAATTAAAATAAGCATAATTAATTAAATATTCATAAATAAAAATAAAACTAAATAATTAAGTCATTTCTTTATATATATATATATATATATATATATATATATATATATATATATATATATATATATATATTATTTAAACCTTGTATAAGTCCCAAATTATATTATAATAAATTAAATATATCTTTTTAAATTGAAATTAACCAATTTAGTTACCTTGGACTCAGAGCCTCATTATCCCTATTTTTAAAAGTGGGGATACAAATATCCCCTCTAATTATCGGACAATTATGATCAGCCCTCTCTTAGCCAAGTTATATGCTATTATTTTGGAAAATAAGTTGAGCATTTGGCTTGAAATTGAAGGTAAGCGGACTAAAGGCCAAGTTGGTTTTAGAAGGCAACACTTAATAACAAACCACCTCGTTACGCTTCGGATCATTGTGAAGGAATGCTGCAATGATAAATCCAATCTCTTCTATTGCTTTGTGGACTTTAGAAAGGCTTTCGATATGGTTCCTAGAGACAACCTATGGAATATATTAGAAGATATAAATGTTCCTTTTGAGCTAAGAGCAGCTGCTATAAGGTTATACGAGAATTCCATTGCCAAGTTAAAGAGCAATGAGGGGTGGTCGAAAGATATTAAGTGTAATATTGGTGTTAAACAAGGTTGCCCCCTCTCCCCTACCCTATTTTGCATTTACATCGACAAGCTGGAAGGTTGTTTAGAGGAAGCAGGATGTGCTGGCACGATCTTAGCTGGGATAGTCATCATCCTTCTTCTCTGTGCTGATGATATTGTTCTGCTCGCAAGGTGCCCATCTGATCTTGATAAGCAACTTAGACTTCTTAAGGATTTCTGCTCTACCAGGGGTATGTCTGTTAACACTAAAAAAAGAAAAGTTATGATTATCAAATCCAAGAAGGACACTTACACTAATTGTATGTATGACAATATTAACTTAGAGGAAGTGTCTTCTTACAAGTATCTAGTAATTGATATTTATCACAAGCTCAATTGGAACTATAGCATTCAGAAAAGGATAAACGAGGGGTGGAAAGCTTATTTTGGTCTTGAAAATAATTGTAAAATGGAAAACCTCGTAATCTGGGATAGAAAGAAGTTCCTCTTTGAAACTTTATTCACTCCTGTTATCTTATATGGATGTGAGGTTTGGGTTGCAACATCTCTAGAGAATCCTGGAGAAAGATTGAGAAAATCCAAAAACGTTTTATAACTTATAACCTTAAAATTAAAAGCAATACACCCTATCCTATTCTCCTTATAGAAGTGGGTCTTTCCCCTATCGAGAGCCTAGCTATGACTAGGCTTCTTTTGTACAAGCACAAGCTCAATAGCATACAACACCATAGACTTCCTAAGATAGCTTTAAATTCCAGCCAAAACCACCTAAGGCTTAAACAAGGTTGGTATAAAGACACCAGGGCCTGGTTAAACCATTCAGAGATCAACGAGAATTTTGCATTGCAAAACATTAATAACATTAAAAAAAAATTACTTCTAGGTTCAAAGAAAAAATGTGGTGTGAGAAAGATCTAGCAGCTAAAAGGAAATTAAGATATGATAAGGAGGTCATCAACCCCACCCTAGAAGATGAAAAGTATCTCTTTGTTTTAACCAGCTCAAAGAAGAAAATTAATATAGCCAAGATTAGAACGAACTCTCATGAGCTCCATAGTGAAACAGGTCATTAGACAGTTCCTAAAACACCATGCATGGAAAGGATCTGCCATCTCTGTGAGAATATGAACATCGAGGATGAAAATCACTTCCTCTTAGAGTGCCCTAAGTACAACCACATTAGAGCTAAATTTCATAATATTTTTTACAATACTGACCTTCCTACCCTTTTAAGATGTCAAAATTATAGTGAGATCGGGAGGCTTCTCTCCAACCTTTTTGAGTATAGGAATAAAATCTTAAATCAAACTAAATAACTCTTTTCTTTAGGTCCGATAGACCAAATATTGGTCTGAGTGGACGTTAACCATCATCATCATCATCATAAATAATAGACATAAAACTAACTAATTAGTAAATTAAATAAGCATAATAAGAATACAAATAAATCTTGATTCTTTATTGCAATAAAATAATGAACTAAACTAAATAAAACTATTGGTAAATTAGTATCTTAAAAAGGCATAATAAAACTAATGAATTAGAAAAATAAATAGCCATAATTAAACTAACTAATTATTTAATTAATTAGGCATAATTAAATTAAATCTTAAATTCTTTATTCTATATAACTTTGATTTAATTAATTATTACCCATAATAAAATTAAATTTATTAAATTAGAAATGTAATTATTAAAATTAATAAAAAAATATAAAAAATACAAAATTCAAAAACTTTGGTCGACTCTTTTCAAGAAATTTATCTCTATTAATGGTCTGAAACCCTTCTCTAAATTTCTTTAGTCTAAATGTCCTGATGATGGATCCCCGTTGGGATTCGAAACGTCGACACATGTTCCTTAATATTGTGGATAATCCGGGAAGCTCTTTAAGAAATGATCACCACAGGAGTTTAAAAACCAAAAAGTGGTGGGTAGGAAAGCGTGTATACAACAATAGGTTAATTATTAATAATTATTTTTACATCAACATGATATATATAACATGACATGTAGTGTATATAGAGATATGTAATGGTGTATTAGTTTCATGAATTTTGGAATGTGCATTCAATCGGGCTCATAACAACATTAACACTACAATTAATTTTTCCAATAATAAAATAATTTTCTATTATTTTCTGGAATATTGGAAAAAGTGTAAACTCAATATGGAGGATAGAAAAGTGAACAACATTAAGTAAGTTTTCTCATTGGAATGTGTGCTGGGATAACAAAGTCAACACTATCAATAAAACACAGTTTTGGGCAATTATCAAGAATATTGGAATGCGTGAAAACTGAATATGGAGCCTAGCAAGTTTAACACCACCAATAATATACATTTTCCAACAATAAAGTTTTTATTCATTGTTATCAAGATCATTAGAATGGGTGAAAACTCAATATGGATGATGACAAGGTCAACACCACCATAAACACCTTTTCTAGCAATGAAATGGATCCATGTTATTTTCAAGAACACTGCAATGTGTGCAAACTCAATATGGAGGATAGAAAGGTCAACACCACCAAAAAAGCACCTTTTCCACCAAAGAATTGACATAAGTAACTAATACATGCATGGAAAACTCTCAATAACATTGGAGTGGGTGCAAATTCAACATGGAATATAGCATAGCCAATACCACCAAGCAACCACATTGTTTGGCAATGAAATTCACATGCATGGCATAATTTTAGTAACATTAGGATTGGTGCAAAATTAATGTGAAGGATAGCATGGTCAACATCACCAAGCATATATTCAATGAAATTTATCTCAAAATCTCAACAACTTTAGAATGGGTACAAAGCCAATATGGAGGATAGTAGAGTAATGCCACCAAGCACACACCTTTTCAAGTAATGACATAACAAGGAGTAAGTAAGACAACCATGATGAAATATCCTCAATGTTCCTAAACGTTAGAATGGTTGAAAACATAATATGAAGGTTAACAAAGTCAGCAACACCAAGCAAGTATTTTTTCTAAGAAATGCATGACACCACCTCAACAACTTTGGAATGAGTACAAATTCAAGCAAGTATTTGTTCTAAGAAATGCAAGACACGACCTTAAAAGTTTTGTAATGGGAAAAAACTCAATAAAGAGAATATAAAAGTAAATACCACCAAGGAAACACCTCCCCTAGCCATGAATCAACAAAAGTAAGCAAGACGAACCTAACAAGCAAATTATATTTCCAAGAATATGATCAAGAACAAAAGGGAATTTTTTCAAGATATGAAAAGAGAGCTACATAAAATAGCATCAATCTCAATATGAATCACTTTTTTTCATTATGAAAATTTATTGTAGAAGTTGAAAAAATATTAATTATGTGAATTTATCGAGTTATAATCTTAGATACAAAACTTTCATATGTTGAGATATTATTCTTATTGTCTACTAGATGTCATCATATTTAGTTCCATTGTTTGCTAGGTGTCATTATATTTAGTTCCATTGTCTCCTAGGTGTCATAGTGAGTTTTGATTCTCTTGAGATTATTTGAGTTTAGTTGAGTTGTTGTTCAGTATCACTGTGGTTATCTATTGTTGATGTCTCCAATGTAATTCTTTTTGACAAATTTTGAATATTGAGAGCATTTTTTTTCTCCATTCCAATTTTCGAGTTTTTTCTCTGTATACTTCCTCCTTTGCATTATTTATTATGGTGATGTAAGAGCCGAAAGTTGCATAATACTCTAGTGAGACCAGTGTGTCATCAGAGGTCATGACATGGAGGATGAACAAATCTGGAAGACTAAAAATCCAAGCGAGCCATTTTTTTTTTAAGTGAGAGTGCGATTAAGTGTGCTAATGGTGGAGAACTTACGAAACAATCAAATGTAGTGACCTAACTCACAATTGGTGTATTGGGAAGCACACTAACATCTCCACATCTATGTTTCAAGGTTAAATTGGATCATGCACTGCATACAGTATTCGTAATGCTAAAGTTGAAGCTACAAACAAAATAACTTATTTTATTCTTTAAAAGGCCAAAGCACGAATTGAGCTTTTGTTAAAGACAATTTTTTAATATTTTTTAAAAGGAATTGTTATCTCATTTCCAAGTGCGAAAATTCTTCCTAGTTATTCTTTAGAATGACAAATCCTTCATGAATTACTATATCCTTGAGAATTATTAAAGGTCCTTAAATGAAAAATCCTTCACAAATTACTATCTCCTTAAGAAGTCTTCAAAGGACCATTGTTTAGAAACGAAAAACCTTAAATAAAGGATTCATTTTAAAAAATTTCATTTAAAAAATGGGATAAAAGTTCTTTTAATTACATTTCATTTAAAAGGAAGGAAGCCCTCCTTTTAAAAAGGCGGGGATTTGTTATTAAAACAAGAAAAAAAAAACTATTAATTTTTTATAATAAAAAATTTGAATTTGCAAAGCGTTAAAAGAAAAGAGAGAGCTACATTTTTTAAGGAGAATTTTTTTAAGTTTTAAAAGGAGATTTTAAGTAGGGTGCACATATAGATTTAAAAAAAATCACTTCTTGTAGTGCTTTGTTACAAACCTAGATTTTGTTTGAAAAAACTTACTATTTTTCATCCTTAAGAATGAAGAATTTTGTAAGCCCATGATTGTTGGAATAATTTTCAGACTGATTATGTAGAGCCAAACCAAAAATCATTAATAGCCATGAACAACAATCATAATAATGTCGTTGCAAAACTCTGAAAGAAAGAGCACAGAGCCAAATGTTGGATATAAAACTCAGTGGATGACTCTATCTTCGACAAGATAGTTGACACATCAATAAAAAAATAATGTTGGGATAATTTAAATGTTGAATGTCAATGTAATGATACAATGAATATTGTTGAATTACAAACATTGAGAGCTTAGGTTGAAACCCTGAAGATGGGTGACAAAAAATGTGTACCAGTTCTCATGACTAGTGTCATAGGCATAGCCAATAAGATAAAACTAATTGGTGAAATCATTACAAGACATAATATTGTTGAAAACATTCCTTCAAAGCCTACCCAAGAAATATGACATGGTTCTAACATCCATTCTGGAATCCAAATATTTTAAAAATTTCTTAGTAGAAGAGTTGACTTGATCACTTCTCGCACAGGAAACAAGACTTAACCTAGCATAAGATTCCATGGAATAGGATTTTAAAGCACACCTTATATTTTGGCAGTGGCTATGACAGAGGAAGAAAAGAACATTTTCATGCAATGGAATAGTCGATACATTCACAAAACAAAACACAAAGAAGGAGAAAATGGAGAAATTATAATTTCCAATGCTATTACTGCAATAAATTTTGGAATTATGAACATGAATGAAGAACGAAACAATCAGATAAAAAAGTGGAAATTTCCATCTCTCCAACAATAAAGGAGAATCCTCTGAAATAATGTTTCTTTCCTGGTATCTTTCTGAAGACGGTCATAGAAAGGACCTTGGGTTGTTGGAAAGTGGTTGTATCAGTCATCTAACAAGTAAAAAAATATTTTTTTTTGCATTGATGCTTTCATAACATATGAAATTACTCTTGGATACCATTCTTGTATTAAAGTTGAAGGGAAGAGTAGTGTCCTTGTTCTTACCAATCATAATCAGTAGAAATACATATATGATGTTTATTATGTTCCACATATGAAGTATAACCTCATTAGTGTAGGTCAATTGATAGAGCATGCTAATGATGTAATATTCCAAGGGAACTCATGTTATATCTATGAAAAAAATCCCAATAGAATATTGATAAAAAAGGTTTAAAAAACCAAGAATAGGATGTTTCCTTTAACTCTTATAAGTCAAAATATCTCACAGTATTTTTCCCAAAATGTGTCAAGGATAGATGAGTCTAAGTCTACTTCAAAAACATTAAATGGTCATTGATATACATATTATGAATGAAAAATATTGTAACTGCAAAATAGTTATTCTACAAAGCACAAAAGAGATACTTTTTTGACATATTCCACTAGAGAAAAAGAGCCTTTAGAGCTATTCCACACAAATATATGTGGCCCAATGCAAACACAATATGTTGGTGTCATTTTTATTTTCTTACATTCATTGATGATTATAGTAGGAAGATATGGGTTGATTATCTAAAAAATAAATAAGATACTTTCTCAAGATTCAAAGAGTTCAAACTAGAAGTAGAAAAGCAGAGTGGAAAGCCTTTAAAAGTCCTCATGTTAGACAAAGGAGGAGAGTAAAACGCCATTGACTTCAAATATTTTTGTCAAAAACAAGGAATGATCATGCAAAACACAACAATATATACTCCATAACATAATGGAATAGTGAAATGGAAAAAATAGACAATCATGAATATGACTAGATGTATTCTTTGTGATAAGAAGTTTTTGAATGACTATTAGGCTAAAATAGTTTGAAAAATAGTATATGTTGTCATCAAATCTCCAACAAATAGTCTCCAAGATGCAGTACCTCAAGAAGTATGGGGCGGCAAGAAGGCAAATGTATCTCACTTTAGGTTTTTTGTATCAATAGCTTTTGTACATGTTCATGAATATATAAAAAGGAAGGCTAATGGTAGGAGTGAAAGATGTATTTTCATAAGCTATAGTGAGGAGTCAAAGTCCTATATGCTTTACAATCCTATTACCAAGAAGTTTGTTTTAAACAAAGATGTTAGTTTTTCTAAAATAAATCTTGGTCTAATCATATTGATGAAGTTGTTGAATTCGAAATCTCCACAGTGTGCATTTTTGTGTCTACGTTTCGGTTCTAGATCAAGACCCATCATCAAGACAAATTCTGTCAAAAGTAGAGGAGGTTAGATACAATAAATATACCATATTGATGAAGCTTTAATTAATATTGATTATTCACCACAACTACCAATATTACAGGTCCAAGAAGATACATACAACTATGAAAATGGTACATCTTCCAACAAAGAATGCACCAATGATTCAATATCTTCTAAAGAAAATAAGAAACAAGAAGAATTATAGAAATATATGAGCACACACATCCATTTGATGAACAACATATGTTTTCCTTTTGTTCATCTCAACCAACCCATTTTAAAGAACATGTTTAATAGAAACATTGCTTTGATGCAATGAACCAAGAAATTGTTGTCATAGAGAAGAAACATACCTGGGAATTGTGGACCTCCCAAGAGACAAAACCAAAATTGGTGTGAAACGGGTATATAATACCGAGATGAATGAAAGAAGGAGAAATTTATAACCATAAGGAAATTATGGTTTCCAAAGGATTCTCACAACAATTTGGTGTCAACTATGGTGAAACCTTTGCTCGAATATCAAGGTTAGATGTTGTCATAACCATTTTATCCACAACATCTCAACATAAATTGAAATTCTATCAACTTGATGTAAAATATTCTTTCTTAAATGGTATATTATTGGAAGAATTTTATGTGGAGCATCCTCCTAGCTTTGAAGGTATAGGAGAGGAGAATAAGGCATACATTTTGAAGAACTATTTGTATGGCTTGAAACAAATTCCAAGAGCTTGGTTTAGTCACATCAACACATATCTCTAAAAGCTTGTTTTTGTAGAAGCCACCATGAGTCAATGTTGTATAGGAAAATTCATGAAGGTAAAATTATCATTGTATGCCTTTACATTGGTGATATTATTTATACATGCAATATGATATTATAATACTTCAAGGCAGAAATTAATTATTTTTTTGATATGAATGATCTGTAGGTCATGAAATACTTCCTAGGCATTGAAATTTAACAATCTGCTAATGGAATTTTTGTTGGCCAAAAAAAATATGCCACAAAACCTTATTTATCAAGGCAATAAGTTGAGCATAGAAGATGTAGCACCCCCAGTGTATTCCACATTGTATAAAAGACGAGTTAGTATTATTTTGTATCTCACAGTAACTAGACCCATTATCATGTTTGTAGCTAGTTTTGTCTCTAGGATTTTGCAATCACCTAATATTTCTCATTTGAAGGTTGAAAAAATGATCTTAATATATATTACAGGGACCCTAAACTATGTTTTTTTCTACACACATTTTGAAGATAACTCACTTTCAAGTTATACAAACAACAATTATGAAAGAAGTTTAGATGATCACAAAAGCACCCCAGGGTACGTTTTTCATCTTGGAAACAATCTAATTTCATGGGAATACAAGAAACAACCATTCATTTCAATATATTCAGTAAAAGAAGAATATGTAGTTTCCACTTAAAAAACTTATCATGTAGAGGCGCATAGAATAATATCATTAGAACTTTCAAATGTTCAGAAGGAGCCAACTACGCTTTACTGTGATGACAATTCTACAATTTCTTTATCAAAAAATCATGCCTTCCACAAAAAAAGCAAGAACATTGACACACATTTTCATTTCATCCATGAGCTTCTAAATAATGGAGACAGATTAATTTCTTTTGTGGTTGAAAATATCAACTAGTAGATATTTTCACAAACCCTTTGGGAAAAAATGTATATAAATTTCAAAGAGAGAGAGTAGGCATTATAAATTCCATTTGTTGTAACAGTTGATATTAAGAGGGTCGTTGAGATATTAATCTCACTATCTACTAGGTGTCATCATATTTAGTTCCATTGTCTTCTAGGTGTCTTTTGTAGCCACTATTACCCCCCTCCAAAATTTTGGCCCATGCTTTCATTTTGGAGCCTACCTTCTATCGAAAAGGACTCATAATTCATTGTCATCAAGTATTAATGTTAATGTTAAAGACTCATCATTCCATACAATATTTGTGATCTCTTATTTTGACCTTGATCTAAAACCCTTTTCACAAGAGCCATATCCTACCTTGACCTTGCAGCATTGCAAGTCTTTCCTCTAGTAACTATGAAATCCAATTTCTATAGAAATTTCACTATGCTTTCAGGATCTGAACTATGCAATCACAGAAGGCACACCAACCTTGAGCTCAGAAACTATGTAAAATATTGTCTTCCCCTAAGAAACTGCATAATTCACTTAGGGAAGGAATTACAGAAGCCCTTAATCTTTGGAATTACGCATTCCCATCTACTAGAGTGAATGGGAATTTTCCCAAAATATCATAGTTGGAATCCATAAAAAATAGGAGCTACCCAATTAATGTCTAGTTAAGTCCACTAAATTTCTAATTTTGATTGTTAGACAAGTGCCACATTTTCCTTGATTTTAGGCATGTGTGTCATAAACCCTAATCCACATAGATATATTTAGTAGATGCCCCTAGAGATAATTTTCACTCTTGATCTTGGAGCTCTAGCCTTCCCAAGGAGATCAAGAAACTTTCGGCTAATTTTGCAGCTCTTTTTTGGGTAAGTTTTGCATGCCTTACTTTTGTCATTTTTTTCTGTCGCTTTCTTTCCGAGTATAATTCTAACTTATATTAGCTTTTACAAGTGTATTTTTGGTCTGTCGTTCACATTTTCAAAGTGTTGCATTGAGTTTTTTCTCTTTTCCCACCATCACTTGCTGCTGTTGGGTCATCTATGCATGTTTATTTTTTGTTTGGCATGATTATTTCTGGAACTTAATGTTCACTGATAAATATTCCCCTTAGCTAGATATATATTCCTTCCTTCCCAAACACTCATACTTTTCATTGTTTTCTCTCCTTCCTGGGCAGATCTACATAATCATGGCCCCAAGTTTCCTTCTATAACTCCAAATTTCGCATATTCAAGAGGAAAGCTTCGATCTTGGCTCTTGAAAATGCACGGCTTTCCCAATTGTGAATTGTGTAGTCCCATGCCTTAACCCTCACCCGTGGCCACTTAGACTGCGCCAAGTGCAGTTCCTTCCCTCATTCTTCCCAACTGAGACTGCATATTACACATTCTCAAGCCTCTAGCTTCCACCTTGTCTGCTAAGAATGTGTAATTCACATTTTAAGAGTCTAGTATCTCATGTTCAACCTAGGAATTACATAATGTTTCCTCTTAGTAAGTGAGTTTCTACCTTGATCTTGCTGAATATAATGTTTTTCTTGAGCTAATTCATGTTTTCCATGAATGTATCTTCTCATGTAGGTACTAAATATTTTTTATGGTATCTCTCTCTCTATCATTTTTTATCATCATGATTCCAAAGAGATCCACCCCAAAATACACCAAAGAGAGAAACACCCGTGCGACAGTTGAGAGTGTCCATGTCACTATGCCAGTTCTTTCAGATTATGAACTATTCATTGAGAAATATTTAGAAATTACATGGTGCATATTAAAATATGCATTCACAAAAACCAACTGCAAAAGATATGTTGAAGAAATATAGGTTTAAATAAATTCATATAAGTTAGGATTACAGAATATTTCATGTAGGTTTCCGACCTTCTTGTGCACAAACATTGTCAACTGGATCCTGTCATGCACAATTGCAAAGAACATGATCCTCAGCAACGTTAGTGGACAAAGGCATGCCTCTTTTATGGTACATTATTTTTATATCATATATCATTTTTTGTTTCCATAAGTCTAGATGGATTTCCACTTCTATGCAGTCACTGGTTACTTGAGCACAAAATATGTCATCAAAGGTTGGGTGAAAGAGCCATCGAATTCCTTCAAACACCCAACAACACTTATAAGACTAAATCTCTTCGAAAGGAATTTTATTACTTGTTGATTGTATGTTTCTAGATCTCTGGGAAAAAGAGTATTGAGACCTTTCCCAAAGGCTGGGACTTCTTACTACATAATATTTTGAAAGAAGGAAAGCCATTTAACTGGTTGGAATTGTTGGCTCAAGAGTTGAAGATCCATGTGAATAATTCCAATAACCCTCAAAAGGGTAAGCAATCTAGGTTCTATGTGTCCTCTTACTTGTTGGTTGCAATATGTGCTCATAAATCTTTTTCTTGCATGAGTTGAACTTGGTCACCAAAAGAGCATGTTGTACATATTTACTGCAAGCTGCTTTGGGAGTGAAAACTACCAAGTTGTCATGGAGAAATTAGCTTATCACTTCCTCAACCAAATTTACAATATTATATTTGAGGAAGAGTCACCTTGAATTTCCCAAGAGGTGATGTATGCAGTGTCAAAATTAGCTTATTGGTTTGCCCCATGGAATGGAACTTACCTCAAAGTGTTAAGCAGTAAAAAGTTTTCACATATGCTACCAAGGTATGCCAATGAAAAATTTTTCATGTAGGAAGTAGCTTATCATATTTCTACAAGTTTGTGAGGAGTATTGCAGATGAAGAAAAGACACCTTGGCCCACTCTTCCTTTGAGAATTTAATTGTGCAAGATCAAGAATATAAAGGACGCAGAGGACGAAGGAAATAAATAGAGAAATTCACATTTGGTCACATGGAATATCACCTGTATGATCCTAGGAGTGTGTGCAAGTAACATTGTGTAAAGATACATTTTATTTGGCTAAGCAGAAATTATTCTCTTATTCCAGACCTGAGGAGGAAAGGATAAATAATTTCTACAATGCATTTAAGCTTCACAAAAAAGTCATCTTTTCAAGTACAACATAGATTAATCCTCAACAAGAAGCCATTACAGAAGCTAAACCAACAAAAATCTGCATCCAAATGTGAAAAAGGGGAAAGAGTAAGGTTATATACAACCTAGAAGAAGAGGAGAGGCATAAACTTAAATAAGATACCATCATCTCGAAAGTGATTATAGGAGCATAAAGAAAAAGGAAGCAGAGTAAGCAAGAGGAATAACTAAAGCAGAAGGAATAAAAATAACAAAAGGAATGAGGAGGAAAAAACAAGAATAAGAAAGGAAGAGAAAAGAAGAGGAAGAAGCAACACTAAGCAAGACAAAAAAGAGAAACAAACCAGCTAATTGAAGAAGGAAGCAAGCAATTGCATGATAAGGAACTTTATCAAGAAATTAAAGATCTAATATTAATCCAGGATATGGAGGTAGAACTAAATTAGGTAAACCACAATGTTAATCTCATGCCTTGCACCCATCATATCACCACTCAATCTCCTCCTCCTCCTACAACAAAGGAAGATCCAAGTAAATAAGAGAAAATTTCTCCTCTTGACGAAGGTTTGATGATGGATATATACAACTTCACCTATGATGAGATATAAAATAAAATCATATAGGATTAGAAGAAACACTTTTGAGACGATCTCACACATCTTAATTTTATCAAATAAAAGGTGATCATGATGAACACCAGAAAGAATCCAGAAGCCATTGCCCCAGCCAACTTAGCCTTCACAGGAGCCTCCAAGTTAAACACAAAATACTTGATAATCGAGATCATACAAACGTAAAATAGATTATAGGTTGCAAGGAAAAAGGTTAAACAACTTTGGCCATAGGTCCAGAAAGTAACTCCTACATAGGTGTATGTAGAAGAACTCAAGGAAACCAAACTTGGTGAAGTATCGATCTGAAGAGAGACCATGATGAACCTCTATGGGGAGTTTGTTACTATGCAACAATCAGTTTTTTTCTTGCATTACATGCAAAAAAAGTGTAGGGATAATGCTAAATCTCTCAAGGTTGTTTATACAACCATCGGTGATGTTCATGAGTGGGCAATGCAATATAGAGGTGCAACTCCTGATTTGGTGAAGAAGATAAGGAAATAGGTTGAATTGGAGAAAGTAGAGGTTCGAATGCTCATCCAAAGAAATAAACAACTCGACTCATTCATCATCAACATTCAAGACGCTTTTGCACAAGTATATAACAGTGTGGATTTCATGGTCAAGTCACATAAGATCCCTATAGTTGGCTCACTCACCAAAGCTAAAGGCAGGAACAAGATAAGAGAGGAGGGTGATTAATACTTGTCCCAAATGTAGAATATCACTACCAAGGAATATTTATATGTTAATGTTATTTTTTGTAGCATCAAATGTGATCTATCCATGAGATTTTATGAAGAGGTTACAATACATGCATTCTCTATTATCCAGAACTCGTCTCTGGAAATTCCACCTAGAGATGATCTAATTATATTAATTAGTAATTTTTTAAATGTTTCCTAACTATAATCTTAGGCAATATGATTAATTAATCATAAATAACTAATTCATGGTTTGAATGTTCTAGAAACTCACAGGGATTTATAGGGAAATATTTTGGGCCATCGATTATGCTTTAATATTGGTATTTGGTGCTCCAACATAAGATTCTAAGAAGACGTAGATGGGTAGATGGAGAACACACCAGTGTAGTTACTCAGTTGCCCAGGCAGATCAATTTTATTAGTGGTTATGATCTACTAAGGAAGATAGAGCCAGAGGGTGAGTAGCAAGTGAGAGATATAGGGTAGTATCAGATGTCACAAATCTAGATTTATGGATTCAAGAAGAGATGATGTGACAAAGAGCGCAGTACGATATAGTTCTGTGCATTCATTGCACAAAAAGTGACCCATAGGTACCAACGTATAGGTAGAGGGTCCGTCGCAGGGTCAAGAAGTCATTGTGGAGAGCAATAAATTTCTTATAAAAATTTTCTCGGTATTTTCCTCTGTTTAAATTGTGAGAATTTGTGTACTCATATTTTTTGTTGAAGATTAATAAGAAAACCCTCATATGTTGCACTAGTTTTGCCACAAATGGGTTTTTTCAGGGACTATTGTCCAAAAATAACTCTGTTAATTTTTTTTAGAATTTCTCTGTTTCCAACATTTTATTTTCCATAGTAATTTATTTTGAAAATTGCAGTAATAAATTTATTCGATATTTTCCATAGAAAATAAAATGCATAATGAAATTGATATTTAGATGAATATTTTTCATTTATTGCAATAGGTGAAATTTTCACATGGTACCAGAGTAAATATGATCAACTAGAGAGATCAGTAGTAGAGAAAGGATGAGGTCTATTGTTGAACATGAGTATCATTTGAAATCCCTAGACGGAATTGTAGTCCCTTGGCCAAGAATTCATAATTATTGAGGAAAATAAAATTTTCTAAGAGAGTGTTAGAAGTAAATAATTTATGCAGATGAATGAACTCGAGAGGTAGATGGAGCAACCCCATATTTCTTGCAGAAAATATCTCTAGCTCACTACAGTAATTTTTACATTACTTTGCTGAGAAGATTCAACGTTGAGAGGAAAAAGAAATAGCGCATAAAATCATGGACATAATTAACAACCACGATAATTTAGATTTATCTTCTAGGTTGGAGGATTAATTTTATTTCTTATTAGGATCAAATTTACTTGGTTTATGGTATATAGATAGCAGCGCTTAAACTTATTATATGACAAGAGTTAGATAATATTTCTCTATCTACTAGAAGGAGCAAATGGACTTATAGATCACTATGGGAAACATAAATAAATGTAATCCTGTAGGAAGAGGCACCATATATTTTCAGAGGGAGTTAGGAGCCAGCACTAGTGCTACTAATGTATTGCATGTTCCTCATTTAGGTATTGACCTAATTTTAGTGTCCTAGTTGCAAGAAAATGGGTGTGAAGCTATATGGCTTAGAAATATGCTTGTGAGCTTCTTAAGGAAAAGGATGGGAGTGACTAGTGTCTAATGTGATAATAAGAGTTACATAAATCTATCTAAGAATCTAATGTCTCATGGCAAGTTGAAGCACATATATATCATATGTCATTTCTTTAAATACTGTTAACAATATGGGGGCAGTCTAGCTGCATTATGTTCCCACAGGAGATCATGTAGCATATATACTCACGAAAGCTCTAGGGAGAGCCAATTTCATCCAGTTCAGGAAAATATGGGTATGGTGGAGAACATGTTTCAGTAGCAAGGACCAAATACTTTAGAGTTTCTCACTTGTAGTTGTTGCACTTGAAGAAACAACCGATGAGAGGGAGTTGTGGTGAAGACGCAGTGTTGGAAACAGTTCAACAAGGTGAGCAACAACACAGGTGCAAAACATATCAGAGTTATGTAGTTGTTAGTGGAAATTAGTAGTCATACATAAGCAACATGATAAGAGATGATTCAGAGACAGGCTTTTCTTTCAGTGGGTTGCAACACTATAACACATTCCTTGCTAAGAAGGAGTGTTATTTTTTGTAGTATCGGATGTGATCTAGCCACGAGATTTGGTGGAGAGGCTACAATACATGCATTATTTAATACCCATAAATTTTTGCTAGAAATTACACCTAGAGATGAAAATTATATTAATTAGTTAGTTTTTAAATACTTTCTAAGTACAAAATTATGGAATATGATTAATTAATCAGAATTAATTAATTCACGGAGTGAATTTTCTATAAACTCACACAGATCAACAAGGAAATAACTTGGTCCATGGATTATATTTTAATCTTGTCTATTGGTGCTCTAACAGAAGATTATAAGAATAATTTGATGGGTAGATGGAGAACACACTAGTGCAGTTACTCAGTTTCCCAAATAAATAAATTTTATTAGTGGTTGTGGTCCAGCAGAAGAGATAGAGCCAAAGGGTAAGTAGCAGGTGAGGCATAGAGGGTAGAAACATAGTTTCAAAAGGTAGATTTCTAGATTGAGGAAGTGGCAACATGAGGAAGAGCGTAGTCCACTAGAGCTCTATGCAATTACTGTGCATAGAGTGACACAATGGCACCAAAATATGGGCAGAGGGTCCATCTCAGTATTTTCCTTTGTTTAAATTGTCAGAATTATTGTACTCAGATTTGTTGTTAAAGATTAATAATAAAACCCTCATATGTTGCACTCATTTTCCCACATTGAGTTTTTCCAGGGACAATTTTCCAAAAATAATTGTGTTAATGTTTTCTATGTGTGTGCTAGAATTTCTCTATTTCCGACATTTTAATTTCTAAAGTAATTTATTGTGAAAATTATAGTAGTAAATTTATTCTATATTTTTCGTAGCAAATAAACTGCATAATCAAATTGATAGTTAGAAGAATATTTTTCAGTTATTCTAATAGATGCAATTTTCAAAGTCAACATAATTATATCCAAAAGTATATTGGTAGCCCTGTGAATATCAATACCATGTTTCTCCTTCTTAAGAAGGAAACTCATATTGGCTCCAAAATCATGTACCGAGATGAAATGGCGGCTAGGGCTCTCTTCCATCCAGATCCCATAGAAAAATTTGGGGAAGTCATCATGTAGTATAAATCTTGGAATGACTATGTAACCAAAAAGCTACAAGTTGATGCAGATGAGCGAGTGTTTCCCCAAACTCAAGCTTCAAATATTTTTATCTTATTAGGTTGTGTAGTTGACTGTACCCAATTTTTTCCTATATTGGTATATGTATTTTTTTATTTAAAATATTTTTGTAAGTGGATGTCCAAGTGTTAATTTTGAAATATGAAAATTCATTATGTAAAAGAAGTCAAAAGTTCCGGAAGAAATTCAAAGAGTCACAAAGCGCTATGTATATTCATCCCATTTGTTATAAATATAACCTTGTTAATAATGTAAAGGGATTTTGACGAAGATTTTGGTTTAGGATTGAAATCTTGGTAGTTTTGTTGAGATGCTTGGCTTCTTCTTAACATAGAGGGAGTATCCTTATTTGGAAGAGCATGTATTTGATTCATGTTCCACTATTGGGACTAGTGGTTTTTCAATTATATATGTATGTTTGGGAATTTCACTTTAATAAAATCTTAGAGCTGACATTTTCTCATGCATATGTTGTGAATATAGTAGGACTATTCTTATTATGTTTTCAATATATGCTATTTTATGTAAGCTAACACTTATGAACTATTTCATTTTCATTAGTATAAATCTTGTTGAATGTGTTTTGTTATGTACTTCGATCATGGTTATCTTGTGATCTATTTTGTAGGTTAGCTTATGATTCCTTTTATGCTTGCGTGTTCCTTTGAATATTTGTACTATTATAGGTGTCTTAGTGGCTCATTTATTCCCTTGCCATTGTGATAGAACCTCTCATGCATTGAACTTGACTCTTCACAAATTTTTACACTTGCTTCACCGAAGTCATGAGTACATCATTCTATGCATTATCACAGCCAATGCATACCACTAAAACCCACTATTTAGACAACCAGGATGTATTCTGAATGGGGATCCTACTCCAAATGATGTGAGATCTAATTGGTACTTCATATGAGGGATGCCCCCTGAATGTTGGCGAGTCCAACACTGTCAACAATGTGATAGTTGGTTTTTATTCTCTTAAGATTAGTTGAGTTGTAGTATACTTTCACTACAGTCATTCACTGTTGATGTCTCCAATGCAATTCTATTTAACTGATTTTGAATATTGATAAGAGTTGTTCATTCCATTATATTTATCAATTTCTTTCTCTGCATATTTACTCCTCTCCATTCATTATCAACACCTATATATAAATTAATGTAGTGTATTTCAATGTCATGTGAACTCTAAAAACACATTTTTTACTGTGAAAATTAGCTATCTTAAAGAGAAAAGTGTTACAAAATTTATGTATCACTATAAGTTGGTTTTTTATTAATTATTTGTTGTGAAATTAAGTACTTGAATAAAAATTAAATATTGAAATTATGATATATTATTTAATTTAGATAAATTAATTATATCAAGATTATTGATTAAATCATTTTAATTTGATAATGAAAATAATGACAATATTGATTTAAATAAACATTTGACAAATTTAGCATGAAATTTTTAATAATAAATCAAAACTCAACAAATTAATACAAATATACATATTTTTTAATATCACTATAAGGAAAAGCCCCTTTAGTGGATCTTTTTTAGGAACTCCTTATAAAAATAGCCCAGATATGCATTTTTTGTGGAGGTTTCTAGAGGAAATTGGCAGGTGGAGGTTTTCGCAGATGTTTTTTGTTTGGTGCATTGCTCATCCTAAATCGCACCGGTGTGTTCTTGATGAGATCATGAATTTTTCTCAAAATTCAAAGTTCTCAAAACTATACTGAACTTGAGCAACCATGTAGATCACATCCTTATGATTTCGGCACCATAAACAGTTCAAAAAACTAATGTCATGTGAGGAAGATATCACATTCTCATCGATTTCTAAAACAATTAAATTTTGTGATAGGAGTGACTAGGATGCCCAGTCAGCATGCAGGTACATTCGGCAAAAATGGAATATTTTAGGAATATTCCATTTTCCTAAGTCAACTAGGTTTCGCCATGTGGTATCTGCTGGATCGTTGATTTGGGTTTGAATAAATTTATGTGGCTCATTGGATGGGTGACACATGGCCATCTTGTAGGCTATCATGTGTCCCGTGGACAGTTATGTAAAATTTTGTTTTTGGTTCGGGGGGTTCAACCCCATGACCTCCATTCGCACCCAAAATCCTTCGACCAACTTGTCTATCAAGAATTTCTTACCTTATAGGTTTGCCACATATTTTTAAATTTTAATGGTTTCAATGTTGGGGGGGAGGGCGATCGCCGGCGGTCCCAACCTGCCGGCAGCCCTTTTGAAATGTTCACATGATAAAGGTTTAAACAACTATGGCATATAATACTAGTGTCTACGTAACCTTAACTTCGGCGGATAAATATGAATGATATCACATGGTGTCGTTCAATATTAATTGTTGACGGTTCCAGGACCATAGCTCTGGCAACATTTAAAACATAGTGATCACATGTAACTCCTCCACAAATCAATGATTTGTTAAACCATTCGGAACTCTGACTGCACCGGGTTCTGCTCCAATGTTTTATGCAAAGTTTTAATGTTAAATGGCGAGGGTTAAGGGGGGTCATCTTGTGACTACCCCACCCCTAAAAAATTAACTTTAATGCAAATGGTTAGCTTGGTGGACTTTTAGCACTTCCCTAAATTTAGGCAGGTTTTTCTATTTTGACTGTAGTTAAACTGCAGTTCTCCACATTTAGCGGAGCATTTGTAGCTGTGATTGGGAAAATGGTCATGGGATTACGAGGCTGGTATGATAGCACCTAGACTCTAAAAGGAGAACAGAGACAGTGAGATGTTTGAGTAGCATCTTACAAGGATGGAAGGAAAAATCATAGGGAATGAAAGCTAAATAAGGAAAGATAATGATATGAAATTCAAAAAAGGACGGTAATTTATGACCAAACGTGCTCAAATCCTTCAATGATGACCCTAGCCTGACCAACATGACCTCAAACCACTCATAATTTGATAATGCATCAATTTTCCAAGACCATTGTAGGAAAACAGGAATCTGTAGCGAATTCAGTTTAACAGGTGTCAGATTCGATGTGGAATAATTATGTGGTTTCACAGCGAAATCTGTTAAATTTTCACTAAATACACTGCGGACTCAGGAAAACTTCGATAGGTGGCCATATTTGACAAGTTTGATTGATTTGAGTATCAAATCCAGATTTTTCCCTTTGACATGACTTAAATCCCCTAACAACTTAAGGTAACCTCAAAACTCACACCATATCATAAAAATTACCATTTCATGATTTTTATTAGACCCCTAACCAACCTACTTACAAAATTGACGTGTTTTAACAAACTAAAAGGTTATGGATGATAATTCAACAGATCAATATGCACCATCTTAAACTAGGGGTTTATCAAATTGATGTCATCTTCTCATCAGTGGATTGCATATGCAGGTGTTGGGCCAAGAATAAGGTATGTTTTCATCCTATCTTTACCATGAATTGATATGCACTTTTATGAATTTTTCCTCATCTTAACAATATGGGAAAGGAAATTAATGTAAATTTAGGACAAACTGAATTAATGGTAAAAGGGATGTTTAACAATAGAAAATTAACTTGTTTTATATTTATTTATAGGGGAACAAAGCAGCTGAACTAATGATAACCAGGAGATAGCTAACAAAGAGAAGCATATGGGATCATGATGGCTTCCATGGGCTGGTGGAAGACAGAAAAGCATAGTCGCGCTTGAAGAAATCAAACGAAAGCCAGGAGTAGCAAGATCCCATATGGAAAAGACAGTTACAACAGTTGAAATCACCTTTAAAAGGCCGAAGACGAACAAGATAGATAGATCAAAATAGAGATTTTCTTCTATAATAGACGTATAGGGACAAATTCGTCCACTTGTATTAATGTATTAATCTTCAGCTTAATAAATATTTTGGCATTTTTGAATAGTCAATCTCTGAGTTTTCCTTAGCGGTATACTTCTGGTGGCTTTGGGCCCAGCCCTGGGAGTTTCTTCACTAACTTATTTTCTATACATTTAATTACAGAATTGATGCTTCAGTCATCTAATGCATTTTGTGAGATATCATTTAATTGGTTGAATTGAAAACATAAGATGCTACAACTTTCTCTTTCATTAGAATAGTTCATTATTCATGATTTCTAGTTTACAATCAATGTTTTCATAGTTGGTAGATGCTTTCATCATTTCCCAATGCTTTTATACTCGTTTCATTAGTTTTAGCATGCATGTTGTTCAATTCTATGTATAACTAAATTTGGATCCTTTCATCATTATTGTAAGGCGTCTATTTTTTATTTGATTCATAGAGATGTTATCTATTTAATTTAAAAGATAATTCCATTGCAAAATTAGATAAACAATTATTGTTAAATTTATTAAATCTGTTGCTCAATTTACTAGGATTGTTATTCAATTCATCATAATATGTTGCTCAATCGTAGTTTTCTCTTTTCTGCACTTAGACAGGGTAGTCAGCAACACTTTATAATTCCATTTGGATTTGATTGAACTTCGAGAATTATATAGTCTTCCTTATGATAATTTAGAGTAGTTTTCTTTTAATATCACTTGCATATACTGTGCTCACACTCTTGAAATAACAAGACTTGCCCTAGGTTGACAATTGAATGAGAAGCATTGAAGTTGCCTATAATAGTCACCTTTATGACCCAACATTTTTGGCGCCGTTTTCGGGGAGAGTGTTTGAGTGATGTCCTTTATTTCTTTTTTTTCTTTTGCTGCGAAGAATTGGGTATTGAAAATGAGAGGTAAGAACCTGCGTACCGGCAAGCAAAACACTTACTCTCCAACCTGCTTCTCAGCAATTGAGTAGAGGTTAGTAGGATAGGTGCTCTTGTTTTATGACTAGGAAGAAAAAGATAGAAACAAATCAAAATCATACAATTAAGTCCACAAAACCCAAAGGACTGGTGATCCTTGGTAGAACAACACATATAGATGAAATCATTAAGAAGGTTGAATCCCATGCATCCGTAGGATCCAAAACCATTCCTACCCAAAGTCCTACTACACTCCCTCAGGCAGGACCCTCACCATCTGCAGCCCACACTGAGATTCACAGTGAAACAGAAGGGTTTGAACAAAGCCTTCAGACTGTTGATCACATAAGTGTTGACCCTTCAAGAGAGGGAGGTTCTTGCAATTTACAGGAAGGGGAAGGAGAAACCAGTAGTACAGTATAGGTAAGAAATCTAGAGCCTGTATCCCCTGAGAGAGTAGTCGAGACTGAGACACTTGGTATCCCAGATCGAGGAAGTGTTCTAAGGCTTCCTCTGCATCTGATCCCTAATTCTACTAATATTATTCCTCCAGAACAAGAAATCCCCGAAGATTATTGGCATATCTTTGATCAAATGGAAAACAATCAAAACCAAAATCAGAGGTAGATGTCAACATTAGAGTATCCCATTGTTGATCATTCTACAAATACCCCTATGAAAGCCATTCCATTACAAAACATCACCACCTTCCATGGGTTAACCTTAGAAGATCTTGATGCATTTTTATTTTAATTCGATGTGTTATGTAGGGGATATGACTACACCACTAACCCTCAGAAACTGAAATTATTTCCCTCTAATTTTAAGGGGACATCATTACGTTGGTTTATGGGGCTCAGTGGGGAAACCATTAATAACTGGGACCAGATGAAAATAAATTTTCTTAACAAATATCAAGACTATTGCCAGACTTGAGAATTAAAAAATGAAATATTCAATATGTCTACAAAATATAATGAGACATTAGAAGAATATGTCGAAAGATTTCAATATAACTTACAAAGGTCTCAATATACTACACTATCCAAAGATATCTTAAAAGAAACAATGATTGAGAGAATGAAACAAGAATGGGTTGAAATACTTAACATAATGGGAAAAGGGGACATCTACCAAGAAGAATATCATGATATTATTTCATTTTGTATCGGAATTTCTCGAGGTAGTATGTGAAGTCGGCCAATTGGGCGAGACTCAGCTACAAGGAATCTTAAGCAGTCTGGTGGCAATGTAACTAGAACAGAATTTGGTAACCTTTTAGAAGATTTCAAAAATGATATCTTGGGCACCCTGAAAACACAGCTAGATGTCCTGCAAGCCAAGCAGAAGAAATCTATAGCAAAACAAAACTTGGCCGTCTTTTGCCCACGCTGTCGAAAGAAGCATAGCCAAAGGGAATGTCCATTAGACATGGTCTAGAAATGTGCTATTTGCACCAAAGACCATGCCACAGACCATTTCCCTTCACTTTCGGGGGCGAAAGCATTTTTCAAAGAACAAGAAGAAGAGACAGAACTAGTTTATTTAATGAACCATGTAGACAATGGCAAGTACGACCAAGTATGCCACAAGACCCGCCTTAGTTCTTTTATTCTCCACAGTTTAACCAGCAAAACCCTGCAACAGATTCGTAGAACCAATCACCTTTTTCTACTTGTACATCTCAATCATTTCCTATGCCACCTTGGCCAACACAACCATCTTTAGGAAATAATTGGCCAAGTTTTCCTTGTTCTCCCCCTTATTGGAAAAAAAATCCCTATCAATCCCAATGGCCATCCTCCCCTTCACAAACCACAAATTGGCCTCCAAACTAGCAGTACCCACTAGGAATGACCAACCTACCAATGGGGATAGGGGTTAAAAATCAACCCACATTACCATCTCCATACCCAGTCTAGCAAAACCCTCAGCCTATCATACAGCCTCAATTGTTGTCTCAACCCAATGCTAATCCTAACAACAAGCCGGTTCAGCTAATTCAGATAGTAGAAAACCCAAACCTTGAAACTGAATAGAAGCAATGCAATGAACTAAGGCTGAGATCAGGACATGTTATTTCACTAGCAGAAGGTATGACCTTGCCACAACTTGAATCTGGAACTCCACTAGAGCCTAGAAAAACAACTACAACTGAAACAAAGGAAGAGAAGGGAAGGGAAATATTTGATCAAGGGAAACCTGAAAACCTTATGATTTCTCCACCTCCATTCCCTGAAATATTAACACTACCCAGACTGCTCTCCATATTTTGATATCCTGGGGGAATTAAAGAACCTTTGCATTAAAATTCCTCTTTTGCAGGCTATACAAGACATTCTTATCTATGCCAAGATAATTAAAGAGTTGTGTGGAAAGAAGCAAGTGAGGAAAGAAAAAACTTCCCCCATTGTTCATGTGGTGGGGGCACTATTAGAATTACTATTGGGAAACGAAACACCCGTCAAATATGAGGATCTAGGGAACCACATAGTAATTGTGCAAATCTCTGGCCACTCCTTCCCAAACACATTGGTTGACTTAGGGGCAGCCATTAACATATTAACTACTGAGACCTGCTAGAAGTTAGGCATAATAGCATTAGAACCCACAACTACTTTGCTGGAAGTTGTTGACAGATCTGTTATCAGACCTGAAGGAATATTACAGGACATCCTAGTTTCTGTAGACTCATAGGAGTATCTAGCTGAATTTTTATTCATTAACCCAAAAATTAGGATGGATGGACACCCCTTGATACTTGTTCAACCTTGATTGGCAACATTCGATGCTTACATAGGTTGCCCGATAGGCAACATGACCATTGCTAGAGGAGATTCCATAAAAAAAATTATCATTTACCTGCCTGCCAAACCAAGTCTACCCACGATAAATATTCACAGGCATCCACATACATATTGGGAAAAAAATCTTCGTCCACCTCTGACATTAGTTGAAGCTCTTGAATTCAAGGATCAAACTTAAAACCTTGTAATCAATAACTTCATGAATCAGCCATCTGCACCTGGAAACTTAAAATTCCAAATGTTAAAAAAAGTTCTTGAGGATGAAATACAAGAATACCCCTTGGAAGACATTGATAATCAACACCTACCCACAACTACTTTTCTCAACAACATACCAATTGAAATTGAGTTGGGGAAAGTTTTAAATATCAATGGCAGTCTGGATAGTGACCAAAAGCAAAAGCTCATAAAGGTTCTACATAAGTATCATGGAATATTTGCTTGGGACTACCCAGACATGAAGGGTATAGACCCTCAGCTATCCACACATCACATATATACTGACAAATAGGCTCGGCCTATTCGGCAACCTCAATAGAGGCTAAACCTACATATAAAAGACATTGTAAAAGATGAATTGCAAAGCTACTGGATGTAAACTTCATTTATCCTAACTCAAACAACAAATGGGTATCTCCTCTCGTAGTCATTCCTAAGAAGAATGGGAAATGGAGAATCTGTGTGGATTACTGAGAATTTAATAAAGCAACACAGAAGGACCACTTCCCCCTTCCTTTTATTGACCAAGTCCTCAACACATTGGTAGGAAAACAGTTCCTATCCTTTCTTGACGGGTTCAACGGTTACAATCAAATCCAGATAGCCCCCGAAGACCAGGATAAAACAACCTTTACCTACCCATGGGGTACATTTTCCTACCAAGTATTACCATTTGGATTATGCAATGCCCTAGCAACCTTCCAAAGGGCCATACTCAACATTTTTTCTTATTTAATAAATGAAGGACTTGAAATTTACATGGACGACTTTACCCCGTATGGAGATGAATTTGATCAAGAGCTAGAAACACTAGAAAAGGTATTGGAATGATGTATTGCTACCAGATTATGTTTAACAAATGAAAAATGCCACATGATGATGGCTAAAGGAGTAATCCTAGGACACTACATCTCTGCAGCTAGGATATAGGTAGACCCAACAAAAATAGAAGTAATCATTTTATTAGCCACACCTTGTATGCAGACAGAGCTACGAAATTTTCTTGGATACACAGGGTACTATTGTAGGTTTATAAATATTTTTTCACAAATCGTTGCACCTTTATATGCATTAACTGGAAATGTTGAATTCCATTGGTCTGAAAAATGCGACACTGCTTTTATAGATTTAAAGAAACTAGTCTCGATGGTACTGATCCTAGGTGGTCCTAACTGGAAGCTGCCCTTTCACATTTCTTTGAATGCATCCGACACAACGATAGGGGAAGTTCTTGGTCAATAAGAATAAAAAAATCCCTATGTTATTTATTATATCAACAAAAATCTCACTCCTGCTGAATTAAACAATACAGTGACTGAAAAAAAGTTCTTGGCTGTCATTTATGCTATCTGTTAGAGTCGGTATATTCATCCCTCTGTCAGAGATCAATTTTCTCTTGTTGCATTTCATTTTAGGTGTCTCACTCAGTTCGGTCAGCTGCATTCCGCTAGGGGCATCGATCATTTAACGGTAGGGGGATTTTCACTCATGTTCCTCATATCTTATACCTGCTAGTCTAATTCGATTCATAAAAATAATTTACAGTCATGTTTGGTCTCAATGATGGCAAAGAGTAATTTTAGGGTTTTAGGGTCTCATTAGATCTAGGGTTTTATTAAGTTGGTCTGCAAAATGTCTAATAATTCCATTAGGTACATGAGGAAGCTTCAAATAAAGTTTCATTGCAAAAATTTCATCGTCATTAAGCTTGAAAATGATTTTTCTTCAAAACCCTGTTTTGAAGAAAAATTGTCTATTTTGTATTTTTGTAATTAATGCAATGTAATTTTCAAAGTTTCTTCAGTTGTAATAATACTTTCGACATAGCCTTGGTCGCCCTTGCCAAATTTCATGCCAGCTATCCCTGCAAAACAGACAAGAAATTCATCATTCAGTCCAAAAAATCAAAAAGCAAGAAAAAACAGATTTTATGTGAAAAGTGCCAAAGATTTCAGACTTTACAAAGTGGGTTTTTCAAATAAAAAATCAAAATCCTTTGTATATATAAAATCTTTTTCAAATTCAAAACTTCATTTGCATGCCTAAGTCATCAAAGAGCTAAGAGAAATAGTGGAGGAAGCGAAACAGTATTTGAAGGCCGAAACTGTGGGAGAGCTTACTGTCACGACGCACTGGGCAAATGACACGGCGCACTGGTTGAGCGCAACGCATAGGGCTTCTCACCTCTGTGCATTTTTGTTCTAGTGTGGCGCATACAAGGAGCGTTATGCACTAGGTTTGTTGTGCGGCACACAGGGCAGACAACGGAATTTTTTGCCATTGTTTCCACAAACTCAAATCGACTCGGTTCTTTTTGTCCAAGTAAGTTCATGTGAACTTATATTTTCTCTTTACCAATGTTTGAAAATGGAGTATGAGAGTTTGAATGTAAAAAAAAAAAAAAAAAACCCTATCATCTTGTTGAAGTATTCCTTAGGGTTTTGAAGTTGGTGTTATAAAAACAATTGTGTGCCAAATTTCTCAATTCCCCACCTTGTTTTTTCTCATCTCCCATCACTGTTATCCCATCACTATACCATCTCCCTACATCTCTAAAAGTGACTTATTCCTAGGCTCCATATCCTTATCCCAAGTCATTTCATCTCACTCTTATTCTCCCTTTCCAATCCCACTTGTGAAATTCCCAAACCCCAAATTTCCCAAAATCCCAAAAATTCAAGTGGCTGTCCCATTGTCTCTACATTATCAAATCAGAAGTTTTAAAAAGGAAAATCTCACTTGGTTCTAGTCCATTATTCCCACTGTCTTATATACCACAGTCCCTCTCCATTTGACACATTTTGAAATTGAAACAAAGACACCAAATTCTCATTTTTTATCTCATACAAATTAGCATACACTTGGCATAGACTTTCAACACCATGGAGACGGATACTGATACCTCATATGACCAAGACAGTGATTCTACCACTAAGTTATATGCACCTAGGAGATCTCATAAAAGTGGCAAACATGTGAGAGAATAACCTACCACATTGGCTCAATTGCAGGCTTGCCCACTTTCCATAGCATGTTTTCAACAACAGTCATGTTTTCAGTATTGTTAAATGATTACTAGGACTCATTATCATCAAGAGTTGGCTCGCTTGTTTGTATTGCATTTACATGATGGTCAGGTGACTCTTGCTGGTGTAACTTTCACTCTGACACCGGAAGCTGTTTCTCAAGCAACCAGAATATCGAATGTGGGTGAACAGTGGAACAAAAGACAACAGGTGGACAGAGTATATTATGAACCATACATCAAGCCCAGCTATGTGAGACAGCTCAGCCGAGTCTTTCCTTTCAGATTCTTGAAGGAGTCCTATGCACCTCTAATGAAACTCATTATCAGATACTTCAACTGTGAGGGCCAGTTCTCACACCTCTATGCCTATCATATCAAATTATTGATGCATTTCACCAGAGTGAGGATGATGAACATTCCTTATTTCATGTGTCGGAACATCGAGAGAATGACCACTCTTGTGCAGAAGAAGACTCCCGAGCAGCAGTGCAATAGTATTTATCACTATCCACTCATTAAAAATGTAGTGTTGCATCAGCTTGGCTTACAGGGCATTTCATGGGAAGACTTCATTGCTAATGATTTCTTCACAGCTCCTCCGATTCCTCTAACAGTTTTTCATGAGCTAGGCGAACCTTCACATCAGCCTGAAGGTCACGAGACAGAGCCTATCAGTGTGCCAGTGTATGTAACTTATCAGAGAGGCATGCGAGCATTATTTGTAGCAGCACGACGAGTACTATTTCCACCTGGGGTGGAAGGGATCTCGCCACCATCATCAGCAGCACAGGTATAGGTACAAGACAAAGGCAAGAATCCTATGCAAGATGAGGGGCATTTAGGAGGCCAAGACACTGATTTCATACTCATTGATGATGATTTGAGCTCACCTAGCTCAAAACTAAGAGAGATTATTCATGAGCAGAAGGCGGAGATAGACACCTTGACTGACAAGTTGCAAAAATCCCAATGGATGACCGACTATATTGAGCAGTGAAACAAACAATTAGAATATCAAAAAACAATCATGGAGTTGCAAAACATCTGTGAGAACCGACAAGCTGCCCAAAGAAGCCAAACCGAGATGACATCCATTGAGCAGGAGATTGAGGCTGATCGAGAGACTTGGCTCGAAAGGGTCAATATTCACTCGGAGAAGCTGTTGGCAAAGGAAAACAGGGAAAATAACATGCTTTGGCACATGAAGAACCATTATTGGGCACACAATCATGTTTACAAGGCGCGAATCAAAATTCTGAAGGCAAAGCTAAAGAGGGCACTGAAGCATCGCAAAAGGCATGATAGACTCCAAATTTTGGCCGAAGCCTATTTTGCCCAGCATAGCACTTGATGGTGGACATTCAGGCCAAATTTAAAGAAATTTGGGAAACATTTTGTCAATTTTGAAATTTTTGGTCTTAAAACAGGTTTTTCCACCCAACGCGTCGCACCACTTGACGCGCGCTTACAATTGGGAGCTCCTTTGGAGGAAATATTTGCATTTCTAGATTTTTCATCAAAAATTACGCATGCTCATGAATTACCTAAGAATTTGGACAATTTTTGGGTTTCCTGAAGGGTCAAAAACACCTTAAAAATGACCTTTCTGCCACCTTTTGCACACACAGGAAGCAGTGTTGAGAGATTTGATTTTTGAGGGGAAAATTGAAACCAAATTCATAAATTCCACTTGGGTTGGAAATTAGACAAGTAGGGCTTTCCAACGAGCTATTCTGCGCTCAATGTTGACTTCGGAAGGCCTTCAAAATCAGCCTCAAAGTGGCGCAACACATAGAGATTTCAGGCACGGCGCATTGGGAAATTTGGCCTCATTTTCACTCAGCAACTCAGATTTTCACCTAGTTTTGGCCAGTTTGACTTTTTAATGTAAATTTTGATGTAAATCAATGTAATTTGATGAATTTGATGTAATTTTGGCACATTTTTACTCATTCATGTAGATTCATTCACCAAAAAGTGTAAAGTAACTGAATGAATCAGTTTCCTATCATATAGAGGCAAGTTGTTTCATTGCATATTTTTCAGTCCCTTGTTTAGATATGGTTTAAATAGCTCCTAGAATGGTGAGATCAACCCCTAGAGACATGGGGATGAGTTAGGCTTATCTATATCATGTAATTCATCAGTCATTTTCAGGGTTGGACACTTGGGATTGCTTAGCACTTCATTGTACATTTCATCTCTGCAATTTTGGCAAAGGAATAGACCAGGGTTTGTAGCACTATTTGGGATCCTTGTGGCTCTATGTTTTGATGGTTTGATTCTCCCTGTGATTGTAAGTTTACTGAAGTTTCATGTGTATCATTTTCTTTCTCCTTTCTTCTTAAATTAAACAAACAAGTTGTAAAGGTGGAATTCATTAGATTGCTTTGCTCTGCCTTGAGTTTTGTTTAATTTTCCATGTTTTCATCTATTTGAAGAGGATTCTTGAGAGCCTATTTCCCTCTTCAGCTCCTCACCGGTCTAAACCATCCATTCATTCAATTCAAAGCATCAAAATGATTGCCTTCCTTGCCCCAATCAGAACTCTGCAAAAACTAGGCCTCATCCCCGGACCCAAAACTGCCTTTCCCTTTAATTCCAACAAAACCCCCTTAAAATAAAAATCAAACCCTTTTACTTATATACCTAGCCTAAAATCAGCCTTTATTTCAAGTCATCTCAAGCCTCATTGATCATTTTTTTCTGATATTGACCCGGAGAGAGCCCTCTCCTGATTTGGTAGGGCTAGCTACCAGACTAAGCGTGGTTTGATGTTACCCTGAACTCTGCCTTCCTTCAGCCTGAGGTAGATTTAGGCCATAAAACTATCAATAAATTTAGACATTATATAACTGGCTATAAAGTACTCATGTATATTGATCACTCTGCCATTATATATCTGGCTAATAAACCAATTACAAATGGGAGGATAACTCGTTCATTGCTACTTTTGTAGGAATTCGATATAACTATCAAAGACCATCTAGGGAAGGAGAATGTGGTTGCAGACTTCCTATCTAGAGTTCCTAAAATAGAGGACACACTAGCGGTGGACGATCAGTTTCCTGACGAACATTTGTTAGTTGTAGCAGTAAAAACACCATGGTACATAGATGTAGCAAACTACCTAGCAGTAGGAAAGCTAACCAAACATTTAACATCAAGGGAACAGAAGATGATTGTTCAGTGCAGTGCTAGATTCTCCTGGATCGGTGGATACCTCTTTCATACAGGAGCTGATATGCACATACACAAATGCATCCAGGAAGATGAGATTTACGACATTCTACGGGCCTAACATGATGAACCTTATGGTGGCCATTTTTCCAATCATAGAAAAAGGCACAAAGTATTGCAATTAGGTTATTATTGGCCTACGATTTTCAAATATGCCAATAAATATGTCTAGGCCTGCAATATTTTCCAAAAAATGGGCCGCCCGGGCCAAGCTGATGAAATTCCATTACAACCACAATTGGTAGTAGAACCATTCGAACGATGGGCGTTGGACTTTGTTGGGCCATTCAACCCGCCATCGAACCAGAAAATATACATACTGGTTGCCACATATTACGTAACAAAGTGGGTAGAGATAGTGGCCTTACCAAGAGCTACAGAAGAATCTGTGATTAATTTTCTTTTTGAACTATTTGTGCGATATGGCTTACCACAGGAAGTGATAACCGATGGAGGGGCACAGTTTGCGGGGAATAAAATTATAGCTACCCCAATGAATCACCATGTCATCCATAGAGTCACATCTCCCTACCACCCATAGGCAAATGGGAAGGTTGAAAGTATCAACAATGTCCTTGAGGCAATTCTCACTAGATCAATATCAACACACTAGGGTAATGACCTTCTCGATAGCTGAAACTACTCGAAGGATAGGAGGTCTCATCATGAGTTGGCCTGATCACTCTGTTACAATCCCAGTGAATGGCACTGTGATTATCTGGCCACCACACCAGCACAGTGTTCTCTTCATAAAACAAAGAAAAATGCCTACTTTTCAAAAGAAGTATTACGTCTATATGCAAATTTTTAAGAGAGAATAGGGGGTCTCATCATGAGCAAGCCTACCATGATCATAAGGGTTTAGAAGGTGACATGCCCACAATAGCCAACACATTAGGGTAATGATCTTCTCGACAGCTCCAACTGCTTGAAGGACAGGAGGTCTCATCATGAGCCGGCCTGATCACTCTATTACAACTCCAGTGAGTGGCACCTTGACAATCTGGCCACCACACCAGCACGGTGATCTATCCATAAAATTTGCAAAATATCTACTTTTACATAGAGGATTCTGGCTCATTTTTCAGGTTAAAATAACAACCATATCGAGGCTATGAATGCCTGTTGGCAGAAATGGCTCTACTTGTGCTATGAGAGTATTTTTATAACGATAGCCAATTACTCTTATATATACCTTATCTCCTATTTTCATCCATTTTCAAGATAAAGGCACTACTCGAATAAGTGATAATACTATTTACTTGCATAAGTAACTATGGATGAACTATGCTTTCATGTTTGAATTACAGGATGATGACACCAATCATTATCCATCACAGCCATGCTTCCATCATACCATACCATTAAATAAGGACATCCTATCATAATAATTATTGTATTGCTTCTCCCCTTCTTCGGTCATTTCCACATGAGATACACTTATGAGAACTTCCAATTCCAACCTTTGCACCACATGCACTCATAATTGTTGCAATCACTCCTCTTTTCTTGAGCTCCAAGGTCACAAACATCGTTCTCTCATACAAACTGTGATTACTGGTTTCTAACAGTTTCCCTTGTATGCATTCACGATTGATCCAATCTCTCTTGTACTTAAGGACGTGGACGACCTTATTTCGAGAGAGGGGGTGTAAATATCCATAAATATTAAGCATGTGAATTCCCTGCAAAAATTCCTTTAGATACACTGATAATACCAAGATATCATTGAAAATATGATATGAAGTTACATACATTTATGACAGAAGGTTGCAATTTATTTTTTCTCTCACATGCAGTGTTTATTCTAACCAACAGGGCCAAAAGAAATGCATACAGAAGGAGAAATCAGCTCAAATGACACATCAGCCATGGGAGGAAACTCTCTCTGAAATAAACCTATTACCTTCCCAATCTCAGATGCAGGTCGCACCATTCTCCTGCAAGTTGGCTGGTTGCCATACCTCCGCAAATTGAAACGGTCTGACACAGAAATAGTAGTTGAATTCCTACAGAACCTACAGGAGGGAAATACCAGACTCAAGGGAAGGATTATACCAGTCATAGAGGATATCATTCTTGAAGTCTTCAGAATACCATCACAGGGAGAAAGATGGACCGAAAATCACCTTCTTTTATGAGAGAAAATCGTAACATACCAGGATCCAAGAGAACCATTGGAATGGAAAGGAAAGGGGATTAACCCTACGTCCCTTCAACAATCTTGGTAGGAATTGGAAACATTCATCTAGAGATACATCACATGCGATGGACACCAAGACATGTTAAAACCCCGCCAACTCAAATTGTTAGTTGTTCTTAAGCAAAAAATTTCAGTTAATCTACCTTCTTTCTTGAATTATGTATTACATGACACTGTTGTTCAACTTAGAAAGGCTAAAAACTCCCAAGAAGTCGTCAGCCACCATGGTTTAATCAAGTTAATTATCATTCATGAGCTAGGCAAACAACAAAAATCCTGGGACAACTTTGTTAACCCTGTCGTGCATGCCCCTGAGGAAAAACCTGTTGGGACCAAAATTGAGCTTCCTAGAATGAACATACCTAGGAGAGCAAGAGGGAAAAGGACCCATGCTTTGACTTCAGAACCAAGGAAGTGAAGATGGTTTAAAATTCTGCAATTATGAAAAGAAACCTCAGAATTACTAGAGGAGGTAGGGCCATCCCATACACCACCTTCAAGCCCTCAAAACATACCCTTACAAGACTATGAAGAAGAGATGGCTCGATTCCTGGAGAAAATGAGAGCATCCTATGAAATTAGAAGCCCGTCTAAACAAGCTAAGGAGCAAGAGGAACAGTTGAATCAATCTATCACTACTAGAAACTTTGGCCGCACTGAAATATTACCCCACCAAGATGAATCATAGACTTTTAGGGCCTTATCTCCTATAGAGAGTGATTGGGTGAATAGGGAAGATCGGGCTGAAGGGATAGCCGAATATGAAAATTAGTTAGGAGACACCACCCCCTTAGAACAAAATGCAAGCATGGAGACAGTCCCCTTAACGACTGAAGGGAACAATATCTCACCCAGCCGGGACATTAATGCAGAAATAAACTCTGAAGTGCACGAAGGAAATATCGTCACTGATAACCTTGGAACTGGCACCACCATTCTTGAAAACGAGGTTGTTGCTCCTCCATCCCCTATAAAAACTGTGCTAGAAGAGAAATCAGTTGAAAAGAAGTTAAGGAAAATGAGAAGGACCCACAGGAGGTTAAGAAAAATGATAAAATACCTGAAGAAATAGTTGAAGGAAGTAATAAAGGCTTGGAAGCCTAAGAAAGAATTGGTCACCATAGAAACCCAAATAGATTTTTTCACCCAATTGATAGACACTATTGAGATTGAGGTACAACAACATCGTGGACACTGCTGAGACCGAGGTACAAACTGACCTAGTGGACAATGTTGAAGCTTCTGTGTAGACTAGGCTGGAATTTACCAAAGAAAAGGAAACTCAAATGGAGGAAACACCTGCCTACACTCCCCTAGTGGAAAAGGTTGCCAGTCAAAAATTGCATAATGAATTAATTCAAATCCAGCATGAATTGGCATAATGCAGAAAGGAAGTAGTACCCGCACTATTGAAGAAATTTAAAGACCTTTCTACAACAGAGGATGAGACATTTGCTCAACTCAGAGAAGAAAAGGCAAAGGTAAATAAAGCACAAGATCAGGTGGAACAAGCCAAGAAGCAAACCCGTGTGGTTTTCTCTCTGTAATCTGATGTACTAACGTGCAAGTCACTAGCCACCAACTACACCCTATTCTTAGTAGAACGGTATCTATTAATAAAAAATAAGGTTGTCAAGGCAGGGAAGCCCATGACATTTAAAACCATTGAGGAATTCTTCCAATGTTGCAATGAGCAAAATGAGCAGGTCCAATATCTCTTGTGTGAATTATACTTACACAACTTCTTTCTAGAGGAGGACAGGGACAACAATCCCAGCCCCTTTGTAGGGGATATTCAGTTCCAGGCTTTCCTATATTTTGTCAAGAACTAGACTTGGTGGGCTAAATCCTAAAACACCTTCCATAAGAGGGAGCATGGCCTAGACCTATGGGTTAGAGGGGAGCCTACTAGACCCTTGTACCTGTTCACCCAACATAAGAATTTCATGCAAAGGAAGGGAGTAAGGACTAAACTAGGGCCTATCCATAAGGATATCATACAACATGGGTGGGATTATTTCAAGGACATTTAGGAAGTAGCTTTGGTAGTAGCCAAACAAAGGTGGATGGCCTCCACGAGCAATGTGAAAAACAAAAATCCATTTGGCTACAGAAACTTCAACGTAGCTGCCTCCAAATTCCTTTTATATAGAAATTTGATCTTCAACATGGGCCCTACATAGATAGGATGCAAGTTCATATTCCCTCTCATATGGTACCCTCCTGAGGGTTATGATCACAATTATGAGCTACCACAGGGGCACACAAACTCCACCTTTGCAAAGATCAGAAAGAAACATGGCTTCAAATTCTATAAAGAAGATCAAATTCTATAAAGAAGAAGTTTAACCTGCATATTCTCTAACCCAGTTATACCTCAACCATTTTTTTGCACCAGGACCTACAAATAGGTAAGTAGGGGAGTATGTTGGGCCGAGAATAAGGTACATTTTCATCCTATCTTTACCACGAATTGATATGCACTTTTATGAATTTTTCCTCATCTTAACAATAAGGGAAAGGAAATTAATGTATATTCAGGACAAACTAAACTAATGGTAAAAGGGATATTTAACAACGAAAATTTAACTTTTTGTATTTTTATTTATAAGGGAAAAAAGAACCTGAACTAATGACAACCAAGAGACAGCTGACAAAGAGAATCAGATGGGATCATGATGGATTCCATGGGTCAAAGGAAGATGGAAAGACATAGACGCACTTGACAAACTCAAATGACAGCCACAAGCAGCAGGATCCCATATGGAAAATACCTTTACCACGGTTGAAATCACCTTTAAAATGCTAAAGAAGAACAAGATAGATAGATCAGAATATATATTTTCTTCTCTAATAGAAGTATCAAGATAGAATCATCCAGTTGTATTAATGTACTAATCTTCATATTAATAAAGATTTTGGAATTTTTGAATAGTCAATCTCTGAGTTTTCCTTAGTGGTAGACTTTTGGTGGCTTTGGGCCTAGCCCTGGGAGTTTATTTTCTAACTTTTGTTCTATACATTTAATTACAAAACTGATGCTTTAGTCATCTAATGCATTTTGTGAGATATCATTTAATTGGTTGAATTGCGACATAAGATGCTACAACTTTCTCTTTCATTATAATAGTTCATTATTCATGCCTTTTGGTTTACAATCAATGTTTTCATATTTTTTAGATGCTTTCATCATTTCCCAATGATTTTATACTCGTTTCAATAGTTTTAGCATGCCTGCTATTCAATTATGTATATAGCTAAAGTTGGATCCTTTCATCATTATTGTAAGGCGTCTAGTTGTTATTTGATTCAGAGAGATGTTATCTATTTAATTTAAAAGAGAATTCCATTGCAAAATTAGATAAACAATTGTTGTTCAATTTATTAAAGATTTTTTTCAATTTACTATGACCGTTGTTCAATTCATCACAATATGTTTTTCAATCGTATTTTTCTCTTTTCTACGCTTACTTAGACAAGGTAGTCAACAAAACTTTATAATTCCATTTCGATTTGATTGAACTTTGAGAATTAGATAGTCTTCCTTATGATAATTTAGAGTAGTTGTCCTTTGATATAACTTGCATATATTGTGCTCACACTCTTGAAATAACAAGACTTACCCTGGATTGACAATTCAATGAGAAGCATTGAAGTTTCCTGTAATAGTCACCTTTATGACCCAACCACAAGTACTCTAATATGTTATGGAAAGATGATGCAGAAGGAGATGGAGAAGGAGGACATGCTAGAAGACACATGTGGAGCTTAAGAGATAAGATGATCATCAAGAAAGAATAAAAATGAACACCAGACTATAACATAAGATGAAGATTATTATCACATGGAAGACTCATCATCTTCAAGGCATAAGGAGGAGGAAGAAGAAGAACATGTAACATATTTCAAGAATACACCAAGAAAGAAGCAACAAGAAGGACAACTTGGCACTGTCATATCATCATACAGCCCATGTCATGAGTTTCATGTGATGTCAGGTCACAATTCATCATATGCCACATCATTATTGTGGATTATGTAATTACCTATTCAAAATGTATTATAGAGTGGAATTCCAAAGGACACATTTAGAATATGAAGAGTTATGCATAGTGAAAAAGTCATAGGAAGTCAAACAACCATGAGGGTAGTAAAAGAGTCACAAGGAAGATCAAGCATCACCTCTTGGTTATATATACACCCTCATTGTATGAGCAAAGGAATTATCAACTTAGCTCTTCTAGTAAGGCATTAAAAAGACAAACTAGTTCTTTTGAGGAGAAAGGAGTGGCTCCAATGATCCATTATTAGAGCTAGTGATGTTCATCGTAGACACAGGTCTTGGAAATTTTACTTAATAGTAGAAGCTTTCATGGCCAACACGTTATTCATGTATGGATTACGAATATTTGTAAGACTATTCTATGAAAGTTTGTAATTCATGTTTTCTTTCATGTGTGATAAAGTAGTTGAACTATTTCAGTTATTTTAGTACTTATCATATTTTTAATTTTTTGTACTAGTTTTTATTGTTGTCCCATCCTTGTGGATTATTCCGCAGGATGCTAGAAAATTATTTCTTTTGGATTGGTTGTAACAACCATCACATATTTTGTGCATTATTCCATTATATTTTAAACGAATGCCTCTTGTTTTTGTCTATCTCTACTAGGGTGGTACTATTACCTCTCTCTTAGAGGCTCACTTCTTTCTCTCCATCCGTAGAAGAAGAACCTTGACACACCTACAACCAAAAACTCACTAGGCACACCTTCTTTCTTTTCTAAGTCACACATGCATTCCTCTCTCTTGATGACAGTTAGAGCCAAGGAAAATATATAAGACTACATGGAAACTAGGTCGATATTCTAGATGGGGCTCCTATTCCAAATGGTGTGAGGTATAATTGGAGCTTCAAATCAGGGAGACCCCTTGGTTGACGGATTTCCAACACCGTCAACAATGGTGATAGAAGGAGAGGCCAGCTGATAAGTTGTCCCCATTAAGTTTGTTTTGAATTTCCTATCATAAATGCCTCTTCCCTAAATCATAATCCCATAGTGTTTTTCTATCCTACCTCATGGAAAAATTTCAATCTCCACAAAACTTGTTCATATCGTATCTCAATTCAAGTTTAATGGCAAGGGTGGTATATTTTTATCCAGACACATAAATGATTTTCTTGGGTTTTGTAAAACTTTCAAAATTTATGATGAAGATGTTATGTGTATTCTATTAATCCTCACTCTTGAAGTTTGTGTTAAGCATTGGTGTCATACCTTACCATATGCTTCCATTCATTCTCTTTGTCATATTTTTTTTTATAAGTCAAATATTTTCTATTAATCGAAAATCATATAAAGAGATGAAAAAATGCATGTGGTCTCACCTCAACCAAGTTTTTTGACCAATATTATAACCATGCAACATAAAAAAATAAAAATTCCCAACTGAGAGGTCCATAGCCTTGGAGGCCTAACATACCAAAAATAGAAAGAACTAGAAAGGCATTGGTTACCATAATCAGTTGTCATAGGTAATTAAAGAAAAATTATCTAGCCCCTTTCTTGTAGGAGGAGGGTGATACAGAAAATTGACATGATGCTCAAAGTGAGAAATCCAAGCTTCCAACATTTTGACTTTCTCTGTCAACATATTTTTCCCACGCTAGACAACTAAAATTGTTTCACGAACATGGAATTGCAAGTAGTGGATCTGTTCTAGATTGCCCATAAAAAACTCACAGTCCTCCCTTAGGGCTCTATTGTGAGGTTATAGATGATCAATGAGATATTGTACAACCTATTGAAGCACCATGGAAATCCTGGGATGCCTGGCAGGAGCACGGCCCACTGAACCCGCACGAACCTGGATGTTGTTCCGTCCCCATGAGGCCATGGCACAACCATGACCCAGTCCTCTACATCCTCCAACAACACCATAAACACTTTGAATTAGCATTATGTTGCCTCTACATGTCATGGAACCGACTGAGGACCTCCGTCCCCCACGATCACCGCGAACTCCACGCCCAACACCATGTACTGATCTGACACCCTGTATGTTTCTTCCACCACTTGCATTCGCTACACCACCTCGAATGCCTTTGGGATTAGTTAATACTTCCCCGAGGTGCAATGATTCCACCTTTTCTTGGACCAAGGCACGTGAGGAGTGTAGACTTGGATTCATGTTGAAGTCCAAGAATAAACCTAGACCCCAAACAAAATTCCAAATCCACACCAAAGACCACTGAGATAAACCTCAAGCACACAGTCAGAAACTATGTGCCCAAACAAACAACCACCCTCCACCAGAGGCCTAGAAATCCATATTGTCGACAATGAAGGAGAGGTATTCGACACTGCAAATCACCCACGATAAATTCACCACTATACAAATACTGAACCAAACTATAAAACACAAATGATCATGTGACTAGAAAGGCTAGAGGGTGACCTGTAGACTAGGCACAAGAGAAGATAGAAAATTGGGCTCCCAGAATCCAAAACAATTTTAAATCCATTGGGAAACACCAAAAGGAGGTCTTTCATTGACAACCGCAAAAGTGAAGAACCAAGGGATTCCTACGCTTGGGAACCAACAACACCCCAACACCAATTTTTCCACCCATATGAAATCAACACCACTAGAAGTCAAAGTTTTGATTAAACAAGAGACATACATCGAATACAAACAACCCAAGAACCAAAAGCTATAAGGCTAGGGCTAGAAACCATGTGAACCCAGAGCGACAAGACCTAGAACTACCTAGAACCTCAAGAGACACACCCTCTGACTTAGATAGGATAGGGAAAGTTTCACCAACTGCAATAAGGAAAGGAACATTACTGAATTGAGTCCACAGGAGGTGTTATAGAGAGATGACCACCACCCTAGAAAAATGACCTAGAGATATAGGAGCATGGAGGAATTGACATCACTTGTAGAGCCAAAAAATGACAAAGTATTTCGTGCACCATGCATTTAACCAAATAAACATCGGCTCCATTGAACCCTAAAATATTACAAATTCATTACACACAGATGAAGGAGGATGTTTCACATAGACGAGATCAGAGCTATTAAATACCACATTGTGGATGAGTTGTTGGCCTACCCTCCCCATCTTAAATCAAGAGCCAACTATCATGCTTCACGTGACAAGTGGTTTCCATAGTCTGACACCCCAATCAGGAAATTATATTTGTCATTTTACTAAGGAGCTTCATCAAGATTTTGATCGATATTATTTCCAATATGTTTATAAAAGGATCAATCAACTTAGAATGGATCCTCATGAATCAATTAAAGGTTTTTATAATAGCTTCCATCATTTATGTTATGAGTTTCCTGAAGAAGATATGGATCAAAATTTCTATAAGAAAAATTTTGAACATTTGGTTAAGATTTCTTTGAATCAATTTGAATCTAAAACTCCTCATCTTCTTATGTCCCCAACTCTTGTAGACCATGACACACCTCTAATTTCATAGGAGGAACTTATTACTCCTTTTTCTTCTTGTCCTCCATTTCCAATCCTGATGTGGGTGCCTCCTTATGATTATTGTAAAGTTGAGAAATAGACGAATCGAATTCTTAATCCATCTTCTCATTCTCCTTCCACTTTTCATGATTCAGATTGAATGGAGGAAATTCCAAAATGGCTCAATATTGGCTCCTCTATTCGCAAGATGATGTTACTATTCATAAATCTAGTCTTGAATATGATTTGGTTTTTTTATTCTATATCATCTACATTCCATGAATATTTGTACAGTGATCCGCCTGATAAATCTGTTCCATCAACTAGTTGTTCACACACTCTTGATTTTCATGTTGTTGCTCCAAAGTGCAATTAGGATCGAGATAGTGACATTACGTAGGTAGAGTTTCAGGAAGGTGAAGGTGCTTTCAATATTTCTTATATTTTCCAAAATAATCCATTTGAAAATAATGCACTTCCATTCTTGGATGATTCCCAATATGCTAACCTTGGTAGTGAATCAAATGAAATTGTTTCTTTCAATCAATCTGCATTCATGGGAAACAAACATTCTAATGAAGATGATTTTGTTGATGTATGCGATGAATAATTCCCAAGTGCATCAGCTAATATTTCATTTTCTCATGAAGATTTTAATTTAGATCTAGAGTTTGATTTAGTCAAAGAAGACATTTTTATTGAAACTTCCTCTTTATCTAACTATCCCTTCTGTTCTGCCATTTGAGATGCATCTACTTGCGACAGAGATACTCCATGCTCTTCAGGTTCTTCATCAGATGAGTTATATTCTCTAATTAAAAATTGCAGTGATATTTTCCATGATGAAATTGCAAACAATCAAATCATATAGTACTCTTCCCATCTCTCATAATATCTTCTCTTGCATGAAGACAACTCTTCAAATCATCTTGCTTACAAAATTTCCCGAATTCATTTATCTTCAGATTTGCGATCAAATGAGTCTTTCAACTTGAGTAATCTGGTTGTTGAAGTTTAAAAATACGGTCAAATCAATGATAAAGATGGGTGCCATTAGGTAAAGAGTGTTATTATTGAAACCAGTGGTAGAATTTATCTTCAAACCATGCACAATTTGGTTTAATATTCAGAATGTGATTTTACAATCCTCGAAAGTTTCGAGACTTTTCAGGAAGTCAAGGCACTTCAACTTCCATTGATGATTATATTTGGATCTAATGACTCTGACAAGCCCCCCAAACTAAGTCAGAGCTATTTTCTTTCACACAATCCTTCTCATTTCATGGTTTTGCTCAAAGTAAATCTATTTCTGAAAGATATTTGGTATTTAAGATGTAATATTTCAAACTTCAAGATTTGGGTTTTGATCGAATTCAGGAACCTTCTTCAGTTGATCCATATTCATGCAAATCTCTCACTTTAAAATTAGTTTTGGATTGTGTATCTCTCATAAAGTCATGGAATTTCAAAGTTGGTCATTTTGAATACTACATTTGGCCAAAGGAATCATGCCTATTAGATTCATCTCTTGATAGTTAGCTTTCGGTTTTTCTTGTGAATGTTATATTACAAATATTTCCCTTCATCGCACCTAAAATCCTCTTGAATGATAATGAATGCACAAGTTATTTCATGAAACAAATTAGCCTCAATTTACTATGTGTGGTTGGTCTCATGTTTTCATTGTGCTAGCATCCCTTTTATATTCTTTCAATGACTACGATGCTTGTACAATTTGTGACTAGTTACAGGAAAATAGTTTGTCACATTTGGTTTGCGAGGAAGTTGGTTCGATTGTTCACAGCATCTGCATAGCTATTAAAATCGATTTATCTTTATCAATTAGAAACCAAGAATCCCATGATTTAATCAGATCAACTGATCATTATTCTGTCTCTGATGACTATCATTAAGCTTATCATTTTCCCACCAGCACATCCAATGAAATTTGTTTTGCATCCTTTGATCTTTGTTGTTGAACATTTCACTATTTAGATACTTTTCGAGTTGTTGAGACACTTCAGCCTCCGCTAGTGGTTATGTTAGGTCCTCACTATCTCGACATGACTACTGAATATAATTATACCTGTTTTTCCTCACAATATTCTCATTGTAATCTCGTGCCTCCAATTCAAAATTCATCTTTTCAAATATTTCAGGGTTTTCAAGAGGATTATCATGAATTTTATGATCCAATCATTGAAAGGTTGGAAGAATATTACTTGGAAAGCTCTATTGTAGATAACAAGTTTTTATATTTCCTCGCACTTGTCGATGCATTCAGTGTAGTTGAAGAAATATTTGCAAGAAGCTTGTGAGGCTTGTTGAATGATGGTTCTCATAAAAAAGGTAAGAATATAAACTGGTTAGAAGCAGGGCTATGTCCTATCTTTTTGCTAACGAGAAAGACCTTTAATTTTTTTTCAAGCTATTCAAGTTCTTATCTTTTCTCTTGCACATTGTTTTATATATTTTTTAATCGATCGCATCTTTGTGATTGCAGGCCGAGAACAATAATGGTGGCTACAATGGAAATTCCATTATAAGTGACCTTGAACTTCTAGATGGTTAGGTTAGAAGTAGGCATGCTGCATAGTTACATTTTAATTTACCTACAAATCCATCATGCATTCATTTCCTATAGTTTTTCTTGTTTTGGTTTCACATCATGTTTTTCTTTAGCCATTTTTTGTTTTGTCTTCTAGTTTTGTTTCCTTGTTGTGTGTTGTCTTTCCTTTTATTTTGTGAGACCGTGCATGAAGATGCTTTTTCAGCTCAAAGTGAATGTGGAAAGATAGAAAAGCACTGTGTAACATTGCAACATTTGGATAACCATCCATCCTTCTTCCTTTTCATGGTTACATCTTTGGTCGATGATGTTCAGACGGAAAATATGATCCTTGCATGAAGAAAGACTTGTGTTTAACCATGATCTCATGTCTATTATGGAAACCTCATGCTTCCACTTAGGTATTTATGTTTCAGTGTTTTAAGACTAATCCAATCTAGTAGAGTAGTACAAGGGGAAAATATAAAAGAGAAAACCAATATTATATTTGTTATATATGCTTCTTTTTTCACCCAAGAGGTAACTCCACAATGTGAATTGTGATTTTGAATTAATATTTCTCGTGGATATATACATGGAGGGAGAGGCTCTTGGGCTTCACCTCCATGTGTCTCTTCATACTCCTAATCTCCTTATTTTGTATTTACATTATTTTACATGAATATCCTAATCCCAAATATTAGGTGTCAACATCCCCCCTTTAATCTTAAGGGATGTTGGTGAGTCTAAGCATTATGAATCTTTCTAACTTTTCTCTTCTAAGACCTTTGGTGAAGATGTCTACAATCTACTCATTTGCGGAACAGTGCCATAGATGGATTCTCTTGGCCTCAACATGATGTCAAATAAGATGGTATTTGGTATTGATGTGCTTCGTTTGATCATGGAACTTTGGGTTCTTGGCCAAATTTGTTGCAGAAAACATTGTTACCGATAAAATAGGTAACTGCACTGGTACCTACTTTTTGACATAGCAAGAAAAACCCCCGATTTTGAAAACTAGTGATGCAGAATCAATTTTTTTTTTTAAGCATGTTTTTGGCGCTTTAATTTTTTTTTTTTCTTTTTTTTTTCTGTGATGCTTTTTATGTTGATTTTGAATAGTGGTGGCGTATCATCACCAACGTCTTTTTAGAGGATTGATTTTGACACTATACATTTTCAATTGTCTTATTCTTCCGTGAGATGTTTATTTTTAAGTGCATTTATGTACTTGTGTTTTAATAAGAAAAAAAAAAAATTTTAAAAAATTTGTAATGATATCTTCATTTTTTCACATAGATAAAAAATGAAAAAAGGGTCAATATTATAAATTTTTTATTTTCTACAAGTTTATGTATTGCTAATAATTTTTCAATGCACATCAAATAATTTTCGCTAAAAACCCAATATTTTGAATGATATGACAAAAAAAATACAAATTTTCAATACAATTAGAATGCAAAAATTACACTTTTAGAGACTTTTTGCTAAAAAAAAACATGTTAAATAAACTAATTTTTGGGAAAATCTTAAGAAAAAAACTTAAGAAAATAGCATTTTTATTGAATTTTATGTCAAAAAATAATAGTAATCACATGTTTTTTGCAGAAAATAAGGATTCGTCTCATAAAATATCAAAGTCTAAACATTACAAGTAAAATTGATTAATAGATCTCAAAAATGAGCTTTGTTTGCAAGCATAACTTAAAGATCGTCAACAATATCAACTAATACATGTTCAACATCATCTAGAACATCATTGATGGCTTCTTCCGCAACATTTTTTGCTTCATTTTGGTCATTGTCATCTTCTAATGGATCTTTCATGTCTACAAATCTTCCAAAGTTTCCCTTTCCAATCATTCCATATAATGGTGGTTGAGGTTCCTTTGCTTTTTTTTCCACACGTGATTCATTAAAATCCCCTTTCCTCAAACCAACTTCTTGCTTCACATTTGGAAGGAATTCAAGAGCGTTAATTCTTTGTTGAATAAATTTGCATTTCACTGGGTCTTTTTCAATGGCAATGCAATTTCTTCCTTTTCGTAGGAAATATGCTAGTGTTGTACCTAATCATCAAGCACAAAAGAAATAAGTAGGAAAATTAGTATAAAAACATAAAAAGTAAAAAATAAACTATTTAAATTTAAATTTGTATAATAAAACTTACCTGAACTTGTGAATAGATCCAAAACCCAATCTCCTTCATTTGACGGTGCCGCCCGACCTACCTCCGGCCCCCGGCTGGGTGAAGGGCGATTCCCAAAATCGCCCTCCGCCCAATCAGGGGCTGGAGGCAGGTTGAGCAGCCCTCGACGGCACCATCCGCCCGGCCTCTGCCCAGTTGAGGTCGATTCTCGAAATTACACTCCGCTCAACCGGGAGCGATTCTCGGAATCGCCCTCCACCCAGCCAGGGGTGATTCTCGGAATCTCCCTCTGCCCAGATGGGGGTTGGAGGCAGGCTAGGTAGCCCTCGATGGCACCACCTGGCTAGCCTCCGACCCTCGGCTGGGTGGAGGGATATTCTCTGAATCACCCGTCGCTCGGCTCGAGGCTGGAGGTCGGCCATGCGACACTGTCGAGGGCTACCCAGCCTGCCTCTGACCCCCAGCTAGGCAGAGCATGATTCCAAGAATCGCCCTCCACCCAGTCGCGGGTCAAAGGTAGGCTAGGAAACCCTCGATGGTGCCACACAACCTGCCTCTAGCCCCCGAGTGAGCGGAGGGTGATTTCAAGAATCACCCCCGGTTGGGGGGAGGGTGATTCGGAGAATCACCCCCGACTGGGAGGAGGGAAATTCAAAGAATCACCCTCCGCCCACCCTGGGGCGATTCTTGAAATCACCCTCTGCCTAGCTGGGGGCCAGAGGTAGGCTAGGCAGCGCCATCGAGGGCTACCAAGCCTACCTTCGACCCGTGGCTGGGTGGAGGCAGGCTAGGCAGCCCTCGATGGTGCCACCTGGCCGGCCTTCAGCCCCCAACTATGCAGAGGGAGATTCTTGAAATCACCCTCCACCCGAGTGAGGGCCAGAGACCAGCCGGGGGTCAGAAGCCAGCCAGGCAACACCGTCAAGGGCTGCCCAACTTACCTCCAGCCCCGGGTTGGGTGGAGGGAAATTCCTAGGATCGCCCTCAACCTAGCTTCAAGCTGAAGGTAGGCTGGGCAGCCCTCAACAGTGCCGCCATGCCTCCCTCCAGGCCCTGGCTGGGTAGAGGGCGATTTTGAGAATTGCCCTCAGCTAGCCGGAGGGTGATTTTGAGAATTTCCCTCAGCTAGCCGAAGGGTGATTCGCGGAATCACCCTCCTCCCAATCGGGGGTGATTCTCAGAATCACCCTCTGCCCAGCTGGGGGTGATTCTTGGAATTGCCCTCCGCCCAATTGAGGGCTGGAGGCCAGCCAAGTGGCACCGTCAAGGACTGCCTAGCTTGCGTTTGGTCCTTGGTGAGGTGGAGGATGATTATGAGAATCACCCTTGGATGGGCAGAGGGCGATTCTCGGAATCACCCTCCACCCAGTCGAGGGTGATTCTCAGCATCACCCTCTGCCAAGCCAAGGCTGATTCTTGGAATCTCCCTCCGCCCAGCTGAGGGCTAGAGGCAGGCTGGGTAGCACTGTTGAGGGCTGCCCAGCCTGCCTCTGGCCCCTGGCTCAGCAGAGGGTGATTCTCAGTGAAGGGCAATTTCGAGAATCGCCCTCCACCTCACCGAGCGCTGGAGGCAAGCTAGGCAGCCCTCAATGGTGCCACCCGGTTGGCCTCCGACCCTTGGCTAGGCGGAGGGAGATTCTCTAAATCACCCTCCGCCTAGCCGGAGGCTAGTGGCCGACTGGGTGATGCCCTCGACGGCTGCCCAACTGAATCACCCTCCACCTAGTCGGGGGCTAGTGGCCGACCGGGTGCCGCCCTCGATGGATGCCCAACCTTCCTCTAGCCCCTAGCTGGACGAATGGCGATTCCAAGAATCGCCCTACACCCAGCCGCAGGGTGGAAGCAGGCTAGGTAGCCCTCGACGACGCCTCCTAGCCTTCCTCCGGCCCCGGGTTGGGTGGAGGGCAATTCCGAGAATCACCCCTGGCTGGGCAGAGGGCGATTCTTGAAATTGCCCTTCGCCCAGTAGGGGGTGATTCTCAAAATCACCCTCCACCCAACCAGGGGCTAGAGGCAAGCTAGGCAGCCCATGATGGCACCACCTGGCCGACCTCTGCCCCCGATTAGGGAGAGGGAGATTCTCGAAATCACCCTTTGCGCTACCCAGCCTGTCTCTAGTCCCTGGCTAGGTAGAGGGATATTCTGAGAATCGCCCTTCGCCCAGCAGGGGATGATTCTTGGAATCGCCCTGCCCCTAGCCGAGGACCAGATGTTGGGTATGTGTTATATTCTTTCCACGACTAGCACGACGCACTGTACGTTGAGCCGGGCACAGCAGGGGGGTCACAGGGGGGGCAGCAATCCCCCCTATTAGGGTCCGGGGCAGCGCCGTGGCAAAAAATTTTTTTTGGTATGCGGTCCCACTCATAAGCGGACCCACCCATGTTTTGTGCATGGGTTTGCACATGGTTTTGAGGTACGATGGTTTTCGACCCCTAGTATTTTGTAGATCCGGTCAAGGGAACTACGGTTATGTTCTAATCCAGGGTTAATGGATTGTGGTTTATGTATGCTTCGGCATGTATATATATGTGTTGTAACACTAAAGGGAATATAATGAAAAATCAAGTTGGTCGTCCCTATTTGGGATCCAGGGGAAAATCTCTGTGTTTATTTGTTTTATGTTTTATGCTCTCGCTATTATTTATTTTCTGTTATAAGATTCGTGTGTAGATAATTTCTGTTCAGGGTTAGAACCTACATTTGGTATCATAGTTGTTTTGGCTTCAAGGGGACACCTTTGCTACTGAGGGTTTTTTTACTCGAGCCTGAGGTAGACCCTATTCAATGGGAGATTTGTGGGATCAATTCTTGTGGTGAAAGAAGATGGCGAGCAGTGGAAAGATAGAGATCGAGAAATTTAATGGTCAGAGTTTTGAGTTCTGGAAGCTCAAGATGGAGGATCTGCTGGTGGATAAAGATCAATGGATCGCGGTAGATCCAGGTACTAAACCAACGGAAATGTCAGATGAAGACTGGAAGAAGCTGGATTGGAAGGAAAAGAGCACAATACGATTGTGTGTCTCAGATTTAGTATTGTTGAATGTATCTGGGGAAGCTACAGCGAAGAATTTGTGGGAAAAATTTGGGACTTTGTGCCAATCTAAGTCTCTGGTGAATAAGTTGTTCCTGTGGAAAAAGCTGTATAACCTGAGGATGAAGGATGGAGACTCGGTGACAGAGCATCTAAATGCCTTCAATACTGTGGTAAGTCAGTTGTCATCTGTTGATATTAAAATCTCAGATGAAGATAAGTGCATCAGTTTGTTGTGTTCTCTACTAGACTCGTGGGACAGTCTGGTTATTATAATAGGTAGCAATACAACTACCTTGAATTTTGATGACATTGTCTCAGCCTTGCTGTCGGAGGAAATGAGACAGAGAAATATGGAGGGTCAAAATGGAGATGCCTTATCTGTACGAGGAAGGTCCCAAAACAGAAACAAGAATAAGGTTTCGAGTGGGAGATCTAAATCTCCTGGAAATTTTGTAAGGGTGTTGCTGGTAAAGGTGGACACTTTGAAGAATGTTGCAGATGCATTGATGAAGTCTGTAAGCACTCAGAAGTTCTCTTGGTTTAGAGAAACAATGGGTGTTGAAGAATTAGCCCAATGACTAAGCTCTCTTGTGGCCCCATGGGGAAAGAAAACAACAAGTGGGAGAATTTTGGGTATGTGTTATATTCTTTCCACGACTAGCGCCACGCGCTGTACGTTGAGCCAGGCACAGCAGGGGGGTCACAAGGGGGGTGGCAGCCCCCCCTGTCGGGGTCTGGGGTAGCGCCTCGGCAAAAAAAAAAAATTGGTATGCGGTCCCACTCATAGGCAGACCCACCCATGTTTTGTGCATGGGTTTGCTCATGGTTTTGGGGTACGATGGTTTTCGACCCCTGGTATTTTGTAGATCCGGTCAAGGGAACTACGGTTATGTTCTAATCCAGGGTTAATGGATTGTGGTTTATGTATGCTTCGGCATGTATATATATGTGTTGTAACACTAAAAGGAATATAATGAAAAATCAAGCTGGTCGTCCCTATTTGGGATCTAAGGGAAAATCTCTGTGTTTATCTGTTTTATGTTTTATGCTCTCGCTATTTTTTATTTTCTATTATAAGATTTGTGTGTAGATAATTTATGTTCAGGGTTAAAACCTACATCGGAGGTACGCCAGGCGGCTACATTGAGGGCTGCCCAGCCTGCCTCTAGCCCCTGGCTGGGTGGAGGGCGATTCCAAGAATCGCCCTCTGCGTAGCCGGGGTCTGGAGGTAATCTGGGCAGCCCTCGATGGTGTCGCCCGACTATCCTCCAACCCCTGGCTGGGCAGAGGGTGATTCCGAGAATCGCCCTCCACCCAGCCAAGGGCTAGATGCTGGCTAGGCAGTGCCGTTGAGGACCGTCCAGCTTACCTCTGGCCCCCGATAATCGCCTTCCGCCCAGCCAGGGGCTAGAGGCCAACCGAGCGGCACCGTCGAGGGCTGCCCAGCCTGCCTCCGGCCCCCGGCGAGTAGCAAATTAATTTTTATTTTATTTCAGTTTTTTCAAGCACAAACTATATAAAAAATTTAATTTTTTTCAAACAAAAACTATTATAATTAAAAAAAATGTATTATTTAATTAAAAAAAAAAAAAACTATTCAATTAAAATTTTAAAATATAAAAAAACAATAAAGGCAAATTAAAAAATATGTTTTAAAAAATAAACAAACAAATATAAAAAAAAAGAATTAATTCTTAATTTTAATTTTTTTTTTTTTAAATTAAAACAATTATTATTTAAAATATAAAAAAAAGAATTAAAAAAAATTTAAAATATGTTTCAAAATATAAACAAACATATATAAGAAGATTTTAATTTTTAACTTTTATTTTTTTTAAACTAAAACAATTATAATTTAAAATATAGAAAAACAATTAAAAAATTAAAAAATATGTTTTAATATATAAATGAACAAATATATGAATAATAAATTTTTCATTTACTTGTTCATTTTTAAAATGGTTTAAGTCATATAATTTCTCCATAATTTCATGGTTCAAGTATCTTGAAAACTTTAGATTTAAAAACTTGAGATTTACAACCTGTCATTAAGGTTTTTATGCGCTACAAAATTTTATCTTTAATATTATGGTTGAAAATAATTACAATTTTAGGGTTGTTTAGATTCAAGATATTCTATGTTTAACAACATGGATAAAAATTGTTCGAAATGATAAGCCCTTCAGACATGATTTTGTTTATATTTAACATCATCTATCAAAAAATTTAGAATTTTACGATTTTTTAGTGTCCTAATATGTTGTCTTTAATTTCATTGTTACAATGTGTCAAAAGTGTGACACAGTGTTTTTTTTTGTTATTCCAACATCAACTCGTTTTGTTTTGAGAGTGTTTTTTCAATCCTTTTTTTAAGAAACATTTTTGTTTTTAGCATAATTTTATAAAAAGGTGAAATTTGACCTTGAGAAAAAAACAAATGCGTTCTGGAATACACACTTTTTGTTTTTGGGGAATTTTTTCATGTTTTTTGAGTCTTTTTGGGCTCGAGTTCCTGTTTTGAGGTAATAGTTCCCGTTTCATCGATAACAATTTTAGAAGTGTTGTCAATCATGAGAGGAGTTGAATGCATTTTTTTCTCCATAAAATCTTCCATAATTTTCCTTAGCCACACAATTTCCTTTGTTGCTTCAGCTGTTGCCACATATTTTTCCTTAGTTGTGGAATATGTTGGAATTTATTGTTTGTGTGATCTCCAGGAGACAACTCATAATTGAAGAATCATACAATAACCTGAAATATATACCCCAAATTATTTTCCTCCATCAAAATATGAATCAGAGCATCCAATCAAGCTGAAGTCTCCCACCTGTGTATACTTGAGTCCAAAGTCTTGAATCCCCTTCAAGTACTTTAGAAATATTTTTGCAGCGGACCAATGTCCCTCACAAGGCTTTTGGATAAACCTGGAGAGTATTTCAAAAAATGGTGAAATTTTTGGTCTGGTAGTAGTTGGGTAGTTGATACTTCCTAAAAGTTGTATATACTTTGTTGCATCCTCAAATTATTTTCCTTCGATGGATGTGAGCTTCAAGTTCAATTCCATTGGAGTAGTAAAAGGATTACACTCAACCATGCAAAAATTGTTCAACATATCTCCAATGTAATTCTTATGAGAGAGGAATATAAACTTCATATGTTGAGTTACTTCAATGCTAATAAAGTAGTGAACATATCCCAAGTTATTCATTTCAAAACCTTTCCTCAATTCCTTATTTATGGCTGAAATGTAGCTCTCATTGTTCCCTATCATCAAAATTTCATCTACATACACCACAAGATATACAAATATTTTTCCAAAATTATTGGAAAATAAATTTGCATCATTAAGATCATAATGTTTGAAGTTTTGTTTCAGAATATTCTCAGTTAGATTCTCATACGAGGCTCACAATGCTTCCTTGAGGCCATACAAGGATTTTACAAGCTTGCATAATTTTTTGTTCTTGAAACTCCACAACAAATCCTTCTGACTGGGACATAAAAACATTATCTTTCAAATCTCCATTCAAGAAATAAGTTCTTACATCCATTTGATGGACTTTCCAACTGTTTTAAGCTGCCAAGGAAAAGAGTGTCCAGATAGTAGCCCATTTTGTTGTGGGGGAAAAGGTCTCCTCATAGTTGACCACTTATTTCTATGAAAAAACGTTTCCAACAAGCTTAAATTTGTTCTTGTCAAATGAGCCATCAAGTTTATACTTGTTCTTGTATACCCACTTGTAGCCAATTGCTTTGGTTGCCAATGGAGGATCAACCAACTTACAGGTTCCATTATTTATCAAGGAATCATATTCTTTCTGCATTGCTTATTTCCATTCATCATTAGAAGAAACTTATTTAAAGGAATTTGGTTCAAAATATGTGGACAAATTCAGTTCACAATCATAAGAAACATCCATATCAATAGGTGAATTAGAATTATCTACATCACCTCCATTTTGCCTAGTTGCACTTCTTGTTCCTATATTTCCAACCTCATCAGGATGAACAGTTTCAAGTGTCTTTGTGAGCCATTTTAGAGGACCTTTCTGAGATGGGCCAAGTTACTCAGTTGACTGAGTTGGGGCTGAATGAAGATTTAGTCTCCCAACTCTATCAATCACATCACACAAAGTATAATCTACGGTTGGAGCGTCATGTGGGGGAGAGAGTGCTTCAAAAGAAGCTTCCACAGATTGATCCAATATAGGAATCCCCCCTTCAAGATGTGGAATATGATTATCAAATTCTTGAAATGAATTTTCATGAATGAATATATCCAAGTGATCAAGATTCCGCTCAACAACATTGTCAGCCTTGGAAGATTCAAGAAATATCACATTTGTAGAAACCTCAAACTTCTTATTAAATTCATCATAGAGATGGTATGATTTGGAGGTATTTGAATAACCCAGGAAGATACAATTATGACTCCTAGCACCAAGTTTTTTTCTTTGTTCCTTAGGTATCAAGGCATAACAGTTGGAACCAAATACCCTAATATGCTTTACCGAAGGAATGTGGCCATACCACATTTCATAAAGAGTCTTGTTTATAATAGCATCAGAAGGACACCTATTCTTTATATATACAACACATAGAATTTTATCAACCCAAAAGATTAGTTTAATATTCTTGAAAAACATCATGGAACGTACCATATTTAAGATTTTCATGTTCATTCTTTCAGCTACTCTGTTCTTTTGGGGATTATAAGGCACACTTGTTTGATGTTTGATCCCATGTTGGCAAATATAGTTTTAAAATCCATTTTAAGTGTATTCTTTTCCATTATCAGTACGAATAGAGTCAATATGAGATTGGATCAAAGTTCTTGAATGTTTGAAAAGCATCAGATTTGATCTTCAATAAATAAACCCAACACATTCTAGTGTAGTCATCAATAAATGAAAATATATATTTATTTCCATTTGCAGAAGGAATAGGCAATGGGACACATAAATATGAATGAATGAGTTCAAGTTTTCTATGTGCCCTAGAATGTGAATCATGAAAATATTGTTTTCTATGCTTTCCTAGAATACAAGCATCACATTGTTTAAGTTTCCTAGGAATTGTAGGCAAACCAATAACACCATTTTTATTAAACAAGCGAAGGTTGTCATAGTTGAAGTGTAAAAATATACCATGCCATAAAAGCCTTTATGGAAATGTACCTGTTTGGTCAATTTAATTTTCTTAAATTGATTACATAAATTATCGACCAGAGTTGGTAAACTTGTGAAGGGTAGCTTCACAATATATGATAGAAGCCTCTTTTATTCATTTAGATTAATAGTGTGATGATTGTATTTGTAGATATTACTTATAAGGATGTTTTTATTCTTATGTTCCTAATGAAATTGATAAATTTAAATTACAAATAAGTTCTAAAAATAAACATGCTTTCTACTCTATAAAAACTGAAACAAACTCTCTATCTTATGAAGAAATCTTAACTAATTTATTTGTTAGTCTCTAAAAATTCTTATTCTCTAACATTTTTGTGCATGAAGATAAAATCAAATTCTAGAAAAGACAATTTATACATTTTTATGTTTTTGAAATGAAATGTTATGGCAATGAAACTTGTAAAGAAATCACTATAGCTCTTGAAAATAAATCACTCATGAACAGAAAAGGACACACTCATATGCTGAAAGGAAATCACTCAATCACTACTGATTCGAAAAAAAATAACTCATGCTCTTGAAATAAACCACTCATGAACTTGTAAAACTACTATAAAATAAATCACTTCTGCTCTAGAATTAAAACTATGAATCCTCTGCAATTTGACAATTCAAAAGGAAAGATTGATGAATCTACATCAAATGACAAAAGAAGACTTATGAAAGAATCTACATCAAATAACAAAAACAAATTTTGGAAGTAACTACAACAAATGACAAATTGGAATTATGGAAACAACTACAACAAATGACAAATTCGAATTCTGAAAACAACTATGGCAAATGACAAATTGGAATTCTGAAAATAACTATGGAAAATGAAAAATTGGAATTCTAAAAACAACTACGACAAATGAAAAATTGGAATTCTGAAAGTAACTACAGAAAATGAAAAATTGGAATTCTGAAACTAACTACATCAAATGATAAATTGGAATTCTAAAAACAACTACAACAAATGACAAATTGGAATTCTGAAAACAACTACGGCAAATGAAAAATTGGAATTCTGAAAATAACTACGACAAATGAAAATTTGGAATTATGAAAATAACTAAATCAAACGATAAAATGAAAACATGAAAACAACTACATTAAAAACATAAAATGCAGAACCTTCATTGTTTGCAGGGGCCCTCCACAAACAGGTAGTCAAATATTTACTCCAAAAATTGGCTATGCATCAAGTCTTCAAGGTACTTCATTAAAAATGAATGAAAAACATAGTTTTAAAACTTCACAATATGCTTTAGAAAGTTAACCTCCCCTCTTTATTTCAATGGAGTGTTTATACAGGGGTTGCAATGTAACTTCATGGAGATTCATATGGCTAAAGATCAGAACTGAATGGACACCTATTTGCCACAAATTTGATGAAGCACAGTCCATTCCAACCTTTGTTTGCTTCACTGGGCGTTTATTGACACATGGGTGCAATGTTTTCTCACGCAACTACAAAATAGGGCTCCAAAGAGCCTGAAATATCTCCCAAATGGTAATGAATGTGGGAAAAATGTTCATAGAGAACTTAATTAGGCCCATTATGAACAAACCCATGTTTTTTTTTGCGAGATTCACTTATTTGCTCAGAAAATGCGTTTGAAGTTGACTAGTCAAAACTACTGCGATTTTCCCTTGATATTTGCCTGGAGGTCCACATGTGTGAGCTTGGTGGAATTTGACCAACACCAATCCATATTGGAGCTTCTAGAAACAATGTCCATGTGTTGGATTTCATTCTACAATGGTGCTACTACCTCAACCATGGAGACAGCTGTGGAAAATGTAGAAACTTGAACTCTCAAACTATCATTATTAAAAACATGCATAATTATCTTTAATTCATTAAAAATAATAAAAGTAATAATAATAAACCATGTAAACATGTATGTGGGAATTTGGTGTGTTTATGAAGAAATATGGTTTAAAATGATGACAATGGGTGATTGGAGTGATGCAAAAATGGATGGTTCCGTCAACAAAATTATGACAAATTGCAAGCTCAACATTCCCCCACGCTGGAGATTTTGCATGTCCTCAGGCAAACAAATCATTGCAAAGTTTCATAATCTAACCGGTTCCTTGTGTTCCTTTATTCTTTCATTTCAACTAAATCATTGACCAAAGCTCCAAGAGAGCAATATTGACCCTTTATCTCAATAAGATGCACTTTTATCCAACCCTTCATTATTTATTATATGCAACTTGTGTGAAAAGAAATGATGCCCACATAGTAGCATATCCAAGTACTTGTCGCTATTTTAAATGTGCTCAAATTGTTCAAGCCTTGGTAGAATACCATAGTGTGAAGAACACATCAAGATTTTTACTCCATATATAGAATGTGCTTTCCATCCTTGTGAAGTTCATCCCATTAATATGGCTAGAAATGATCATATATTGCAGCCCATAATGATTGCCTTCTTATCTTCCATGCATATCAACCAATCATATTTCAATAATGTTATCAAATAGTTTCTTCAAGAACTCACAAATTAATTAACGAAGAAGATTTCCCAATGTGAATATTTTTACAAGATGAGTTGCACATAACACAAAATATGAGTTGTTGTTGAGGGTTATAAAATTCATCAAAGCCTAAAATATGCTTCCAAGTGATTTCAAGGGTGCGTGAACGAAGCTTGGTTGCAATCTTCTTCTTGTGGCTTTGTACTCACCATTTCTTGGCTTCCATTAAAAATCTGAAGATGAGCAATATGACACATAATTTAAGTGCTCCATGTAATTTTTAATCATGTGCTACAAACATGTACCATGAAGTCAAGTTTTTCTATTTGTAAAATAATTATTTTTCTCAAGAACATCATGTTGATGGACCATTAAGGAAAGCATGGATTAACAAGAAGAGAAAGTTTAGACAAAAGAGTGGTGAAAGCATTGAAGAACATCATTATGACCATGGAAAGCAATGAGATGATTGCATGGGTGGAAGGAATTTTTTGATAAAGAATCAATCATAACTTGTGGGATTGGTTCTTAAAAGTTATGACAAAACATAATGGGAGAAAAATTGGAACTACATGTTTACAATAGCTTTTCATCAAAATTTCTAGAATTTTTAACAAATGAAAACGTTTGAGGCTAGATTTACCTCAAGTTTATCCTTTGGAGTTGGTGAATATAACACTATTTGATGGCTGATTTTGTGTTTATTTGGCTCAGGTATGCTTCTCCATGATGTGTTGACCTTCACTTTGACCTTTCTCAACAAAATGTATCTTTTTAATGTAGCAGATTTGTTTTTTCAATTTATCTCAAATGGTAAATCCTATTCTTTTGAAATCTTCTAAGGTTTTTAATATTAATATTATGCATCCTCCCACAAAATATCTTAGCCAATGGGTGCATATATCTCAAGAAAAATGAGAAATGGTGGTAGGTGAAAGTGGTCAATTTCTTGAAAAATGCACACTGAAATTTTCTGAATTTTTTTCTGTTCATTTACCCTACCTCAATGCTACCATAAAAATTTCTAGCCTAACGGATGCACGGTTTGTAAGTTATGATCAAAGAAATTTATGCCTTGTTTCACCTTTCACGTTGCCCAACGTTGCAACAAAAACATATGCCACAAACTCATTTTAAGGCCAAATTGAGTGATTCAAAAGGGAAACCATGTATTTTTACCTTTTCTAACGCCACATGCCTTCAAAATCCCATTTTGATGAATAAAAGGTGTTGTTGTGCAAAAATACCGAAATCTACCTTAATATGACCAAAATGGTGAAAAATGAAAATCTACCTTAAAAACCCACTTGAATGCCCTTGAAAATTGCTCTTTTTTTAAAGTATGCCCACAACTTACTCAATTTATCATATTCTGAGAAAACCCAAAAGCTCAGAATTTTTTATTTCTGCTCCAATCTCTTGCAATATTTGTGCCAAAACTGCCTCTAGAAAAAAACTGCTACAACAAAAACAAGCTACTACAGCAATAGCCACAGAAACTGCAACTTTCCGCAACTGTTGTAAAAAATGTCAATTTTTGCAGAAAATTGTTTTCTTCGAGTCTGAACTGCTAATTTGGATTGTGTACTGCACGCTGAAGTAGAAACCATGAAACATTCTGCATTAGGCCCAAATTTGAAAATGAAAATGAATGAAAATGTGTTGTAATGGTGCCATCATGTTGTTGTTGAATCAAAAAAGGCTGAACATGATGCTACAAGAAACCAATAAAATGTACTACTCCAAGTTTTTGTTCATTCAATAATACCATTAGTCTTCATCAAAGCGAAAATTCATGGTACAATTCTTACCATGCGAATGAATGTGTCAATGTCGAGCATGGGAATAAATCATTGGATTACCGATCAATGATGAAAATTGTTAACCAATGCAAGACAACTCACCGATAATGTAAATGAGTGTCAAGGTACCTGAGTGAATATTGACAGGTATGAATGAAAGTTTTGAAGTCAAGTCACCTTCAATATCTGACAATCAAGATACATGGTTGTATTCCGATTGTTTTCAACGAGGAGGCTTGCCATTGATGTATGAAAGTTACAAGGAACTCCAAATAATCTCTAATCTTGATCCCAGATAAGGTGTTGAGGTCGATGAGACAAGATCTGTTGGAAGGTGGACCTTCAGGAATTCCACATCATCTAACTCGAGCATAGAACCAAAAATTATTTAAAGAACCATAATAAAATATTGAAACCGTCAAGAAATTGCAAAACTTATTGTGAACTTTGCTCACCAATTTCCTGTTTTTCAAGAAAATCTCATGTCCAATTGCGCCAACAAGATGGTTTTCACAATAGGACTTATTTTTCTCTTTAATTCTTACTTGATTTTTTATATTTCCTACTCTACTTGAAAAATAAATCTTGTTCAAGTATATGAATACTTCCAATGGAACCATGTTTGTAACAATATGATAGATAAAATCATATGCAGGTTTGAAATATACTCTTTGATATGTACCAATATATGAGAGACAAATTTCCTTGATTGAGATGGTGTCAGAAGATATTGAATAATTGAGCATTGGGATTCGATGAGTGCTATGAACCAAGATTCAACGTAATCTTATATTCCTTGGTTTCCTGCTATCATGTCATGCAAGTCTTCAAAGATGTGATCTTCATTCATAGAATCTAATGATAAGCATGCAAAGAACTTTTCAATCTCAGGTTCCAATGACTGCTCTTTATTAACAAGAATCTATGATTTTTAGACCTTATCTGAATCTTCTTCTTCTGGTTGTTGTTCCTCAATCGCAGCTAGTGAATCATTTTGCAATACCTCAAAATCATAAGTGAATTGAGGTGTTTTATTGTGGGGATTCGAAATGGTTGTGCAGGTAGTGGAGTGGGAATGGATCTTTGGGGTGCTTGTGTGGCTGGTAATAGGAAAGGTTTAATTGAGGTCGATTGATGGTGAAATTGATGTTGTGGTGGAGGTGAATGGTATTGATAACATTGATATTGGTATTGAGGATGGAAAAGGAAAGATTGAGGATATGATGGATTTCATTTGTAGGGCCTTTTCCAACTTTCTTTCCAAGATTAGTTTTGAGGTTGGGATTGAGATGGCCAAGGTTTCCAAGGTTGCTTTTGAGGTTGGGATTTAGATGTCCAAAGATGCCAAGGCAAGGGTGTTTGAAAATTACTTTGAGATTGTTATGCATAACCTTGAAACTGTGCATAAGGATATTGCATCATATTAGGTTGATGAGGTTGCCATAGTCCTCTTGGAGCTACATAACAGAGTTGCTATTTTTCTTGATTCGCTCCATTATCCTTCTGGTAAACTACCTTCAACCCTTTTAATGATGGTAAATCTTCAGTAGTATGTGATCCTGCACAAATTTTACAAATTTTAATGTCATCAAGTGGAAATTCATGCAAAAAATGTTTCTTTGTACATTTAGGGAAAAATAAAGCAACATTTTCAACTTTTTGCTTGTTTTTTATTCTTAGTAGGTCAGTTTGTTCATTTAAATTACCAAGAATTTTTAGCAAATTGTTAAGTTCATTTTCACTTACCAATCTTGATGCCAACTTACTTATTCTTGCCATAAATGGATCTTGAGAGGATCTTACATACTTTGCTTTTCCTCTTGATATGTTCTTGCACAGCTCACAAATCTCTTGAAATGACAATTGGTAGACATCTCCTTTTCCCACCAGATTAAGAAGATCAATCCATTCATCCTTTATAGAATTTAGTAGGAGAGTTTTTAATGTGTCTGATCCTAAATTATGCAATTTACATCTTTTGATATTTTAAGTAAATATCTCCATTAAATCTTCTAGGATTTCATCCTCTTTTTGGTTCATATTAAAGAATTCATTTATAAGGTCATGGTGTATGCAATGATCTTTATCTTTTTCCAAAAATACTCTTTTCATATCATCCCATGTCCTTATAGAATTTGTTCCTAAATTCATGAACCATATAAGAGCTTTATCCTTCAATGTTTCCAGAAAAAAATTCAATTTTTTAATGTGTAATGAGTAGCCATAAGATCTACAAATTATTTCAAATTCAAGAAGACAGGTTTCCAGGTCATTAGATCTCGTACCTTTGAATTTAATAAGTACATATGGAGAGATTAGCTTCATATGAATGTCGATATTAGTTTCTTGAATGGGAAATCCAAAAGGATCTCCCTCATCATCATCACCTCCATCCATTTCTTCAACCTCCTTTGTCACCCCTTCTTATACCTAAAAAAATAAGAATTCATGATGTGGATGTGTGGCTCAACTACACCACGTGATATAGTGGAGGTGGTATGTGATTGAAATTTTTTTTATATATATAAGAAAGAAAAAGGCTCTTATTTACACTTCCCCAACAACGACGCAAAAATGTTTGTCAATTTAATTGTCTTAAATTGATTACATAAACTATCAATCGGAGTTGGTAAACTTGTGAAGTGCAAGTGCACAATATATGATATAAGCCTCTTTAATTCATTTAATTTATTGGTGTGATGATTGGATTTGTAGAGATTACTTCTAAGGATTTTTTTATTCTTATGTTCCTAATGAAATTGATAAATCTAAATTACAACTAAGTTCTAAAAATCAACATGATTTCTACTCTGTAAAAACTGAAACAAACTTTCTCTATCTTATGAAGAAACATTAACTAATTTATTTGTTAGTCTCTAAAAATTCTTATTCTCTCACAGTCTTGTGCATGAAGATAAAATCGAATTCTAGAAAAGAGAATTTATACATTTTTATGTTTTTGAAATGAAATGTTATAGCATTGAAGCTTATAAAGAAATCACTATAGCTCTTGAAAATAAATCACTCATGAACGGAAAAGGACACACTCATATGCTGAAATGAAATCACTCAATCACTACTGTTTCGAAAAGAAATCACTCATGCTCTTGAAATAAACCACTCATGAACTTGTAAAACTACTCTAAAATAAATCATTGTTGCTCTAGAAGTAAAAATATGAATCCTCTGCAATTTGACAATTCTAAAGGAAAGATTAATGAATCTACAACAAATGATAAAAGAAGACTTATGAGAGGATCTACATGAAATAAAAAAATGAAATTCTGGAAGTAACTACAACAAATGAAAAATTGGAATTCTGGAAACAGCTACGACAAATGACAAATTGGAATTCTGAAAACAACTACGGAAAATGAAAATTGGAATTCTAAAAATAACTACAGAAAATGACAACTTGGAATTCTGAAAACAACTACAACAAATGACAAATTGGAATTCTAAAAATAACTACGACAAATGAAAATTTGGAATTCTGAAAATAAATACATCAAATGATAGATTGGAATTCTGAAAATAACTACGCAAAATGAAATTGGAATTCTAAAAACCACTACGACAAATGACCAATTGGAATTCTAAAAATAACAAGTGAAAATGACAATTGGAATTCTAAAAATAAGTACATCAAATGATAAAATGAAAACATGAAAGCAACTACATTAAAAACATAAAACGCATAACCTTCATTGTTTGGAGGGGCCCTCCACAAACAGGTGGTTAAATATTTACTCCAATAGTTAGCTGCGCATCAACTCTTCAACGTACTTCTTCATTAAAAATGAATGAAAAACAGAGTTTCAAAACTTCACAATATGTTTCAGAAAATTAACCTCCCCTCTTTGTTTCAATGGAGTGTTTATATAGGGTTGGCAATGTAAATTCATGAATATTCGTATGGCTAAAGAGAAGAACTAAATGGACACCTATTTTCCAAGAATTTTATGAAGCACTATCCATTCCAACCTTTGTTTGCTTCACTAGGTGTTTATTGACACATGGGCTCAATGTTTGCTCATGCAACTACAAAATAGGGCTCCAAAGAACCTGAAATATCTCCCAAATGGAAAAAAATTCGGGAAAACTACATATTCATAACTTAATTGGGCTCGTTCTGAACAAAACCCATGTTTTTTTTTGTGAGATTCGCTTTAGTTTTCTCATAAAATGCGTTTGAAGTTTACTGGTCAAAACTGCTACGATTTTCCCTTGATCTATGCATGGAAGTCCACATGTGTGAGCTGGGTGGAATTTGACCAACAACAATCCATATTGGAGCTTCTAGAAGTAATTTCCATGTGTTGGATTTCATTATAGAGTGGTGCTACTACCTCAACAATGGATACATATGTGGAAACTGTAGAAAATTGAGCTGTCAAACTATCGTTAGTAAAACCATGCATAATTCTCTTTAATTCATTAAAAACAATAGAAATAATAATAATAAACCACGTAATCATGTATGCCTAAATTTGGTGCGTTTATGAAGAAATATGGTTTAAAATGATGACAATGGGTGAATGGAATGATGTGAAAATGGATGGTTTCAACAACAAAATTATGACAAATTGGAGGCTCAACAATACCTTCATCATAGTGAGTACTGTATGAAACGTTTTGTGCACGAGCAGAGGTACCTTGCAACTTCAAAATTCTTTCTTCTTCTTTCCCTATAATGACAAGTGAGTGAGCTAATGCATTTCTTACCTCAACCTTTCCATAAAATATATCAATGGAGTGTCCATGCTAGCAGATGTGGACCAAAGACAACAAGTTTCTCCCCAACTCTAAGAGGTATAAAACATCATGTAGAAGAAATTCTAGAAGACCAGGAAATTTGAGCCTGATGGTTCCAAGCCTTGATGGCTTTAATTTTGTATTATCTGCAAAATATACTACTCCATCAACATTTTCAGTGAATTATTCAAAAAATATATCCTAAAAGTCACGTGGCAATTTTATTCTGAATCAAGCAACCAATCATCTTTCCATGAAGCAAGTGAAGCATTGAAAAAGTCTTCATTTACTCCAATATTGCAGTGTGCCACAACATAATGAGAGGATTTAGGTACTTTAACTTTCTATTTTTAATGGTTTTTACCTTTGGCTTCATTTCTTTCCTGTTCAATTATGTCCCAAGGCAGCTTACATGTGGATGCATCATGTCCATCTCTATTGTAAGGTATGCAATGAAGATCAGAATTTTCTCCTTGAAATTGTCTGCCCCCCTTGCCCCTAAATTTTCTTCTTCCTCTTCCTCTTTAGCCACCTCTCCCTCTAGAAGAATATTGAGCATGATTCTTCTCTCTATGTGCAAGACACACAACTTCTTTAGAAGACGGAGGAGTTGTCTTCTTCCCAAAAATCCTTTTCTCTCTCAATAAACTTCTTCTCAAGGGAATCAAAGGTAATCTCCTAGAGATTTCCACTTGCTTGCAATGACTCAAGATAATGTGAATAAGTGGGATATAGTGCCTTGACATAAGCTATGATAGGAATGTCTATTTCAACACCAATTTTTTAATATCATGCATAATAGATCTTACTTTTGATGTTAAAGCAAGAGGGTCATGATTTTTCAATTCAAGACTGAAAAATTTAATCATCAATTGGACAACTTCAAGTTCAGAGTGCGAGTCATACAATTCCTTCAACTTATTTAACGTTTCAAAATAGTTTTAGAGTGGTGAAATATGGTGGCTCACCTCTTCATTTATAGATGATGCAATCAAGGAATATTACTTTTTGTTCTTGTTTTCCCAAATGACAATCTCCTTGTCTGAGGTGGGATTTGTAGGTGCATTGTCTCCTTCTCCTTCACAAATTCCTCTCCATAACTCATTAAAAATGAGAGTGTGTTTTATCTTCCTTGACCATTCAATATAGTTCTCTTTTCTATAGAGAACTACTCCAACAATTGATATCAATGAATGCATTAAAATATGTGTACTGTAAAAATTTGTCCTTCTCGTAGAAAACAAAATTGTAGTTCTAGTGTAAAAAAATTGCACTTTGATATATAGGACAGAGGTATAAATGGGGTAGTTTTTATATTGGGGGAGGGTTATATGGGGTAGAGAATATATGGGGGAGCGTTATATGGGGTAGGGAGTATATGGGGGAGGGTGTTTATGGGAGAAGGAGTATATGGGGAAGGGTTGTATGGGGGAGTGTGTTTATAGAAGAGTATACCATTTGATGGAGAAAATGGTGGTATGGAGTAACCGAGCTATGGAGCAACCAATATGTGCAACCAGGGTGGTGACTATCGGTATGGATAGGTGTTTCTGATTGCAAGGGTTGAGGGAGTGGTATATCGGTGATATAGTGGTATATTCAGGGAGAAGTGAACCGAAAGGTGGAAGGAAATGTATGAGGGTAAGTGATGGACCACGCATTTTTTAAACTAATGGTAATGCCACAAAACAACAATTCCACAACATATACCTATGAGTTATGGATATGGGTTAGTTCGAGTCAACTTATATGATGGGGGGGAGGGATGAAATCACTAGTAAATTAGGGGTGGAATCCGTCAAGGGGGAACCAATGGTATAAACTATGGAACCAAACCACAAAGGGATTGATACCACCACTGTAAACCAGAGCTGAGATAATAATCAGAAGGAGATGACAATCAGAAGGAGAAACCATCAGGGCCCTGGGAGGAGAAATGACTAGGGTTTCACAACTGTATACCACCCTTCGTGGCTCAGTGAGAGCACATTCAGGGATGGAAGGTGGTATGATGATTCGTGTACTTTCGGGTCACCAAAACCAGGTGATGTTGAGGGTGTGGGAGGATGGAGGGGCCAAGGGGCTGAGTGTGGTGAGACCCAATTTACAACATGTAAGAGAGTGTGCAGAGTTGTGTGTTAGATCTAAACCATAGTGTTGGGTTGTGAACCATTCAGGAATTCAATAAAACTAACGCATATGCAGAGGACAGAGAGCATAGGAATATGGTAGACTACAAAAATGGTAGAATGGAGTTAAAAGGGCAGAAAAGCTAATCTGGGAGTTGGCTTTAATATCATGCCAGTCGAGGACGTAACTCCACAATCCGAATTGTGAATTTTCATTAAGATTTCTCATGGATATATACATGGAGGGAGAGACACTAGGAGGTGAAATATTGGGCTTCACTACTGAGTGTCTTTTCATATTCCTAATCTCCTTAATTTCTATTTACATTATTTTACATGAATTTCCTAATCCCAAAGATTAAGTGTCAACATATCTAAAGGGACAACCTCTCCTACTCTTAATAAGTCAGGATCCACCTTCTACACATGAAATAAATCAGTGTCAATGCTAAATCCTATATAAATAAATAAATAAAGGTGAAAGAAGAGAAAGGGTTCCCTCGTAAAGAGGTGAAGCAAGGAACTCCACTAGGGTGTTCTCTAGGCTCGCTAGTAGCGGGGCAATGTTTTTGTACCTGAAGCGACTTCTTCGGGGTAGTGTCTAACCCTGTTGGTAGTAGAGAAACACCATAAATGAAAAATTTTACTCTAAAATATAAAGCTCACAAACTTCATTACCCTATCCCAATTTGAAACATTGTATGATTGTTGGTCTTATGTTTGTGTTTAATCGAAAAAAGGAATGAAGGGGGCTATTTTTATGCATGGCGTAAGTGGGGAAGCCATGGTAATCTAAAAAATGTATCAATGCTTCCTGAAGAACTAGACCCTTCAAGAAAGATTAGACCAAGGAAGATAAGCTGGAGTTCTACCATTGTGTTGCCAAGTGTTGTCGCTCGGAAAAAAAACCCTCTAAAATTTTTCATAAACTCAAATTTTGGAGCCTAGTGTGGATCTTGCGATCGAACATTCTGTAGCAACTTCTTGGTCAAATGATGCATTTTTAGCTCCCTTCTAGGATTGGAAGTGTCAAAGTCACTTTTTCGCACATTTTCAGTCCATAACAAGTGCATGAGCGCATTCTTTTATGCAATCTTGGAAAAAAATAACATGTTCCATCAAGAATGTGCATGTGTGAAGTTGAATCCATATCAACAGTCAGTGGGCACTAAAAACAACATTTTCTCACATTCTAGTTTCATTTATACTTCCATTTTGGTGAGTTTTACAAACTATCACTTCCATGCACCCTTGTTCTCATGAGAGTTGTTTTCATGTTTTCGGATGTCTCTTTTGCTTGCTTTCACTTTAATTAGTTTTGTTTTCATGTTATATTTTCTCTCACATGTGTTACATTCACTATCATTCACATATCACAAGAGTTATTCACACTTTAGAAAATTATCATCTTTTCGCATGTTGGCTGCCGCACATTGTTTGTATGATTGTTCTGGTGGTTTCAAGGGTTATCTTTGTGTGAATGAGTTGGTTCAACTATGTAAACATCAATCATACTCATCCCCAAATTTTTAAGCATTGTCACACAAGTGTCATCATGGTTGTCACAAAGTTTTCGCATTGAGTGAAATTTATTGTTAATGTGTTATGGATGATCTATGGTGTTGTGCCATCAAATAATTTTAAGTGTGTGATCAGAGTCAGGTCATATCACTACTCAAAATAATCTCTTCGGTCCCACACTTAGCCAAATTTTGGAAAATTCATAGCAACCTAGGCTCTCCAGCCCTCCTCAACTACGAATTGCATAGTCTCAAACCTCAAGCAGTGACCTTGTTTCTTCGCACTACATAATGGACATTCTCTTCCTCTCAGAAATGCACATTTCACAACCTCAATGCTCAAGCCCTTCCCCTGAGTCCTAGAAATGTGAAATCTTTCTCACCAGCCAAGCCACCAATACACATTTCATAGTCTCAATCCTCAAGCAATAATTTGAGATCTTGAACTACACAACTATGCAATAATTTGACCTATTTTCCTTCCAGTACTACACATTTTTCAATTTTAGTGCTTAATACCAGGCCCTGGCTTCCAATACTTCTAAGTCATGCTCTCCAATAAGGCCTAAACTATGCATTGTGCAGTCCAAGACCTTAAGCCCAACCCTTGAGCTCTTGAGTTGTGCAACTACACAATCACTAGATATTCTTTACCTCTTAGAACTGCACAGTTGACTGAAACAATGCCAAATCCCTCAGCCTGAATCACTAAACTCCAAAACTGTGCAATATTTTTCCTCAATCTAGCCTAAAATGTGCAGTGCGCAGTCTCAAGGCTAAGATTCACTCCTGATTTCCTGAGCTGCACAATTGCGTAGTTACTAATCCTCTTTCCTAGCTTGTCACCCAGTTCCGGCTCAATCATTGGGTCAATATGCACCATATCAAACTATGGGTTTATCGTACTATTGTCTCCTTGTCATGAGTGGATTATAGATGCAAGTACTCTATCATTCTATGGAAAGATGATGAAGAAGGATATGGATAAGGAGGAAACACTAGAAGACCCATATGGAGCTTAAGAGATAAGATGATCATCAGGAAAGAAGATGAAGGAACACCAGAATATAACATAAGATTAAGATCAAGATCACATGGAAGAATCCTCATATTCAAGCCATAAGGAGGAGAAAGAAGAAGAAAATTTACCATCTTTCAAGAAGACACAAAGAAAGAAGTAACAAGAAGGAAAACTTGGCAATGTCATATCATCATGTAGCCCTTGTCATGTCCTATCACAAGTCATAATATGCCACATCATTATTGTGGATTATGTAATTACCTATTCAAAATGTATTATAAAGTTGGAGTCCAAAGGACACATTCAAAATATGAAGATTCATTTAAAGTCGAAAAGTCGTAGTAAGTCAAACAAACATGAGGGTAGTGAAAGAGTCACAAGGAAGGAGAAGCATCACCTCTTGGTTATATATACACCCTCATTGTATGAGAAAAGGAATTTTCACCTTAGCTCCTCCTGCAAGGCATTAAAGAGACAAACCAGTTCTTTTAAGGATCAAGGAGTGGCTCCAACGCTCCACTATTGGAGCTAGTGATGTTCATCATATACATGTGTCTTGGAACTTTTACTTAATAACAGAAGCCTTCATGACCAACACGTTCTTAATGTATGGATTATGAAAATTTGTAAGACTATTCCAAGAATGTTTATATTTTATGTTTTCTTTCATTCGTGCTAAATTAATTGAACTATTTTTTATTTATTTTAGTACTTCTCATATTAACAATGTTTCATAATGGTCAATATTTTTGTCCCATCCTTGTGGACTATTCCGCAGGATAGTAGACAAATATTTCTCATTGATTGGTTGTAATGACTGTCACATATTCTGTGGACTATTCCACTAGATTTTAGACAGATACCTCGTGGTTGTGTGTGTCTCTACTAGGTTGGTACTATTACCTCTATCTTAGAGGCTCTCTTATTTCTCTCCCTTCGCAGTAGAAGAACCTTGAAACACCTACAACTGAACACTCACTAGGCACACCTTCTTCTTTTTCGAAGGCACAATCACATTCCTCTCTCTTGATGATAGTTAGAGCCAATGAAAATATATAAGAATACATGGCGACCGTGCCGATATTTTGGATGGGGCGAGCCTATTCCAAACAATGTGAGGTATAATTGGGACTTCACATTAGGGAGACCCCTTGGTTGATGGATTTCTAGCACCGTCAACAAATTGTCAACAGGAGAAGAAGCCATATGAAGTGAGAAGTATTCAAATGAGACTTATAATTCAGAATGTGCTTTTAGTCCTTTACATTTTATATGTTATACTTTATAGTTGAATTGATTTTCTTTGGTTTTAAAAAAAATTACTGAGAACATTACAAAGATCAATGATGCCAAAAAAGCCCTACTTAAAAGTATCTTTAAGGATTTTTTAGAGTCTAAGAGGATAATTGATAAGTGATTTGGGCTTATCTTATGCGTAGACAATAAAATACTTAAATAAATTAATCATTACATATTATCTAAATAATGCCTTTGCTTAGAGGGTGCTTTGTATGTTTATCAATATAATCCCATTTATTTTGTAGATATATTAGCTTAATATATGCATTTATTAAATATGGTAAAATTATATTATTGAATAAATTTTAAAAACTATAATAATCAACCCACTAATGAATAATTAAAACTATTATAGTAGTGGTTATGGTGGAATATTTACATAGCATAGGAATATTTTGTTTGGTCAACTTTCTCCAAAATCTAGTAGGAATTGGTTGGAATCATAAGTTTGAGTTGTGTAATATGCATAATATTAGTGCCCCAGATATTTTTCAAAGTATTGAATCCATTTATGGATTCAAAAGAAAATTTTGAACAAAAAATAATCACAATCCCACCAAAAATTATATCATGATACGCCTATTCATATATGATTTCCAAAGTAATCAATGGTTAATTGTTACCATGACATCTAGCGCCCTAGTGAAAATCCTCACTAAGAACTCTAGATTAAGGGCATATACAATGCCCAAAGTTATCAATGGTTAATTTCTACCATGACATCTAACACCCTAGTGAAAATCTACTTATGATGTTGATCAACATCATAGGTAGAATAACATAAAAATATCATAGTGGGCCATATCTGATGCAAAAGGAACCGAAGTACTTCATACAAATAACATCTTTAATTGTATTCATTTCTAGTTATTTTAAAAAAATTTCCATACTCAGAAATGAGAGGGTTTTCAAAAGTCCCTATTAAGTGCTTCTAACCCTAAGGGGGGAATATTTATTGGGCTTACTCATCAGTCAATAGGTGCAAGTGGTTAGTGATATGGTGCGTGCAAGTGCTTAGTGGATGTAATCTTTGTACCAACTAAGAAATTTCATCATCCTTGAGTTTTATAATGTGAATAAGGACTAATCACGAGACTTGACTTACTCCTTTCCTCGACTTATTTTTACTACACCTATTGTGGTTTTTTTTTTGCTTCATTGATTTTCCTTTTCTTGCATTGCTTCAATTACGAGATTTCATTTATACATCATTGACCCCTTAAATATGAATTGGTTTATTGTTGATCGGAGTCTGGATTCACATATTTCCTTTAATTTTAATAGCTCATGCATTATCCAAGAAATAGAAGAGGGATAATGAGGGGGATAGGGATTAGGCTAGGATTTTATCCACACACATTATTATAACTCAACCAATTTATTAAATTTTATCATTATGAATCATGTTCTTTCTATTATTTTTATTCGATCAACCTCTTAGGGAAAACTTTGTAGAACCTTACTCAATAATGAGGAAAATAGGGAGTCAATATTAATAAGGGATAGTAATAAACCCAAAAAAGGGATGTGGATAAAGGGGGAAATGGAAAGTGTTAATTGTGGATTACCATGGGCACACAACATCAATTAGTGCCTCTGATTTTTTCCCCTTATACATAGTGGAAAAAAATACCTCAGAGAATGTCATATTGGACCAAGAATAAAGGATAACCACCAATGTGAAGCACATGAACAAGAATACAACCAAAAGAATTATATAATCCAATTCATTATGTGATCCATACTAGAATTCCATTAAACATTAAAACACTTTGATTAAAAAAATGGTTAATGTACCTTATAATAGATGACCCAACTTTACCTGATAAGTATGCTATATGAAACAAAGTACTTGTTGTGGTCCTGTGATTTGGCAGATTGGCATACCAAGTGACAAGGCAACATCAAAACTAGTCTTTAGAGCTCTAGGACCTAGCTTTCCTAGTCTCAGAGAGGGATCTCTCAATTATTTGCAATGATGTGAGCTTGTTTGCTTTTAAAGGTTGATTTTAGCCTAGTTATGAAGCATGGATTTGTTTGATATGTTTGGTTGGACATTATGATCTAGGCAGCATAGATAGAAAAGGGAAATCTCTAAGTCATTGGGCAATGGAATCGAGTGGAAATTGTAACAAGTTGGTAAATGAATCAGGGGTATCAAAGGGAAAATCTAACTTGGCCAGTGGATCTACAAGGTATTTTAGGTGAAATGAAATGGAAATGAAAGGTTTAGAATGAAAAGTAGAACTAAGGGAAATTAATAATCCTTAATTATATGTACTTCTCAACAAAGGGACTTAAAACATTATTTGAACATGAAGAGGCATTCCATAGATAGGGCTAGCCATAAATTCTAGAAACCACACTTCAGCAAATAATAATTCTAAGACAAACTTCTCCAATGAAATATAGAAGACGAGAAACTCATTTAACTTCTAGTGATTTCACCTTCAAGGATAAGAAAACATTTAAGATTCACAAATAACTGCATTCATAGAAGAGGGAACTCCTAGACATCTTTGATTACAGCTATAGAGACCTTCAAAACAATTATTTGAGCAAGTACAAAGGGTATGATCGAAACAAAACCTATTTGGTAGACTTTGGACAATGGTAATTTGAAGGGAGACTTCAGAAACAGTTTTTAAGTGGTAGCAAGTAAGCAGGGAAAACCATAAATCATTCTTTAGGCGAACTGTATTGAACTATTTAAGAAATAAACAAGCATAAGGGTTCTAGAGAGAAATTAAGAATTCTCTAGAATATCTTAGCAGAAGAAAACATAAAGACAGTGAAGAGTAAAAAAAACTAAGGTGCTTTCAAAAGACATTTCTTAGCCTAAACTTTTTACTCTACTACAAAAGAGAATGGTGAAACATAATGGAATAGGAAATAACAATGACAGATTTAGAGTACTTCACCAATAGCCAAGCTCAGGGATCCAATGACAGAGCTTTATCCATCTATAAACAGGTCAAAACACCCACAGGTTCCAGAACATCAATTTTCTTTCAACTTCAGTAGAACTATGTATTACTTCAAAGAGTCATCAAATGCCCACAATAAAATAAGTTCGAATGCAGTATTTATGTTGCAAATGAGGAGGTGGAACTGATCTAGGGTTCAAGTGTCATTAATTACAGAGTAAATGCATTCCTGACCTTGAAAACCATGCAAGGCATAAGGTAGGAACATGTGTGCAACTACTTATCTGTTTAATAACTCTGTCCTAACTTTCTAATGGAAGATAGGTGAAAAGTTTGACTTTGCAGCCTATTTTTATCTTTTACAATAATTGTATGACAACTTAAAATATCTTCTATCTATGTAATAACTGCTAATTGGTCTTTCTAGGTAGAAAGGAAGCTACAGGTGGCATTTTGTAGAGATTCTGAGTGAATAACTGCTTCCTTGATTCATTCGAAGCCCTTTTAAGCCTAATTTGCCTTGATTTGATCACAAAGATGTGCTTTATGGCCTAATTCTACTTTAGGCTTTTATAATTCTTTATGTTGTCTTTATCTCTTTTCGTGATTGCTTTGAACCTTTATTTGTTTACCTTTAACCGTGTCTTTATCCTTTAATCATCAATTTAAGCTTTAAATCTTCAACTCCTTCCTTTGCTCTTCGTCTTTCACTTGATCTTTATGCACAGGTGTCTTCAATCCGCGCTGGAGGGTTTGACAATTAGCTAATGTTTATGAGGGATTGGTTAAACATTAAATGACAACCCTAAGTCTCCCATCTCTTCATTGCTTTGGCCTCTGGATCTTCATCCTCATCCTCATCCCTTTTCCATTGATATTTGACTGTGGGAAGGCCTACAAATTAAGGCCGTCATTTGAGAAGCCGCACACTAAACAAAAATGTTATAAAACCTGCGTTTATTTGGATAAACTACTTGCAGAGGTGATGGTGAGGGCGAAGGAGACATGCAGAGGTAAATGGATATGCGGGAGGATATTCTCTGGTCGGAATCAGAAGAAATAGGGTTTTGAATTTGATAAATGGCGTGAGAATAACAAGTGGTTTGTGAAAAACTAGAAGTGGTTTTAGCGCAATGAATGGGCAGTAAGTGGTTTTGCCGCAATCGAACACGATATGGTTCGGAGGATGACGCGTGTCCCTACCGAAACCACTTATTTCGCGTGGAAGTTGCACGATGGAAGGTTTTGGGCAGAATGGGCACGAAAAGGAGTATAGGTTGTCCGATCTAGGGGAGCTAGATCGACGGCTCAAAATGCGCGCGATTGGTCAAAAACGCTCGGCACAGGAATAGGTGGGACTAAGGGGTGATGTCAGTTGTTTTGTTGCATAGTAGATGTGATCTAGGTGAGGTAAAGTGGTAAGATCTGAATGGGAGTCGTTGGATCGGGAGGATCAACGGTCGAGATCATATCGGCGGTGAAGCATAAAAGGGAAGAAGTGGAAGTGGGAAGGAGCAAGGTGTGATAACTGATATGCCAATGAGGAAAAGCGGAAACCAAGAGCCGTTAGATCTTAGAGAGATCAATGTTCGGGATTTTATCAGCAGAGAATGTATCGGTGGCGAAAGGGAAGGCAGAAATGACCCGTTGTGGTTTGTGATGAAGCACAGACCATCCGATCTATGGGGAGATCGACAGTCACTAATCCATAGGCAGATATAGACCTCGGAGGAGATTTTGGAAAATGGAAATCGGAAACGCCAAAATGCGATGGCCGATGGGGGCTTAAAACTTTCAGCCGACAGTTTCGGGCCTCATTTTTATGAGGAATGAATGGCTAGGTGTCTAAAAACAAAAGGCGCTTAAAGCCTTATGCTAAAAAAAATGAGTAGAAAAGGCCAAAAATGAGGTTTTTTAACCTTTTTGAGGGGTTTCGGTAGGTAGAAAGAAGGAATTTCAAACCTTATAAGAGGGACTTTACAAGATTTAAAGAGATTTTTGAGGAAATGGAGGATAAAACTGGGAAAAAGAAAGGGATGAAATGAAGGGAATATTTTGGAATGGAGAAATGATGACTTTTGAAGGCAGTTTTCTTTTCGAAATAGTAGGGTTACTTGAAGGTTTTTAAATGAAGATTTATAGTGAAAAGGATAATGAACCAAAGGATATTTTCAAAAACTCGTAGGTTTTCATGAAAAGTTTTTTTTTGGAAATCTATGGACTGATCTAGCAATCATTGAATATAACAAAATTTATAGATGGCTAACAGTGGCTCCACTTGGGGAGGACAACTGTCTTTCTAGGTGTCCAGAACCTCAGTTATCAATCTTCTGGTTTTTAGCAGACTAGTGCCTGATCCATTTGGGCAGAATTCGTTTCTTTCCTTTGTTGGATTTTCTTTGAATCTGATAATTTTTCAGCAATCTGCAACATTTACTCTCTTCAGAACAACATCTCTACCTACCCAATCCTACTTGCCCTAGCATTTTTTCTTCTTTTTGAGTGCACTTGAACTGGAAAACTCTGTTGACATCTTCATTTTATTCTTTTTGAAAGAAAAAACTAATCTATTGCTACTCTTATTCCTTCCATGAGTTCATATTAAACAATTGAACTCATTGTTTCTCTACCTAGCTATTATCTGTCAAGATTATGCTTTTTGACAGATTTCATTCTCTACATTATAAAACAGAAATTTTAAAAATAAAGTCAAATCGGGATTAAACTATCTGACTTGGTGTGATGGCTATGGCATCAAATACAAACTGCACATAGACCTTTATTTTGCAGAAAATTTAAAACAAAACTGTGAAGGCTTAAGATCTGAAAATTGTAAATATCCTTCTTCCCTTTTTCAGCTCTGATTTTGATCTTTTTGAGAGCTATTTTCCCTTTCCTTTCTTGGTTCAGATTTTGAGTTTTTTTGAACCATTTCTTCCTCTATCCTAATTTATTCTATTGATAATTCAAGTCTAAAATAATCTTATCAATCAGTGCTTCTACTAACTTATCAACATAAATTTAAACTATGTTCAGCCATGATTAGGCTAGATGACTAAACAATTTATCATTTTTTTAATCAACAATGGCACTTATATTTGCTCACTTTCAGAAAATTATCTTTTCTAGGTATGGGGTTGTACCTCTTTTGATTTTCTTTTCTTTTTATTTTTTTTTGTATTTTTCATGATTTCTTTTCAACTAGGTCATGTACAATGAAAAAAATTTGAAGCTAAGACTCTTGATAGAAGTAGTGCTTGAGAATCCTGCCATTGATAGGACCTCCAAACATGTCTTCTTCATTCATCTATTGTAGGAATAATGCATTATGACCCTTTATAGAATGAATGATGTAGGGCCCTTTCCATAGATTCTCAAATTTTCCATGTTTTCCCTTTTCTTCCCTTCTAGAATCCCACTTTAGAACTATATTTCCAACTTGGAAATCATTTGCTTTAGTCCTTTTTTCAAATAAATTCTTGATGCCTTCTTGGACTATTTGTGTTCTCTTATATACTTCCTATTTGGACTGCTGTAAATGAATGGTCTGATTTATCCTTCTCTGCATATCATTCTCTTCAGTTTGTATTTCTTGCAGGAGTTTCATGACTGGAATTCTTAAAGAGGTTGGGAAGACTGCATCCATGCCATAAACCAACTGATAGGGGGACATATTTATTGACTTTTTGGTGGTTAATCTATCAGCCCATAAAGCATGAATAAGCTTACTATGCCATGATTTCTGATTCTGCTCCAACAGTTTTTTGAGAATATTGACAAGGCTTTTGTTGGAGGATTCAACTAATCCATTTCCTTGGGGATAGTAGGTAGTAGAATGATCCAATGTGATATAATATTTATAGCAGAAGTTGGCCATTCTTTTAGACTTGAAGGCAGTAGCATTGTCTGTGATAATTTTTCTAGGACAACCAAATCTGGATAGGATGTTGGTTTCAAGGAACTTGATAATGAAAAAGTCAATAGCATTCCTAGAAGGTATGGCTTCTATCCACTTGGTAAAATAATCAGTAGCAGTGAGGATCCACTTATGTTGAGCTGAAGAAGATGGGTTAATTTCCCCAATGAATTCCAAGCCCCATTGTTGAAAGGGAGCCTCAACACTGATGGGATGTAAAGGTAAAGGTAGAAGTTTTCTCTTGCCATCAAAAATTTGACACTTATGGCAAGACATGACAAACTTCTGAGTATCTAGGAAAAGGGTGGGCCAATAGTAACTAGATCTGAGGATTTTATTTGTTGTAGTCTTCTAGTAAAGATGTCCACCACATTCTCCCTCATGCAGCTCATGCATGGTTTTTCCTGCATCAATCTCAAGCAAACATTTAAGAAATATTCCAACAACATTCTTGCATTATAAAACCCCATCTAATATGCAATAATTTAAAGCCTTCTATTTTAAAAATCTAGCTTTAGTTTTAGATCAAGAAGGAGGGGTATTCAAATAAATCAGCACATATATGATATCAGCATACCAAGGTGAATTCACAAAAATTTCTTCAATAAATGGAGCTGTGAATTGTTCTGTTTCTTCTAAAATATCAACCATATTCATATCTAGTGCTTGGAAGTTTGACTCAGCCATGATTTTTGCTAATCCCTACCCTTTGATTAGTTTGATGGGCCTGATTTCTAAGTCATATTCTAAAATAATAGCAATCCATTTTCTTCTTTTGCCATCAGGGTCTTGACTTAGAATATCCTTGACAACTGTGTGTCGAACAAAAGTAATGATATGAGAATGAAAAATATAAACTCTAAAGTCTTTCAATGCTTTTACCAAGGCTAAGGCTTGTTTCTCCATGATGTTATATTTGACTAGAGCATCTCTTAAGGCCCTACTAAAAAAGGATATTGGTTGTCCTTGCCCCATGATATTCTTTTGTAGTAATAATGTAGCTATTGTATGTTTAGATGCAAAAGAAAAAATGTAGAAATCTTTGGTGAAATCAGAACTGATAAGAACTGGTGTTTGAGTGAGAGCCTGTTTTACTAGTTCAAATGATTGTTTAGCTTGTATTCTCCATTTAACACCTATTTCTTTCTTAAGCATGTTTGTGATATTTCTTAATATCTCAGCAAGGTTGGGTATGAACCTTCTTAAAAAATTTATCTTCCCAATGAAATATTGTAATTCTTTGCGGTTTCTAGGATGGCTGATATTCAATATGTCATCAATCCTTTTAGGGTCTACTTTGATTCCCTTTTTAGAAATTATGTGGCCAAGAAGCTTCCCTTCTTGGAGACCAAAGAGTGTCTTTTTGGGATTCAAAGATAAGCCATATTTCCTACATTTCTCAAAAACCTTCCTTAAATGAATCAGGTGTTCTTCATTAGTTTTAGGGAAAATAGTAATGTCATCAAGATATATGATTATAAAATAGCTTATGTCTTCTAAGAAGGCTATATGCATGGCCCTTTGGAAGGTGGCCCCTGCATTCATCAAACCAAATGGCATTTTGACATACATGAATGTACCCCAAGGTGTAGTAAAAATAGTTTTATGTTGGTCACTTGGGAGTACTAACACTTGATTATAACCTGAGAACCCATCCAACAATGATATTATTTTAGACCCAACCACCCTTTTATGTATGTAATCCATTTTTGGCAAGGGGTAATTGTCCTTTAGGGAGGCTCTATTTAGATTTATGAAGTCAATGCAGAGCCTGATTTCCCCAATCTTTTTCCTAAAAGATACTAAGTTGGAAACCCATTATGAATACCTGAGAGGAACTATGATCCTAGCATCATACATTTTCCTAATCTCTTTCTCAACTAAAGGCAATAAAACAGGGTTTATCCTTCTGAGTTTTTGTTTGAAAGGTTTCTGATTTTCCTTAAGAGGAATTTTGTGTTGAATGATGCTGGTATCATATGATTTTAGATCCTTGTATCCCCGTGAAAACACATCTCCAAATTCTTTGAAAAGTTCTATGTATGTTTGCTTAATATGAGTTGGAAGAGTGCCCGATAGTTTGATCATTTTGGGTTCTGTTAGGCTGCCTATGTTATGTTCTTTTATATTTGTTTCTATAGGCTACATTCTTGATTTTTTGGCTACATCATTAAAATCAAAAAGTTTCTCTAATGGTGTAAGACCTCTTCGGATTGTATCATTTTTACATTGTAAAACTTCCAGGTCCTTTTGGTCTATATTGTCAACTATTTCTGTTTTAAAAAAATTGTTCAAATTAGTAAATATCAGCAGAAAAGGACAACTCTGTTTTAGGGATTTGTTCTTCATTTAGACAATTTTCCTCATGGCTTGAAGTAGATGTTGGTATGGCAAAGTCATTTTTTGATGGCATAAAATCATCTATATGTTTGTCTCCTTCAAACACTTGCCAATAATCTTCATTATCAGGTATTGCAAGCCTGATTTTTACCTTTATGTTGAATTGTTCATTTATCTGTGGTATTTGAAAATTACTAGCAACGAAGACAAGTTCATTTTCTAGATGATTTTGAGTTCTTGGGCTGAAAATGAGTTCATATTTCTCAAAAGTCTTTAGGAGATCAAGGGTAGCATTCCTATATTCTCTAAGTTTTGGGTTTTTGGCTGAATACTTCCCTTTAATTTTTCTGATGATTAGCTCAGAATCTCCTTGGACTGATATTTTCTTAGCTCCTAAATCCTTGAGCAAATGTAGGCCGAGTAGAAGAGCTTCATATTTTTCAATATTGTTGGTGCATTGGAAATCAAGTTTATAAGAGTATCCTTGGTTTGTATTGTGTATCCATACACCAACTCCGGAACTTGTTTTACTATAAGAGCCATCAAAGCTTATTTCCCACAGTGTTTTTGTTTCATTTTCATTTCCTTCATGCTATTGAAGAGTGTTAAAGTTTGAACTATTTTTTCCTTGAGTTGAGAACAGATTTGATTGTTCCATTGGACTTAGATAAGATTCTTCTTTTTTTTCCTTTTCTTGTTGGCTGACTTCATCTTCATTGTTCAAGATAAACGAGTCTAAGTCTGAATGAATAGAATAAATATGAGTGTTGTTTGGCATGTCTATGTTGCTCACCATAAATTTCATATGAGATTCCCTGTATAATCTTCTGTTTTGGTTAAATACTAGGATGGTGGCATAGGACATGTCCATTTGAAGGCTCCCTTGAAGTTTGGCTCCCCATGATCTAGATAGAAGCATGCCATACTTTGGGGGAATGTCAGCAACTACTATGTCCATCACTAGACTCTTAGCAGGAATTTGTGATAGTTTAACACATAAATCTTTAATTAGACCTAAGAATTTGACTCTGCTTGAATCAAAGGAATATAGGTCCTTATATGGTTTAGTAATTTCTAAGCCTAAGCTTTCCATTACTACTTTTGGCATAAGATTATGTGAAGCACCTGAGTCCAGCATGGCATTGTGCAAGATTTTATTATGTTTGTTCAAGCTAACATAGAAGGGAGGGACAACCCCTTCTTTATATTTTCCTTCAACTTCAGGATGAAACAACAATTCTGGTTTATCATCTATCAAGTTTAAAGTATCAGTGTCATTGCCTATATTCAAAGCTTTAAAAACTTAATTCTTATATACATCTTCTGTCACTAATTCAGCCAAGGGTATGGTGATTTTGATTTTGGAAATTTCTCCCTCAAGGCTGAAAGGAACTATTGTTTTTGACATATTTACATCTATTTTGTTTTTTAAAATTCTTTCAGCAATTATGAGTTGCTGAATTTTATTTGGACTGTTATTTGGGACATTTTTATTAGTGCCATTATCAAAAGTACTTGGGAAGTTTTGTTCAGCACATTTTTGGATGTTTTTGTCTTTGTTTGAGTCAACTTTCTTGGACATAGTGTTGGTATTGTTTTCTATCCTTTTAGTTTGATTTTCTAAATTTTTTCTAACAACAATACTAGTGTTCTTGTCATTGGAAATTTCTAGGCTCCCTTTGCTTCTAAGATCATATTGTTTGTGTACCTCCATGATTGCATTTTCGAATCCCAATCTATAATCTTCAGAATCTTCATGATCATTTTCAGTTTGTCCAGGGGAGAAGAATTCTTGTCCTTCTTTATTGATAGAAACATTTGTCTCACTGCCAGATCCTATCAGATTCACATGATTTTCTTCCAATATTTAGTTTCCTTTTCCTCCTCTTGTTCTATATAATTTTGTTGGAAGGGAGGCCTAATTTGTTGGTCATTATCCCTTTGCCTATATTAATCAGGGTCTCTTCTGAAATTTGGGTTTCTATTTCTGTTTTGGGGGTTGTTTTGGTTTTCTCTAGGACGCACTCTATAATTCAAATTTATCTTTTCCAACATCCTTTCCATTACACTTACTAAGTTATCAATTTTGGTATCTGATGATGAGGTTGATGCTATTGTATCATCCCTGTATGTAACTCTTTTTTCTGATTTTAACCTAGCTCTTTTTCAATTAGATTTGCCCCTACATTTATGGCTCCCCTCTGCATATGTTCTAAAGTCAAGGGGTCTATTTGTCTTAGCTAGTAGGCCATTTCAAGATCAAAGCCCTCTGGGAATTTAGCCAAGGCTAAGCCTAACGGAGGTTTCATGTCTGGGGGAAGTGCATTGTAAACACTATTGAATCTAGTGCAATAATCTTGGACACTTTCCCCAGTATTTCTCTTGAGGTTGTTATAATCTGAAAGTATTTGGAGAGGGTTCTTTTTAATTTATCATTTGTTTGTGAATGTTTAATATAAAGAAGGAAGATCATTAATGTTGTGAGGAGCTAAGCCTTTAAACCATTTCTTGGCTTCTCCTCCTAAACTTTGAGCAAAAAAGCTCATCTTAATGGTCTCTTCTTCTATTTCCATATAATCAAAGGCATCATTCATCTTATCTATGTGTTGTTGAGCAGTAGTAAGTTCATTTCCAATGAAATGGGGAATTTTGGATTGATATTCGTTGGGTAAAGGAACCAAAGGTTGTGGTAACACTAGTGGAGCATACCATGCTGCCATGATAGGAAATAATGGGGGATTTACAAGAGGTGGATTAACAAGAAGGAAAGTGGGCTAAGCTGGAGAGTTTTGAATAGTGGATGTATGGATAGGAGTGGAAGAAACACTTGGGCCAGCAAACTGATGATGAGAAGATCTGTTATGGAAGGAGCTGAAATGGTGGAGAAGCTGAGAATCAGGTGGAGTAGAAGGTGAGGCTTCTCTGCTAAAGCTCTATTGCAAATCTGTAGTTTCAAAATCAGCTTGGTTCAAATCACTTTGAGACTTTTTTCTAAAGAGGTTATTTGTATGAGGTAAGTCAAAGTGAGGATATTTGAAGACTGTAATATTTTCAGGGACAAATCTTGTTCTTTGGATGGTCCTATCAGCAGTTGAATTTCTAGATCTAGAGTTTTGCCACAAAATATTTTCTGGGTCATCAACTATTGTAGGAGGATTAGGGTCTGGGTGAGATCTGGTATAGATCTTATGTGAAGCCAAGTTTCAATTTCCAAAATTTAGAGAGGCTGAGGTTTTTTTAGGACTGATTTTCAAAAAATTTCCTCTCATAGTGATTTCTATAACAGGGGACTAGGTTTCTAAAATTCCTCAGGGCTGGTTAGCACAATCCCAGGAAAATCTGGAGATCTAGAAGAGTAATAGGCCTATTGGGGCTAGTGGAGTCGCCAAGTGGAAATTTTTAGCTTTTCTAAAGGTAAAATGTTTTATGGTCCACCACTAGTGATTTATTTGAAAACCAATCTAAAATGTTTTGGGTTTTTCTGAGTTTTTATAATGGTTCTATGGTTTGTAAGAGTGTGCTATACCTGTTTTCATCACTTAGCTAAGGTGGTGAAACAAACATAGTCTACTCTATCGCTTATCACCTAATTTTCTGAGGTAACTGAAGGACTAATAAGTCTATAAGGGCTTGCTAGGCAACTATGAACTCTCGGGTCCCACTGTGATCGCCACTATGTTGTGGTCCTGTGATTTGGTAGATTGGCATACCAAGTGACAAGGCAACATCAAAACCAGTCTTTAGAGATCTAGGACCTAGCCTTCCTAGTCTCAGAGAGGGATCTCTCAATTATTTGCAATGATGTGAGCTTGTTTGTTCTTAAAGGTTGATTTTAGACTAGTTATAAAGCATGGATTTGTTTGATTTGTTTGGTTGGACATGATGATCTAGGCAGCATAGATAGAAAATGGAAATCTCTAAGTCATTGGGCAATGGAGTCAAGTGGAAATTGTAACAAGTTGGTAAATGAATCAGGGGTATCAAAGGGGAAGTCTAACTTGGCCAGTGGATCTACAAGGTCTTTCAGGTGAAAGGAAATGGAAATCAAAGGTTTAGAATGAAAAGTAGAACTAAGGGCAATTAAGAATCCTTAATTATGTGCTTCTCAACAAAGGGACTTAAAACATTATTTGAACATGAAGAGGAATTCCATAGACAGGGCTAACCATAAAGTCTAGAAACCACACTTCAACAAATAATAATTCTAAGATAAAATTCTCTAATGAAATGTAGAAGGCGAGAAACTCATTTAACTTCTAGTGATTTCACCTTCAAGGATAAGAAAACATTTAAGATTCACAAATAACTGCATTCATAGAATGTAGGGTTCAAGGGTCATTAACTAATGTACGTAGAACTGATGTAGGGTTCAAGTGTCATTAATTACAGAGTAAATGCATTCTTGACCTTGGAAACCATGCAAAGCATAAGGTAGGAACATGTGTGCAGCTACTTCTCCGTTTAATAACTCTGTCTTAACTTTCTAAGGGAAGATAGGTGAAAAGTTTGACTTTGCAGCCTATTTTTATCTTTTACAATAACTTCCTGACAGCTTAAAATATCTTCTATCTATGTAATAACTACTAATTTGTCTTTGTAGGTAGAAAGGAAGCTACAGGTGGCCTTTTGTAGACATTTTGAGTGAATAACTTCTTCCTTGATTCATTCAAAGCCCTTTTAAGCCTAATTTGTCTTGATTTGATCACAAAGATGTGCTTTATGGCCTGATTCTGCTTTAGGATTTTACAGTTCTTTATGTTGTCTTTATCTCTTTTCGTGATTGCTTTGAACCTTTACTTGTTTCCCCTTAACCATGTCTTTATCCTTTAATCATCAGTTTAAGCTTTAAATCTTCAACTCCTTCCTTTTCTCTTCGTCTTTCACTTGATCTTTATGCACAAGTGTCTTCAATCCGTGCTAGAGGGTTTGACAATTAAACCAATGTTTATGAGGCATTGGTTAAACATTAAATGACAACCCTAAGTCTCCCATCTCTTCATTGCTTTAGCCTCTGGATCATCATTCTTAGCCCTTTGCCATTTATATTTGACTGTGGGAAGGCCTACAGATTAAGGCCGTCATTTAAGAACCCGCACACTAAACAAAAATGTTATAAAACCTGCGTTTATTTCGATAAAATGCTTGCAGAGGCAATGGTGAGGGAAAAGGAGCTATGTAGAGGTAAATGGATATGCAAGAGGAGATCCTTCGGTAGGAATTAGAAGAAAGAGGGTTTTGAATTTGATAAATGGTGCGAGAATAGCAAGTGGTTTGTGAAAAACTAGAAGTGGTTTTCGCACAATGAATGGGCAGTAAGTGGTTTTGCCACAATGGAACGCGATATGGTTCAGAGGACAACACGTGTCCCTACTGAAACCACTTATTTCGCGTCGAAGTTTCATGATGGAATGTTTTGGGCTGAATGGGCACAAAAAGGAGTATAGGTTATCCGATCTGGGGGAGCCAGATTGACGGCTCCAAATGTGCGCGATTGGTCGAAAACGCTCGGCACAGGAATAGGTGGGACCAAGGGGTGACATCAGTGGTTTTTTCGCATAGCGGATGTGCTGTGGGTGGGGTAAGGTGGTAAGATATGAATGGAAGCCGTTAGATCAAGAGGATCAACGGTCGAGATCATATCAGCAGTGAAGCATAAAAGGGAAAAAGTGGAAGTGGGAAGGGGCAAGGTGTGATGACCGATATGCTAATGAGGAAAAGCAGAAACTAAGAGCCGTTAGATCGTAGAGAGATCAACGGTCGGGATTTTATCGACGGAGCACGTATCAGCGACGAAAGGGAAGGCGAAAGTGACCCATTGTGTTTTGCGATGAAGCACAGACCCTCCGATCTGGGGGGAGATCGACGATCACTAATCCATCGATGGAGATAGACCTCAGTGAAGATTTGGGAAAATGGAAACGGGAAACGCCAAAATGCGATGGTCGATGGGGGCTTAAAACTTTCAACCGATGGTCTGGGGCCTCGGTTTTATGAGGAATGAAGGGCTAGGGGTCTAAAATTGAAAGGCCGTTAAAGCTTTATGCTTAAAGAAATGAGTGAAAAAAGGCCAAAAATGAGGTTTTTAAACCTTTTTTAGGGGTTCCGGTAGGTATAAAGAAGGAATATTAAACCTTATAAGGGACTTTACAAGATTTAAAGGGATTTTTGAGGAAATGGAGGATACAACTGGGAAAAAGAAAGGGATGAAATGAAGGGAATATTTTGAAATGGAGAAATGATGACTTTTGAAGGTAGTTTTCTTTTCGAAATAGCAGGGTTACTTGAAGGTTTTTAAATGAATATTTATAGTGAAAAGGAGCATGAACCCAAGGAGATTTTCAAAAACTCACAAGTTTTCATGAAAAGTTTGTTTTTTTGGAAATCTATGGACTGATCTAGCTATCATTAAATATAACAGAATTTATAGATGGCTAACAGTACTAACCAGAGCATGGATGGAAGGCCTTTGTCGCTCGCTATCCAGAAATTATCAAAGGGATGCTAATTGACAAGCTAACAAAATAGGATATTTTTTTTCTCCAAGGGGTTGTGCACTTGAGTGGGTAAAAATTAATTACATGTTTACTTTAAACTTATATATGGTTTTAATTATTTATCCATCCATTAAAATATATTATATTATTTCATATTGATGACGATGAGGGTGACTTAAAAGGTTCAAAGATTATTGACCATAATTTTTTATTTTATTGAGTTCAAGTTTTTTAATTATGCTTTTATAGAATGAATTAGATGAGAATGGTTTAAAATATGATGAGGGAACTCACTACAATTCAATTTAATTTTAATTTTAAATTCATGTTACATTTCCTTATATGTGTAGATATTTTTTTATGCTTTGGAGTTTCCCCAGTGGTAGTATACCACTAAATGCATAGAAGAAATTAAATTAAACCAACCTAGATTTAGCTTAACTATGGATATATCAAGTGCAAAGAGGGATCAAATATCTTGATGTGCAAATAATTCCTCAAGTTTTTCACTCAAAAAAGAGGTTTTCACGTTGAAAGATTTGATCCCTCTTGGCGCTTGATATATTGAACCTTAGTCACTAGTCACTACATAATTGGTAGTAGGGGTTGGGGTGATTGGAGCATGCACGTAGGACATGTAAGCTCCAATCGAAGAGCTTTTCAATTAGAGGCTTTGAATTAATACAGGGGCATGTGATAAAAAAATTCCTCTTTGAAATGCCAATAGTTGTTCCATGTATTATTTTTTTATGGCATGAAAGTGTGAATAAGATCGAAATGATGTTAACATGATGCACGAGGTACATTATCAAGTGACTTCTATGGTGGGAGTGTGGATTGGCATGAGAAATATCAGGCACCAAATCCTCTTTGTAATGTTAAGGGTGATTTTCCATTCTTATTTGCTTCAAATTTGTGAGGTTTGGTAGTTGAATTATCTCCTTTGCATTGATTTAACTTGTGCCCCAACTCGGAGCTAGGTGGGAAATAAGGGGAGCTATAAGGAGTAAGGTTCAAATCATCATGGAAATTTTAATTTTGTTTGAGAGAATGTGTACAAGTAGTGGTGGAAAGACAAGGTGGCTAAGCACAACATAATGAGGATAATGGTTGTGGGATTCATGTCGTTTTGGTCCAAAGCCATTAGTTGATATGAGGTCAACCAATGGACTTTTCTATGCAACCTAGGTTCTGTGTAGGGAAAAATGTACTCCTTGATTTGTGTCTAGGGTCCATTTACTTTAGATGATGAATAATGCTCAAATCCTTTTCTTTATTAGGGTATTGCAGGGGAAAATCACAAATGGTGGTTGTACAAGAGAAACAATTATCTTAATTTGAAGTAAAAAATTAAATACTTGTAAAAGGCATTACTTCAAGTGGCAACTAAGATACCATCGACTAAAATCTAGGTAACATATATGATAGATATTTTGGTGGATCAACGATTACAACTTTGATGGGTTGGAGATGAACTTAACTATATTCATGTCAAATTAGGGACCTTCAATAGCTCTAAAATAATATCAAAACACTCAAAATTTTGGCTCACTAGAAATTCTATAAACAGTGTTGAGGAGTCCCAAATTAAGTAAATCAATTTAATAATTAAATTTAAATTTAAATATATTATTTTATGTAAATTTATATAAGATGGTGAAAATAAATGTAGGAGTCCCAAATTAAGTGAATCAATTTAATAATCAATAGAATAATTAAATTTAAATATATTATTTTATGTAGATTTATATTGGATGGTGAAAATAAATGTAGGAGTGGCAAATTAAGTTTATATAAACTTGTATTATAAATATAAATACTCGAGCGGTTTGCAGAGATTTTCTAGAAGAGCACACGTAGATTGATTGAAAGTTAATTAGAGATGAAGATCAAGATTATACCTATTACATTTTTTCCAACAACATTTACATATAGTTGATTCGTAAGAATAAGTTACGCTACGGAACACTACAAGACTTCCCATTCTGCGGTCGGTTTTGACTTCATTCTTCTGCTGGTGGATCGCAACATGAGATTATAAGTTTTTTTCATGAAAATCTAAGCGAGAAGCCAGAAGTTCTTTTGTTTCTTGGTGCTGATGAGATAACCTCCCTCTTTTCTGCTCCTCTTTTTCACCCCAACAGTCATGCACTCTGAATTTTGAATGCAATAGTCCACCACTTCTGCTGACGACTTCTGTGATCTACCATTTCCTGCAAACAATAGACATCGCAGTCTGCACATAATATTTCAGTTATATCAGCTGCACTACAGTAAATTTATTGGAAAGAAAGTTGTTAGTTTGTGTTATATTATTTTTTTTGGTTATTTTTAAGTCTATAAGACTCCGGTTATAATAAAGTTTTTTGGATTAATTTTATCATTAAAATTGAATTTGGTTTAAGTTTCGAACTATCTAATAAAAGATAAGGAAGACCCCAATTATTTGTCCATGTTTATCTCGCAATATTTTGGGAATCTACCATTTATTTAAGTTTAAAATAATTACACTCCCCTAAATTTATTAGAAAAATAATTTTATGTGGATCACAGATTTTAAAAATATCTCTATTAACAATTTATTACCTAATATTTCTAAAACCTACCATCAACATAAATTCAATAGTTATTAAAAATCAAGTTGTTGGTTTGCTTAATTCAGAACATAGTTTTGTTCATTACTTAGCAAAGAGTGATGCCTTTGGCTGCCCTAAAACCAGAAGAACAACGGAACGTTTCTTGGCTTGTTCAACTATTGCGGGTCCTCTGTCCTGTCCTCCTCCCACAATCATCACTTCTACCTCTACCTGTTGGCAAAACAGAGCCCTTAGCAAATCCTTAAATCCTTTGAACTAATACAAATAGGAACTGAGTATAATTAGGTTACAGAATTTGGAATATTTTTGAAAACTAATGGATAGGAATGAGTTTGTTTATTTTTAACTAATTATTTTTGTTCAGTAAGAAGATTTCAATTAGTTTTTGTGATTTTTCTTATAGAATTGTGTATTGAAGTACTGATTTTACTATTATTCATTAAAGTAGTATTGATTTTACTCTTATTCATCAAATATTTAGAAATCTACAATTCAAATAAACATTCTAAAACCGACAATAAATACAAATAAACATTCCAAAAATGAAAATAAGTATAGTATTAGTGCAAGACACCTCTGGGCGTTGTTGCAGGCAAAGTTCTTTCAAAGAGTCCAGAGCACTAGAATCCTTGGGGTTTATTTGATTTTGACTAACATTTCCTGCAGCCAAAATAAATTAGATCAACATATTTGTACTTAACAGATCTTATAGATATAAACTAGGTCGTATAATTGATCTAGTTTATGTTTATGAGATTTTAGAATATTCTAAGAATCTACAATCAAATTTTAAAATATTCTAAAAATTTACAATTTATTTATAGAAAGTTTCGAAATCATGTTATTCTCCACAATTACAACTAGTACAGCTCTTACCCGGAGGTAAATGTGCTACATGTAAGAGAATAAGTTTGTCACGGTTAGTGACAGTATGGGAAAGAACCCAAATCAGAGCTCTCCTGGCTTCTTTTGTGGAGTCTACCACGACCATAACTTTTCTTTCCCCACCAGAAGAATCTTCACCAAAAAAGGGAAAAATCTCCTCAAGTATATTGCTGCCATCAAGATTAGGCCCTTTAGTGAAGGATTTAGTGAAGGATTTTGCTTTGGCAAGAGATGAATTGAATGAAGTCTTGCTCGCCATTATACTTCCACCAAAATAAGTTTTATACTGAAACTTCAAAAAAATTATAAAAAGCTTAATATAGTGAAGGATGAGAGGTTGGGTATGGTGTCCCAAATAAAAGCCATTAATTATCCAGAACATGACAGCATAAGTAACCCAGTATAACTAAACAAATTCTAGTAACAATATCCATTAATGAACCAGAAAATGGCAAGATAAATAATCCTGTATAACAAAGCTGCAAAACCTAGTAACTATATTTGGTATCAGTCAAGATGAAAAGCAACTGGCACTCTGATCATAGCCTTATAAACTCTCACCTTGGCATTACCTGACAAGCAGTTGCATGAAAATCAAATTTTGCAACTTTCAAAGCGATTATTGTTTGCCCAACACCCTACACAAATTTATACGTAGAGCACCTAAACGGTGCTGATCTTTGCAGAGCGGCATAATTAGTTTAAAAGATTAGAAAATACAAATGGCGTCGATCCATCCATGCCTATTAGAAATAAAATGAAGGTGAGATGTTATTAAAAACACATTTGGATGAATGGTGATGATAAATAGAGTTGTCTTTAGTGTTATTTTTTTTTTACTTTTCGCGGAAAAAAAAGTGAATTGAAATTTTTATTTATGTTATTTAAATTAGTTTTTTTATTATATAGATTCAGCACCTTAAAGAATTTCTAGGGCACTTAGATTGTGCACTGGTTACCCATAAAATTTATGATTTCAATAAAATTTTGCCAGAGTTTAAAAAAATTACACCTGAAAAATGTTGGAATATTTAAAATTCCAGAACAACAATGGAGAATAAACTTCCCCCTCTTCAACACAGAGAAAAATAAAAAAAATTTCTTCACTGGAGACAGAGCTTTCACTGTAAACACTATTTCATTAAACTTCAAAAACTTGGTTACAAAATCACCTCTGACTGAGGGAATACAAAAACTTTGACTGCTTCAAAACACAGTTCAAAACACAACTCACACTCTTTAAAAAAACTACTCAAAAATACCGTGTTTCAAAAGACCATGACTGCATATTCAAAACTGTTATAATCATTGTATAATTTAAATTTTTGCCACCAAAAATAAAACTTACAACTAAACTCAAGACCTATAACATATCTGCTTTTTCAACGTCGTGTGAAAAAATAAAAACTTACAATGTAAAACGAATGCACAGTAGCCCCTTTTTTTACTTTCATTTTATGGTGCCTCAACATATAACAATAAAACAACTTTTTTTAAAAACTTAAAATAAAAAACTAAAACCAAAAAGTTTGATTATGGCCCACGGCCTTTTCTCTTGAAAGCGTTCATTCTATATATATGTAAAACATATATGTGTGTAGATCACCTCGCTAATTTTTAAAACAACATTAAAGCAACCTTGACCTTAATTGAACTTATCGCAAAAACAAAAATTAAACCCTGTATGCAGAAAATTCCGCTGTACAAAAAGTTGCGTTGCCTAATGTCATCAATTTGTGATGCGGGATTTTTATTAAATCCGCCCTAAGAGTTTCCCCGGGTCCGATTTTTAGCAGCCTGTACGGAAAAAAAATGTGATGCGGGATTTTTCATAAATTTGGATTAATAAAATTGAGGTCCGGATTGCTGTTCAGTTTCTCCGTATCCAAAAATCACTGCGCTGAAGTTGACTGCACAAACAAAAATGGCAAGCCGACTACGTGTCTGCAAAAACGAAGTGGAAGGTGGGTTTGCTGTACGTTGCGGCGGCGAGTAATTTCAAACACTCCCCCTTACTTTCAGCGCATAGGTTATCATTCATACCCAGGACATTTGCTCAAAAATTCGAAACTCTGCCCCGATGGCTTGGTCGGAATGTCGCAGCGCACAGAGTTGCACGTGTTCCAAAACAATTTCACATTTTTGCAATTCTGCGATGTAATGAAATTTTGTGTCAATGTGTTTCGTTCTCTTATGAAACACAAAATTCTTCGATAATGCAATAGGCGAGCTATTGTCGCAAAAAATCTTGTTCCCTTTTGTCTGCTCTTGGCACAAATTAAATTAGCATCCTCCTCATCCTCCTCATCCAAATTTCCTGACAAGTTGTTGCTGTAGCTGCCACATATTCTACCTTTGCTATAGATAGTGCTACAATGGGTTGCTTTTTAAAAGCACATGAAATGGCTCCTGAACCCATGTGAAAAACATAACCGGAAGTGCTCTTCCGATCATCTACAATTCCATCCCAATCATTGTTAGTGTATCCAACTAAATCGGAACATTCTGAAGCAGTATATAAAATACCAAACCTTTTAGTACCTTTAACATACCTCATAATTCTCTTCGCTACCTGCCAATGTGCATCTTTTGGTTTCTCCATGAATCTAGAAATCAAACTAACAACATGCATTATGTCGGGCCTAGTTTCAATCAAATACATGAGGCTATCAACTATGCTCTTGTACAAGCTAGGATCAAAATCCTTGATGCTATGATTGCTGCTTTGCTCTCCTGCATATTAAATCTTTCCAACAATTCATTAACATATTTTTGATGTGAGATAAAAATCCCATTTTCATATTGTTCTACTTCTATTCCTAAGAAGTATTTTAAAAAACCCATGTCAGTCATTTCATATTCTTATTTCATGACTATTTTAAAATTTTCAATAAGGTAATCATCATTACCTATGAAAATAAAATCATTAACATATAAAACTACTATCAACATTTTACCATCCTTTTCTTTTATGTAGAGGGTGGGTTCTCCTTCACACTTTTCAAATCCATTTTCTAGTAGATAGGAGTCTATTCTACTCTACCATGCTCTTCGCGCTTGCTTCAGCCCATAAAGAGCTTTCTTCAACTTGCACACTTTGGGCTCTTGTCCTTTCTTTTCTTATCTGAGAGGTTGTTCAATGTAAACCTCTTCCATTAACACTCCATTTAAGAATGCTGACTTCACATCCATTTGGTAAACTTTCCACTTGTTTTGTGCTGCTATGGATAGCACTGCTCTCATGTTTTCCATTCTGGAAACTTGTGCGAAAGTTTCCTCATAATCTATCCCATGATTCTGCTTATAAACTTTGGCTACAAGTCTAGCCTTCTGTCTCTCTATTTTTCCTTTAGCATTACTCTTGGTCTTGTAGACCCATTTAAATCCAATGACATCTTTACCTTCTGGGAGTTCAACCAAATCCCAAGTCTTGTTTCTTTCTATGGAATTAATCTCCTCATCCATATCTTCTATCCATTTCTTATCCTTAATAGCTTCTTCAAAGTGGATAGGGTCATCAACATGACAATATAAAGAAAAAAAAGAATTGATACCTTCATTTGTTGCCTCTTGTGTATAAATGTCATTCAAATCTCTGAACTTCTTACCTCTTTCATTAGGTGTACAAATTCCTGACGAAGCACTTGAATTTTCTCCTTGTGGTGTGCTTGGAGAAGCACTTTTATCTCTCCTCAAGGGTGTGATTTTCTCCTCTTGTGTTGGTGTTGTTGTTTGGGGATGTATTTCGGCCAATTAATCATCATTTTCATCATGAGATAAACAGTGTTTAACATTCATTGTTTTCTCTATGCTTCCATCCCAAGCTTCCTATTCAATGAACTGAACATCTTTTCTCACAATAAACTTCTTGGTGGATGGGTTGTATAACCTGTAAGCCTTGGATTCCTCATTGTATCCAATGAAAACACATTTCTCCCCCTTACCGTCCAACTTATTCCTTACCTGATCTGGAATGTGTGCATAATCCACACATCCAAAAACCTTCATTTGTGTGACACATTGCTTTGTGCCACTCCATGCCTCTTCTGGCACTTTGTTCATAACTTCTTTTGTAGGGCACCTATTCAAAATGTATGCTACACAATGTACAACTTCAACCCAATAATCATTAGGCAAATGCTTTTCCTTTAACATACCTCTCACCATGTCCATTATGGTCCTATTATTCCTTTCGCCTACTCCATTTTGCTGTGGAGTATATCTTCTTGTAAACTGCTTTTGATTACCATTTTTTCTACAAAAACGTAGAAAATATTTAAAGATATACTCACCTCCTCTATCAGTCCTTAGGAATTTGATGTGCAACCCACTTTACTTTTCAACAAGTGCTTTGAAATTGAAAAATCTTTCAAACACTTCACTTTTTCTTTTCAAAAAGTAAACCCAAGTTTTTCTTGTAAAATCATCTATGAATGTTAACATGTAGTGGCTGCTAGCAAGCGATGGAGTTTTCATCGGTCCACATAAATCTCAGTGGACAATCTCTAAGGGTGCCTTTGCCCTTATGCTTTTCTCGGAAGGAAAATTTTCTCTGTGTTGTTTCCCCAAGATACAACCTTCACAAAGGCTGTCTCGCTTCTCTATAAGTGGTAAACCTCCTAAAATTCCTTTTCTATTTAGCAAGTTAAGACCTCCAAAGTTGAGATGTCCAAATCTCAAGTGCCACAACCAATTTTCATCTTTTGGTTTGCTTTGGATAGCCTCTTGTGCCACCGTTGCTTTCTAAACTTCATTTTTCATATCTGCTCTCATTCTGAGAGGGAACATCCTGTTCCTTGTCATTTTTACTTCAGAAATACATTGTTTGCTGGGTGGTTTTTCCATGATGGTACAAACATCATCCTCAAAAAATACATCGTACCCCTTTTGAACAAGCTTTCTAATACTTAAGAGGTTACACTTCATTCTTGGAACATAACAAACATCTGCTATGGATTTCTTTGCACCTTTCCTTGTTAAAACATTTACATTTCCTTTCCCCATAACAGAAACTTTGGTATCAGTTCCTAGTGTGACTTGTGACTTTACACTCTCATCTAGCATAGAAAACATTGCTAAGTTTCTTGTCATATGGTTATCGCAACCGGAGTCTAGAAACGATAAATTCTCACTTTTTTTCTTCAGCCATGTTACAAGTTAAAAACAAATTATCCTGGCTGACATTTTCCCTAGTGAAATTTGCACTAGTTCTACTTCCCATATCATGCTGCTTCTTTCTACATTCATTAGCATAATGACCATATTTTTTACAATAGTGACATTGGACATTGGACTTATCATAGCTCTGTCCTTGAGCATTATGCTGACCACTTTGCTGGCTACTGCCTTGGCCTTGATGCTGATTTGGATTGCTGCCCCTTCCTTGAGCATTTGCTGGACTATTCCTTCCACCTCTGTTTTGGCTTCTGCCTCTTCCTCTCTTATTTCCTGTGCCTTGCCCTCTTCCTCTTCCGAAAGACATATGGGTCTTAAAGGCATGTTCCAGAGATGAGTTTTCACTCCTACCCAATCTCTACTCATGATTCATCAGTGATGCATGTAGCTCATCCACTGTGAGCTTTGTGAGATCCTTAGTCTCCTCTATGGTGGTGACAATCACATCGAATCTTGAGGGAGACTCCTCAAGAGTTTTTCCACAATCCTCTTATCTTTAAGAGTCTCTCCATGAGATCTTATTTGTGTGACCATTCCAATCACATGAGTGAAGAATGAGTCAATGTTATTTGACTCCTTCATATAGAGAGTCTCAAAGTCTCTCCTCAGCAACTGAAGTGTCTGTCTTCAATTTTTCCATGCCTTAATAGGCTTTCTTGAGAGTTTCCCATGCTTCTTTGGATGTCTTGGCTGCTGCTATCCTCGAAAAGACACTCTCATGCACTTCTTGATACAATAAGAAGAGAGCTTTGGAGTATTTCTTCTTATTTCTCTTCAGCAACTCCCTTTCTGCCTGAGTTAAATCATAAAAAATCTTCTTTGTTTGCTGGCTCCTCAAAGCCTTCCTCAACAAATTCCCATAAGTCTTGGGAGACAAATAAATCTTTCATAGTTATTGACCAGTAGTCATAATTTTTCCCACTAAATTGTGGGAGGTGGATATTTCCCATACCCATACCAGTGCTGGCTCCAGCCATTCTTGCACTCTTAACTATGATTCAAAAACACTTGACTCTGTATTTAAAATAACTGACTGTTTTGCAACAATAACACAATAAAATTTATAGAGAAATACCTTGAATTCTTTTTGGCTGAATCTTCACACTGCTAGAGAAGCTGCTGCAACAAAGAACTCCTTTCCTTCGGCTTCTTTGATCTTCAAAGAGCTTGTACTAGCTCTGATACCATGTTGGAATATTGAAAATTTTGGAACAAACAATGGAGAGAGTAATACTCTCCTCTTCTAACACAGAGAAAATAAAAATTCTTTGACAGGAGACAAAGTTTCCACTTGAAGACAAATTTCTATTCCTTCAAAAAAAACTATTACAAATTCTTCCTCATTGAGAGGGATTACAAAAACAAGACTGCTACCAAACGCAGTGCTTACAAATTCTTCTCTGTCTCTTACAAAATAAAACGCGCTGTTGTGCATATAAAAGAAAACTACGTTTTGTGTAATAACAAGAACAACGATTACACACGGCTCTCTGGCCTTTACAACATATATATATATATATATATGCCACGCATATATTGCAACCAATACAAAAGAAGAATAAAATTTAAACAAAATCTAAGTTTAAAACCTTGTCGACCCACTTCGCAAATGTTCAAACAGTACAAAATTAAATCAAAACTATATATATATATATATATATATATATATATATATTATAAAAGTGCCATTTATAATATATATTATATGTGTTTATAAAATCTGACTTCGATTAAAACTATTGAGCGATAAATCATAACAAAACATTAACCGAAACTTTGATCGTGCGTGGAACATAAACCAAACACCGCGGGATTTCAAAAAATATTTAACCAATCTCCATAGAGATTTCGGGTCACAAAAGACCCCGCTGATGTCACCCAAATTGTGACGCGAAATCGCTATTAAATCCGCCTTACGAGTTGTATCGGGTCTAATTTTGGGCAAGCTAATGTCACCTAGAGTGTGACCCTAAATCTTTATCAATTCCATCCTAAAACTCTTTCGGGTCCGGTTCTTTAATCCACAGACTGTCAAACAAATCACCTACTCCGATGAAACGCTGCCACGCATCTACCTGCTGATTGAACTGATGACTTGGCCGTGGGGACCACTGTTCCTGCTGGCTGCTGATGTGGTCATGGGGACAACCGAATTTCAAAACAACTCCCGTGTTCAAAAAATCCTGCGTTTAAACAAAATTTACCACTATGTTTTAAATGTACAGAGGCCGACACGAAAACCTCTGTTTGCCAAACAGAGATCTATGTACCTTGATCTTAGAAATTAAATTTGACTCCTCAACCAAAATAGCAAGCGGCTGAGTACTAAAACTTTGAGAAGAAAAAATGAAAGCTGCTACTACTGACAGTGATTTTGAAAATAGTTATGGAAGGCGGATCATTGTACAATGTAGCAGTTGAAAGTAATATTTCAACTCTCAAAACAAAAATGACTGAAAATAGATCCCCAAATAAGGTCATAAGATTCATAACAATAAATGAAAGTTAAAATCATTCGTGGCCAAGGCAAGTAAGCTCATTTTCAGATGGCGCAGGGGCAGCAGCTGTGGAGGATCTTGACAATCCTTGAAGAGAACAATTCTGGAGATGAATACACTGCTTTCTTGCTTCTCGGTCATATAAGTACCTTGCAACTCTCACAGATAGCAAATAAGATCCCAAGGGGCTCGCAACTAACGTTACTTGCTATCAAAACAGTGGAAGAAAAATTAAAACAAATTTATTTTGTTTCATTCGATTGTTTTCCGAAGTTCGAAGTTTGTAGTTATCTATCTCAAGAGATTGAGTGAGAAAATCACCTGAAGTAGAGGCATTGACTGGTGTTGTGGTTGCATTGAACCACTTATTTAAATTGTTCCTATAGACGCCTGTAGCAGATTATCTATCCATTGGTACCCGACACTAATCAATTGCAATCACAATGTGTTAATTTCCATATTTGAAGAAATATCCAATTATCTTGTAGCAGCTTTCTTAATGAGGTCAATTTGACAATGAACCTGTAGCGGTCTTTCCTGGTGACATGGGTGCTCTCCATTCACAGATTCGAGCATGAAGTGTGAGAAAATATTCGTTGGCACTTTCGACCTACTATGGAATCTCAAAAGAAAATTTAAGCTGGCATTCATGCAAAACTTCTCTGCCTTCCATTTCAACCTATAAATTTCGTTGTAAGTGTTACTAAGATACTTTGACGGGTGTTGATATGTTGTGGCAAACTCATATTCGGTGACATTCATGCATACACAACGTGGTTTCCTTTCACATAATGCTTTTTCGCTTTTTAAATGTATTTGGCTGATAATACAAATTCGAAATGTTTTTCTAACATAATGAAATTATTCAAACACAATGAGACTATTGGTGAAAACATTGATGACTTCCGAGCCTCAACATGCCGACAATTGAAAAAAATCAAATTTTATTTTGAATTTTATTAAAAATCACAATTTTTAAAACAATAGTTATATTTTTAGTATTATATTTATTAATTGTTTATATGAATTTGAGAGACCTAAGTGTTATTACTTTTACAGGTATATTGGGACTTTTTGAAAAACGTTTCTCTTTCTGGCACAATGCTTGGTTTATTTAAAAAATATTACTACTCTTTACCGAAAACTAAGTGCTATTTTATAAAATCTACTTTACAAGTATATTCAGATTTTCTGAATTGCTATTTTATAGAATCTACTTGACAAGTATATTCAGATTCCTTTTTGAAAAACGTATCTACTTGACAAGTATATTCAGAATCCTTAGTATATTCAAATTCCTTTTTGAAAAAGGTTGCTCTTTTTGGCATAGAATCTACTTGACAAGTATATTCAGATTCCTTTTTGAAAAAAGTATCTACTTGACAAGTATATTCAGAATCCTTTTTGAAAAAGGTTTCTCTTTTTGGCATAGAATCTACTTGACAGGCATATTCAGATTCTTTTTGAAAAAGGTTGCTCTTTTTGGCACAATGCTTGGTTCATTTAAAAAATATTACTAGTCTTTACCAAGAATTAAAAGTGCTACTTTATATAATCCACTTTACAAGTATATTCAGATTTTCTGAAGTGCTATTTTACAGAATCTATTCAGAATTTTTGAAGTGCTATTTTATAGAATATACTTGACAAGAATATTCAGATTCTCAGACTCTTTGAAAAACATGGCTCTCTAAAAAACATGGCTATTTCATACTTGGTTTATTTCAATTTTTGTACTAGTATTCACCTCTAACTCCGCTCAAGAGAGGGACTAGCTGAGAGACTCTTTGAAAAACATGGCTCTCTCCTACTGGGTTGATTTAAATTTTTTTACTAGTTTTCACTTCGAACTCCGCTCGAGACAGGGACTAGCTCCCCTCAAGACAGGGACTAGCTGCCTTGCAGCCATCCTTGTTTATTTTAAAATTGAACTTTTCTTTTCCCTTTTTTTATGTGTATCTTCTTATACAAATTCCAACGATTCAAAATATTAATTACATTTAGTCTTAAAGAAACTCATGCAATTGCAATTCCTTCATACAAATAAACTAAAATAGATAGTAAATGTAAAATTTATATCACTACTATAGTCAAATATTTTAATAATTTAGAATTCCTGTAACATTTCTCTACTGACACAAAATTTATATTTCTTCAATTAATTTGTCACGTTTCATCCTTCATCAACCTTCTCAATATTAATTCCATTCATCAATTAATGACACAAAAAATAGAATAGAATAAAATCCTTATCACAACCAAATTCTTGGGAAATACTCTAGAACATAGCATGTTCTGCTCAACCATAAACTATCTTTCAAAATTCCCCTCAATCTAAGATCTTCTTGTCTCACTGAATCAACCCCTTTTTATTCTTAGCTCTTTTCTTTTATAGATTTCTTATGAACACATTCTTGCAACGCCCTGACTAATGTATGCCCACCTTTTTCTTATATTTTTTTCATTTTATTTTTTTTGAAAATAATTATTTTTTTCTTTAAAGCACACTTTTCCCTCTGGTTGTGTTTTATTCCACTTTACTTAGTATTTTTCTTTAACTAAGTAAATAATAAAAACTTTTTCTCCCATTATATATATATTTTTCTCTATTATTTTATCCTAAAGATTTTTAGGAGACTTTTTAGGGATGGTACATCATGTGAAGTTGACAACCAGTCATTTTTTCTAAGCTAGAGAGAAGTTTTCTAAACTCTAGTTCTCTTTTGTGAATATTTCCAAGCAAATGAATTATTAACTCAAAAAATAATAAAATAATTACATCATCACATAAGTCTCATAATAATTTATATTGCCATTAAATCCAATACCATTTCAATGTATACAAATAGTAAGTGTTTAAAAGGAAGAGCCATAGGGGTGTTACAATAACCATATACACTTTCTTGATTATATATTTTTACAAAGTTACAAGAAAAAACATTAAATATTCGAGAATGTGTGAAAAGGGTGTGGGGATTCCTACAATATAGAGGATGGAAATATTTTTCATCTTTCTCATGTAAGAAGATGGAAAGTTAATACAGATTTTTTTAAATTGTTTGATGAAAAACCTATTAAATTTCATAACATTTGTAAATAATTGGATTATCAAAATAAAAATAAAAAAATTTGTTTTTCTCGATATTTGCAACTTAAAAATTATAAAAAAATAAAAGAAATAATATTATTTGGATAACAAAAATAATTTTAGTGATGACAAGTGTGAGGGGGCATTAGTGTTCCCTCCATGAAAACTATAATTATTTTATTGGTAGAGTTTGGAAAATGCTTCAATAATTTGGTAGAGGCTTATTCCCTCATTCACAGGATTTTCCAATCAATTTCACTTTATATCCAAATATTGGTTCAGTTCTCCAAGGTTATAAATTTGTCACCTTCACTATGGATCTTCTTTATTCGATTTTAGACTTAATACTCTTTTCAAAATGTATATAGATCATTCGAGCTTTATGATTGATTTTAATGTCGTTCATGTTATTACACATAATAACTTAGAGGTGGACTTACTCGGAACTTGTGTTACTTTGTATGAAATTAAAACCATTTTTATTAATCACATGGATACTCATCTCTTGATTCTGTGATATGTGGGAAAGTGGAAGAAAACATCTTATCATTCTGTGATATGTGGGAAAGTGGAAGAAAACATCTTATTCTGTGATATGTGGGAAAGTGGAAGAAAACATCTTTATTGCCTAGGGATAGTGGGTGCTATGTTAATTCTCACTTCGTTAGTTGAAACGTTAGGATTTATTAATTTCATTATTAAACATATCAGAAGGTTCTTATAATTCCATGGTAGAAGCTATGGCTCGATACAATACTAAGGGAAGGTATTTATGGAAGGATGAAGTGGATTTGACATATAGGATAGGTCACATGTTACTAGAAATGTACTTGACTGTAATGGAAGTAATAAATAAGGGTTTGGTTGAGATAGTTTAATTTAAGTAATAAATAAGGGTTTGGTTGAGATAGTTTAATTTACTAATATTATATGAGTTGATATGGTAGTTGTGAACTATTAATGTCTTTCCAAATAAGGGTTTGGTTGAGATAGTTTAATTTACTAATATTATATGAGTTGATATGGTAGTTGTGGACTATTAATGTCTTTCCAAATAAGGGTTTGGTTGAGATAGTTTAATTTACTAATATTATATGAGTTGATATGGTAGTTGTGGACTGTTAAAAATTATTTGGTGTTCTATTTTGAGGCCATTACTTGGGTTCCCTTGTGCTCTCCTTTCAATGATACCAACAATTGGATTGTTCCATATATATGTATCTTGATACCATTGTTTGGGTCATTTTTGTTTGGATGATTAACTTTACATCTTGTACCAGTTTGATGATTCCTAACTTTTATCGACATTATTGACATTGGTTTCCAGCTTTACTAGCTTGGTCTGTGGTAGATCCCTTGGTGTGCCTTATTTTGTTGGTACCAAGACATATGGCATTCACAGTCATGATGATAAGAAAAAAAAACTCTTCCCAATCACGAGGCTATATTAAAGTTGCATATTCAATGTAATAAATTGGTGTCTAAAACTATTTCTACCATGGATATCGTCATTGAACAACGAATGTGGGTATAGAGGGTTGAAGACAATATCAACATTGTGAGAAGTCAAGATGAGGATTTTTAGCTATTCAATGTTAAGGGTATCCCAATTCTCCATTTCTCTATCTAACTATGTCATTGTTTATGAATTTCTCATCACTCTTTTGAATATAGTTGGTTAAATTATCGATCATGTGCATTCTCCGTAAGAAGAACATCATCCAAATCATGTTTAGGTCTACATGGAGGTCCAATTTTATATGATTCTAATACCTTCTTGCCAAATCCACATGTTTTATACTTATAGTGTAGTTATTTTGTTGTTAAAATCTTTGTTTCAGAATCATGAGTCAAAGGTATTCTGTGATGATAGATTGCAGTCTAAACCTTTTATACTAGTAAAATAGTAATCTATACATTTAGGTGCAAATTTTCTTAATATAATATTTTCAATATTTGAATTTTAGCTTCTGTGATCCATAGATATTTTATAATTATCTTTCAGTGATAATCACATGAGACAAAACTTTTTCGACGCGTTTCAAACCAACCAGTGTGGTTCATCTTCAGGACGACATGAGAGACTAGATCCTGTCATTAAGCTTAAACAGATGCAGACAAGGGAAATTAGCCATTAGAACATAACTAGTAGTTTGACCACTAAGAAAAAATAGTGGTATTTATTTAATTATATTCAATTTTTAAAAAGTATATTTTGATTAAAAAATATAATTATTTATTTAATTTTTATTTATAATTATTATAGTTATAGTTCATTGGACTACGTTGGTGATATTAAGAATGGAAGATCTCACTCCTGTGCCTTATTTGAACATGCAAAAAAGACTAACCATCACATCTGCATTGAAGAGTCTAAGGTTATTGCTAGGATTGACTAGTTTCATCACCGTAAGTTAAGGGAGGCGTTAGAAATCGAAAAAATCCCTACCAATCCTAATAGAGATGAAGGTGGGAGTATTAAAAGGTGTTGGATCCCAACCTTTTATTCTTAGACGGTAGTTTTTTCTCCTGTTTGATTTTTTGGGTCTCCTTCCTCTTTCATCATTTACTTTCTATTTAATTATCCTTATTTTTTTTCTCTTTTTAAATAGTTTTTTATAAAATCAATCATTAAATTCAACACAAGAATTTAAAAGTATTTTGAATTTAATAATAATAATAATAATAATAATTCGCATAATCCAAAATATTATAACTATAATAATTATAAATAAAAATTAAATAAATAATTAGAATTAATTTTTTAATCAAAATTAATAATTTTAAAATTGATTAAAATTAAATAAATATTACTATTTTTTTCTTAATTGTCAAGCTAGTCGTTATGTTCCAATGACTAGTTGCTTTTCTCTACATTATTTAAACATCCATTTAAGCTTAATGACTATCTCATCTAATCTTGAAAATAAAACACACTAATTCATATGATTATCATCTGAAAAATATTTATCAAATAATATTTTAAAACAAACATATTATAAAAAAATAGAAGGCTAAAATATAAATGTTTATGACAATTATAAAAATAAAATCACTAAAATCATTATAACAGCAATATAACTTTTTCGTTCTCCAAAACTATGCGAAATGACAAATAAATTGAAATAAATATAAAAATAAAACAAATAGGTTGAAAATAAATATAAAAATAAAAATAAAAATTAATTAATTAAATTCTAATTGAATTTCTGGATATGTCAACTAATTGAATTCTGAGATTCCATTTTTTTTTCAATATAAAATTTCGGCTGACCGGAACAAGAACCACTCTTATCAAGCTTTCTGTTAAACAGGTGAGTTATTTATAAAACAAAATTATAGGTTGAGCAAAACAGCGAAACTTCTTTATCAAGATTACCGTTGAACGGCTGAGTGGCTGATAAGGCAAAGATGCGGGCTGACCAAAACAAGGAGATGCTGATATTACGATTGGCATTGAACAGGTGTTTTATTTGATAATATGGGCAATTCAGCAGAAGTCTAAAATTCGAACAACCAAAGTTTCAAACAACACAACCACACGGACTCTCTATACGACCAATGTGTCAACGCAAACAATGATGTTCCATTTGGCAGTTATTCCAAGGCGTGTCGAGGTGAGACTATGAGAAGAGGGCGCTTCGCGGTTCTGGAGAAGATTTCAGCTCAACAGAAGACAACATCAAACAAGGAATTGAATTTGAACTAATTAACCTTGAAGCGATTCGCAACCTCTCACATTTTCCATAAATTATTTCTTCTTACATAGAAATCATACAAATACATTACATATTTATAGTGTTGATGAAATCCAACAGATTTCAAATAAAGCTATTAGGGCTATTAGCTGTTGAGAAATTATGAAGTAACCGACAAATCAAATCCACTTAATATAATAATTTTTATTTCCAAGTATTATTTAATAAGAATATTGAAATATTTCATTTATGGTTGAGAATAAAATATTTTTAAGACTTTTTTTATTATTAAAGTATTTTTATTTTAAATATCACAGGTAACATTTCTTCCTTATACTAAAAAGTAATTTTGTTTTTATTTTTAGTTTTAGTTACTTCGTATCTTTATATAAATTTATGTAAAATTAAGATATAAATTAAAATATTCTAATTATGAAACATTAATTTCTTTTTTATTATGTTTATCCAAGTGACAATCTCTCCTATACTAAGTTGTACAGAGCATGCATAAACATAGAAACATAAACCTTATTATATATTAAACTTTTGTTCACATATATTTTTGAAATTTACTTTTTATTTTAGATAAATTATTGAAATTCTCTTTGTAAAAAGGTGAAAATAATATTTCACTCTCATATAAAATTATATCAAGAAAAACGTGTTTTTGTCAAAATTACCTTATCATGTTATATAATGTTTTGATATGCTCTGATATGAAATTATATCTTGATTGCTCAAGGAAAATGTATAGTTGTCAAAATTACCTTATCATGTTATATAATGTTTTAATATCTTTTACATATAAATAGTGGAAAAATGTAGTAAGTGAAAAAAATATCAATAATGGTGGTAATACAAAAATAGAGATGATTTTCAACAGAGATTGAATTGTTCTTTGTTAAAACTGGTGGTTACTAGTGGTTACTTTACCATCCATAAAGTTGAAATTAGTTGTCTTTTTACAAGAATTTTTTATCCTTTAAATTAAAAATGATAATATAAAATTAAATTAAAAATGATAATATAAAAGTAAAATGAATAATAATGTTTTCATATATTTAAATATAGAAAATGGAAAAAAAATAACAAATAACTAAAAAATACAAGTAATTTAGAATAAAGAAAACAGAAAAATGGAAATAAAAAATAATTACCAATATTAATTGAATTTTTTTTTTAATGATTAAAAGTGATGAGGTATGAGTGGTTTTTTTTAATGCTGCATACAGAAAAGTTGAAACTAGATGTGATTTAAATTATTTTTCAACTTTGATTTTAAAATAACTTAGGATTGTTTTAGTTATAATAACTTAAGATTGTTCTAGTTATTGGGAATTAATAAATTATTATATTCATAAATTTCAATATTGGTTAGTAATATTTTATTATTATTAATTTTAAATATATATATATATATATAATTAAATTATATATTAATTTATTTTATAATAATAATAATAAAATCGATTTTTTTTAAATTAATAACATCAATGGTATAATAAGATAAATATCTGATACTTATAAATTGATATTTAGATATTTATTAATTAGTTAATTTATATAATTATATAAAAATATTAAAAAAATATAATTTTAAAAATTTAATAATTAATCACCTATATATCTCCATTTCCTTTTAGGTGTAAGGACTTTAGCTCAAAAGGGGAAGGTCATCTACTTAAAAACTTTTAATATATAATGTTCCGTTCATCACTCTAAACATCTCTAAACATCGTCCGACAAAAAATTCTTGGAGTTAAGAAAAAGATTAAAGAACCTTGGGCTTTGTTCAAGAAAACTCTCACCAGTTACCAATTATCCTAGATTTAAAAAAAAAAAAAAAAAAAAGAAAGAAAAAAGATTAAAGAACCCAAACAGGTCAAAATAACCTTGAAAGTTCAGATTATAGTGCCAGAAGAAAAAGATCAACTAGTTGTTCTCGGTGTGTAGCAAGCTTGCATTAAAATGATATAATTAGGATTTTAGTGTTATCATAAAAACTTATGAATAACAAATCCACAATGATGTCTCCTTAGCATCCCTATGTCTATGATGCATTCGACATTCTTAACATGTCTGTTAGATAAGGGGTCTTACAAAAGATATCAGAACAATAGAGAAGGGGTTTAATTTGGACAGAGTCATCTAACTAGTTTTATCCTATACCATTTATTTTTGTCCGGATGACTTCATTTGCTCTCAAGGTCATGGTCATAACAAAGGACAGAGAATTAATACAAGATGGCAGCAGTCATCTTACATTTTCTTTTTCTTTTACAGATTTATTCATCTGATCTTGATGGCGGCCTTCGTACTGGTGCTGCCATTAATAGCCACAGCAACTGGAGCAGGCCCTCTCCGACCTGAAGATGTAAAAGGTCTACCCTCTCCGACATAAATTTCAATGAGATGAAGATACACCATTAAACTGTGGGCGTAAGCAGGATCAAGGTTGCGGATGTCATTGTTGTCCAAAACAATGGATACACCAACGTGAAAATATGTCCAAGGAAGCCAATTGAACAGTTTTGTTAACCATGGCCATGAATTCTCGTTGAAAACAAATCCAGGAACTTTGGGAACAATATCCCTCTTATTCACCAACCGCAACACTTTGACTCCTACCTCCTCCGTTCGCAGAGCAAATGCTCTATTCCCTACGCGCGGACTTGCGAATGCAAACGCAGTCACAGGTATAGGGACTGTCGGAAAATTTGAGTTCAGAAACTGTGGGCAGCTCCCAAGCTGTGTCCGGTCAAAGTCACGCTCAAGCTTTCATCCTTGAATTGATCCACCAGTCTTAGAATCTCAGAAATAACAGTATCTCTGGCACATCTTGAATCTTCTCCTTTAGAGATGTAGCAGCTTAAAAATCCTTTCTCTACTCGGACACCCTTATCGCTTAATAAACTAGTTGTACTTGATAATCGGCGTCCCAGGCCTTTTTTCCTCAAAGGAGCAGTAGTTGGAAATCCGGCTTTGACAACCTTGTGCTTGAAACGATTAAAAGATAATTGAGCAGGAACTAAAAAATCTCTAGCATCCTCTATCCATTCTTGGCGTGTTTCAGTTCCTCTCCAGGCTACTACAATATCCCGGCGTCCTAGTCTTCGTATCTCTTGAGGATCTGTGCAAACTGCAATAAAGCCAATCCAAACAGATTGCTCTATCGGCCTCCCCAGTGCATCAGTTTCCGCGTACAAATATTTGGTCACTTCATACCCGCCACTACAGGAATTACCAACCCTTTCAAACAAATTATCAAGGCTGTACTTACACCCTCCTAAATCATTGGTGGAAAGTTTAATATCAAATGCATCGTAGCATAACTCTGCAAAATCACCATACCTTAGTATCTCTTTTTTAAAGACAGGGTTAATGGGATCTAATAACCCCTTCCAAGAGTTTTCTCCTTGAATATCTTTCCACATATCCGCAAGCGCTATATTTTCGTATCTGGTGGGGTTCGTGAAGTCTTTCTGCAAAAGAGGGCAGCTCGAACATCTTGAGGGTGAAGGGAGCAACCTCATCCTTCGTAGTATTGAACACAGGTGATGTAAGATTCCAAACATAATTTCCGATTTTCTAGGGTTTCAAGTGAAGAGAGACAGGACAAGTTAACGGTTTTAATAGCAGCTTAACCTTTGCAGCTGTAACCAAGATATTCAATTATCTGCAACAGAAATCCCAATATGTATATTTCCATACAAAAATACCATTATATAAGACAGATGAAAGTGGAATACGTTAAGTATCCACATGACATAGGAAATTCATTTGGAACAGCAAGCAGGATAGACTACATGAATTTGGGTATGTTAAATTTGAAATGGTCGTATTCTGATAAAAATTCTCACCCTATAACCGCTGAACATTGACTGAAAATATTTTGTTTGAACTTCCCACCAAAACTTGTTCAATGGTGAATACGTCTGATTGAGAATCTCTTCGCAGCTGTGCAACCTTCCCGGCAAAACCATCCACCCGATAGCAACGTGCATCACCCTGCCACGTAATTGGCAAATTAGTTTCCAATCATTAGAGATAAGGATGTATTTTCCGCATGTGTGTTACCTCGCCGATTCCCAAAAGCGTGAATGACTCGGAAGAGTAATTTTATGTCATAATCACCAGGGCTGTAGCATGGCGTACCTTGCCTTAATTCATGAACCTTACGTTTTTGTCACCGTGTATCTCTCGCCGCCACATACTATGCCTCTATGGGGACAGATGGAGATTCTGGCGATGGTTAGCGCGACTTGTACGGTGAGGAAATACTTATTCTTGAATATTAAGGATATGTTGGGTGAAAATAACTTGAGATTCAACGGGGAAGATTTATCCGTTTATTTATTATATGTTACTTAATATTTGTCCAAATCAATATATTTTCATTAATGACTAAGATTTTAAATGTGGTAAATGCTCTCCTCTTTCCCTCACTCTCTCCATATCTTCCTTGTAATTCCATCTCTCTGTATTTATTCTTCCTTCCCTCTCTCTCCCCATTGAAATGCATCTCTCTCTCCCTCCCTCTTCCCTTCTTTCTCTCAAGTGCTTATTGGTAGTATTGGCATTGCTGCCATTAACCACATTGAATTGGTTAGATGAATGTTGAATGTTGAATTGGTGATCATTTATGCAAGAATGAAAAAGTTTTAAAACCTTGTGAAGTGTAAAGATTATGATATTAAATATGAAGGTTGAACATTGTTAAAATGGGACATGAAACATTGAGACAAAAGCTAAAATATATATGTGTCATTGAACAAAAAATGTGCATAACAAACATCTACTTTGTCTATTGTAATTACTAAAATTGAGTAATTAGTTCATCTATATTTTATATTACAAATTACTTTCATAATTAAAAGTGAAGAGACAAGCTTGTGAGCAGTTTTGGAAGTCCAAGAGACAATTCTTCATTTTAGATTCCAACAAAGAATACAAACAACCAAGATGGACTGCTTATAAAAAATACATTGTGGAATGGAAAAAGAACTTTTTTTGAAGAGGAGTGTACATAAGAAAATGGATTAGGAGCAACAAAAGAGAAATAGAATGGAAGGGAAGAAGCAGTTTAACAATAAACTTGACAACATAATTTTATATGAGGTAACCTGCATTTGTGACTTGAAGTTGTGATTGAGAAATTTATGTTCCCTTCTATTTTTTTTCTTCAAAAAGAACAAGTTGTAGCCTATTGAGGTAGGACACACTTGTGGTTTGCTGCCTGCAAAAAAATTGTGGGACTAGGAGCTTCCTTTGAGGTAGGAGCCACTTATAGGTTGGAGCCTAGAGAAATATGTTATAATAAGGAGTAGCATCTTTCCTTCACATCATTTCCGGCCTAACATTCATGGTTTTCCCCCTTCAGGGTTTCTAGTAATTCATAATCATAAATATAAATTGGTATCAGAGTCAAGTTCTCTAGTGGTAGGCTAGAAACTAGAAGGAGGTTCTAAGTTAGTAAAATGGCTAGTCAAGATGTAATATCCGAAAATGGTAAAAATAAGAAATACATGCATAAATAACACATTTTCAAAAATATATTCTATAAAAATAAAAATCATCCCTTGGATCCATTACATCTGACATCATAACACTTAAATCCAAGAGTAGATCATAAATACATCATATTAAGTGAGGTAAACAAGCCTCCCACACCTAGTATAGCTCAAAAACATTGAAACCCCAAAACTACTGCAACATAAATTTACTGCATAAAGAGACAACACTGTGTGGAATGAAAGATCTGTTGAACCCTTAGTTAAACTGAGAGGGGGGGGGGGGGGTGAATCAGTTTAACACATTTATGGACTTTTAAAAAATTTTCATTAATACTTGTTTACACCTTCATTTCATGTTCAACTCAACATGTTAGTAATCTTAGAATTGAGCAGCAAGCATTACTATAATGTAGCAGTAGACTTAATATGAGAGCAGCAAGTATTAAGCAGATGACATAAACCAGATCAACACATAAACACCATGCACAGAGACACCATATATAAGTGGAAACCCATAAAGGGAGAAAACCACATCTTATTATTGTTGTGATGCAAAGGAAAGCTCCAACTCCCTCTCACCACTGATTTTCTATAGGCACCAACCTACAGGAGGCTCCTACCTCAATTCTGCAAGCTAAAACTTGCAAGGAAGCTTCAACTCCCATTAATTTTCTGCAGGCACCAACCTACAGGAGGCTCCAGCCTCAGTCAGCTACAACTGACATTTTATCAAGCTACAACTTGATGTGGAAGCACAAACTCCCATCTATTTTCTGTAGGCACCAACCTACAGGAGGCTCCTACCTCAGTCAGCTCCAACTGAAATCTATCAAGCTACAACTTGAAAGGGAAGCTCCAACTTCCTTACTCTTTCAAAAGAAAAACACTTGCTAATTTACCTTGGATATCTGCTCTATTCTGTACCATCTTCACATATGTTCTTCAATTCTCATATCTGCCCAGTATCATCTCTGCATCTTCTCAGATTCTCTATCAGCTTCTCCTTCTTTTCTGCTCATCTCCTCTTTCTTCTCTTCCTCATTGCTTCATTTCTGCATTCTCTTCACTCACACTCTCTTTCTCTTTTGTGCATATCAATGTGATATTATATATAGAGTTCATCACATGAATTTTTACATTCCTCAGGGAATTTGAAGTGAATAGTCCTGACTTTTTGCCTTCTACCTTCTCATTTCTTTTACCCGGTCATTCAGAAAAATATAACAATATGCATTAATTTCAATATTACAGTGGGATTTTTGTTTTCCTACCAGAGACTTGCCAATGCATCACAAACAATAAAAAATTAATTACAACATTTGCATTCACATTTTCAGTTACACACTTCAATTTCACTTAGCTCCTTTTTTGGATTTTGGCTTTACTGGATTTGGCTTTTCTGCTGCTGTTAAGTAACTGATCTGCATACTTCTGTTCATCATGCCTGCAAAATTCCTTGTGACTTTTTCAGTTCCTAAATTCTTTGTTTACCTCTGTTAGGCCCACATTTTCATCCCTGTGTTTATTCACCTATTCACTGTGCTTTTGTGCACCTGTTGCATATATAACTTCTTTTCCAATTTTATCCTCAAATAAATATAAATCTGGGCAATGTCTGTTCATTATTAATCTCTGTGCTCGGGCTACCTGCTTACATTCTCTATTCATATATGAGCTTAAACTTAATGGTTGAAACCCACATTACAATTTCAATTCATCTTTTTCTTGTACAATTTTTCTTCCCCTGTCTCTCTCTCTCTTTCGTTCTTGCAGGCTCTCTTCTTCATTGCAGTTGTATAACTGTTGTACATATAACTGTCTTTTAATATAACTGCTGATTTTAAATCTGGGCAAAATTGAATTAATGCGGAAACTTCATTTCTCCATGCATATAAAACCATACGTATAAATTCATTCATATTTCAATCTTTACAATATTTCATACGGGACCATATATATCGGGACCCACGTATTCCAAAGTCTTCAAAGTGAAAACGCCTTTTGAATAGTTTTTACTACAAAAACTTTGGTTTAATCAAGTCTCGGCATCTTCAAAACTGTGGTTAAACCATAATAAAAAACCCAACTTATAATATTTCGGATTAATATTCGAATATTCTGGCCAAGCCATTACATAGAAGTCTCTGCATATACTCACTATTGATTAGGTCTCACGCATATGCAAATACTTTAATAACCTCACCATATCAGCGTATTTTGTATCTAGGCCCACACATTACATCAACCATTCATATGCACCTTATCATATAATATATATATACCAATCATATCACAATGCTCTGTATTATAAAGTGAACCATGCAACATATATCAACCCCAACCTTTTTGAACTTTGAATTGAATAACTCAACGGCATTTAAACGAATGTTCGGGCCCACATTCAAATAACGTACCTTGGCGTTATGTCGCCCTTTTCATCCGACGGTGGAGAGCACGTTGCCTTTCCCCGTGTGATATGACGGATATCACTTGACTTAGTTGCACGAACGATAACGTGCGATATGAGTGGTTTTTGGGACCCTATCGTATGCCACATGTCAGCCACTCTATGGAATCGCTCCGATTTCTTGAAAACTGCTTTCCCGTCGAAGGTGGTGCGATGAAAACTATGTGGTGTTCCAAACCCACTGTCACTGTTCATACCTCATGGTTCCGGTTACTCACCTGGTTCCGTCTAACTCCTCAATGCACCGTTTCGCCGAAATTTGCCATCAACCATTCCATCGGTCGATCCAAGGGTCAATCTGTTTGGTCTTCCACTGGTTCGAATAGAGTAGAACTCCTCTTCTTTCTAAAATTCCTTAGTCATTTGATCAACACATTTATAAAACTCTCTTACAAACCAAACCTTTCGATTTGGTTTTAGTTGCACCAAACGCACCTTCGATCTTCATATTCTTGTGACCTTAATGTAAATTCAATTACAATAAAAGTTGTATATAAATTCAACCCTAGAACTTCACGGTAGCATTCTATTCTGAGTTTTGGTGTGTGAGACGGAGCCTTACGATCGATCCAACCATCGCACCATAAAGGTTTCTGCTCTTGTGCCTTTGAGGCACCATTCCCCAGTGTTTTTCTGTCGATCTAATTTCACAATCTCTGCAATGTGATACTCCAAAAGGATACACACGCATTGGATTTTTCCATCTACTCACTTCCACAGTAATGTGCATTCACCATACAATACATAATTTCTTCATAAAATAGATTATATGAATCCAGCCCAAATTCGTAACATATCAAATCAATTTAATACTTCAACCCAAAAGTTTTAAACTTGACTTCACCAATATCGACCACAACGTTCAATGGCTTGACCATCGGATGATGGCTTCCAATTCTATATGCAAGGTAGCTGGTTCAAACCTACAGTCGAGCCCGAATGAGATTCAACCTTATCATATACAAAGCCTCTACATAGAAATTCATTCAGAGCATTTCCCATGCAATTATTACTGTGCCATCACCTAATTTCACAATTTCCTTTGCGGGTTCACTGTATTATGACTGCAATTTCCTTAGTATATATATAACCTCACACACTATACTCCACAATAAATCCATGTACAGAGTTAAACATAATTGCACATAGGAGCCATTTATACTCCCAATTACAGAGTCTCATCATACCCATGCAATGCTGAACACTTAAAGATACCCACTCTGCACCTTGAATATTTCTATGCTTCTTTGCTATCCTATGCTTCTTGACTGATGCTGCTCCTTACTTCTCTTTTTTCCATCTATGCTTCCTCTCTTTTTTCCTCCTCTGCTCCTTGACTGATGTTTCAGGTGCTCCTCCTTTGTCATCTCCTTTGCCATCAATGACAATAGTTCCAACAAGATCAAGACTCTCCCAAGAGGCCTCTCAAGGAAAGAGATGGAATTCCTAAATAGGAATACCTTGTGCTAAACATCACCAACAATCTTAGCTAAATAGCTAGAGAGAAAAAGTCTAAAAAGACATATCAAAATATGATTCATAAGCTAACCCCATATGGCTTCCATCCTCTTCCTTATAAACAATGTGAGCCTTCCCACCATGGGTTCCACTCATTAGGGTTTCCACCATCACATAATCAATCTCCCTCCAAAACTGCACTATACCTTCATCAATGCCACTCCTCCATAACAACGTTGTTTGATTTGGTCAAGGTTGGCCTCGTCAACCTGCTCTAGCCCTTTTCACACCTAAGGGTCTTTAATCCAGCTCTTATATAGCTGTCTAAACTAATCCTCATTCATATTGAGTTGCCTTTATTAATGATCCACTCCTCCCACGTTAGTGTTGTTGACTTGGTCAAACTTGACTTTTTCCACATGCATTGACCCTTTTTCACACATGAAGGTGCTATATCAAGTTATTTTCATGATCCTTTTTCACATCAAGAGGGATTTTATGCATATTGAAGATATTTATGGACCTCCTTACGCATTTATTCATCTATCTAGGTGCTAAGAATAGTATTAATATTCCTATTAGTTGCATGCTAATTTAGGAATATTACACAAGAATGATGTTCAACAAATAAAAATATTTCATTTACTACTAAAAAATATGCTTTCTGGAAAGTTAGAATGAAGACATACTTAATATCTCTTGGAATATAAGTTTCGATTGTTGTTATGGTACAATATGAAGAAATGAAGGAAGAGACTAGTGACAGAGATGTCAAACTAGATTTCATAGATAATGCAAAAGCTATGAATGCACTCTTGAGCCGTCTATGTGAGTTTGAATTTATGAAAGTAATGCATTGTCAGAAAACCAAAGAAATATGGGATAAATTATAAAGTATTGATGAGGGAGATAAAAAGGTAAATATGGCCAAATTGAAAGTATATAGAACACAGTTTAATACCATAATATGAGTCAAGATGAATATATAACTAAATTAATATTAAGAGTTTATGAAGTCATGATTATCATGATAGGTCTAGGGGGAGCAATTAAATAAAGTGTAAGAGTTCAGAAAATATTGAGCTCATGACCATCTAAATTCAATCCTAAGGTTTCGGCTATAGAAGATCCAACAAAATTTGAGATTTTGAACATGGATCAACTACTTGGTTACCTGATAGCATATGAGATGATAATTCGAAAAAGGAATCCAATTACTAGGGAGGCAAATTTCAAGGAAGACAAGTGCATATAAGAAAAGGAATTTTCATGGTCAGGTTCTAATGAAGAAGAAGGAAAATTTGTTAGATGGTTGAAGAAAGGCACAGGCAAGTACAAAGGAAAAATTCCATTTAAGTGTTTTAATTGTGGAAGAGTGGGGCTTTATGCCTCAAAATTTCCCTATAAGAAATAATAAAATAAGCCAGAAGGGAAAGAAGAAAAAATATAATAAAATGCAAAAAGAGAAAAAGTTTAAAAGAAAAATATTTTATGTTCAAGAATATAGAAGTCTATCTGAAAGCTCCAATGAATCCTCTATTGTAGATGGTACTATTGAATTCATCTTGATAAAATTGGAAGAACTTCAAAAATATTGCCCCAAATATGAAGAAGAAGAGGAAAATGAGGTAGATCTTGAAGGGGAGTTGATTAGTGCCCTAGATGAAATAGAAATTCTTAAACTCAATAACAGAAAACATAAAGAGACCCTATTGAAATATTTAAAAGACGAATAAAATTCAGAATACATTATTAAAATGGAAGTTGAACTTGAAGAAACAAAGAAGGTGGAAGACATTTTGATGTAAAAATAAAAGAGAAAAATCATGACTCTGAAATATTGGAAGAAGAGGTGGTAAGTCTGAAGACAAGACTAGAAAATGTACAAACTAAATTAAACATGAACATTCAACATATAAATGGTTATGGACAGTTGAATGAGATATTAAATGCTCGAAGGGCTCCACTTGGGCCACCTAGGAGATGGCGCACTACCTAATTTTATTGCAAGTATGCTATCACTTAACTACGCTGGCTTAGGGGTTGGATTGCATCCCTAACGCCTAGGTAAAAGGCACAGACAGGCATACCAACCTCGGGGCATTTGATTTCTGCAGTGTTTTAAAATAATATCCTATGTAATAAGTAGGCCCTTGCTGATAAAAAGGGACAACAATTAAATAAAGGTTTCGGGTTGTCATTTTTACCAAAAATATGCTTTTCTCTATCTCTCATTTTTCTTTTTGTATGAACATTTGTGTTGTTTGTTTCATGGGCTCCTCTTCATTCCACAGGGATCTGAGGAGAACCAGTGCGCCTTCCTCATGGCACCATCTGGATACTCCCTTTTTAAAAAATCTTCCTTTGAGAGATAACCTCTCTCTCGTATATGCATAGTTAGTTCCACAACTTCACTACTATGCATAGACCCATTGCACACTTGTAGACTTGTTACATTATCGATTCCCATATCCTCGTAGAAATTACGAATAAATTTGTAGAAGAGCTTGAGATAAAAGGGAAAATCGGATCTTGAGATGAGCCATAATTTTTTTCTTTTTTCTATGAGATGAGCCAATTCTTAATGACAATGGATACATAGGTTTCCTAGTCCTGGCAATGCATAGACGTTGACCACACAGAGAGGAGGTGCACAGATATACTTTCAATATATCTCTCCCTCTTGATCATCTCAATAGTCATGTAAGCTATCCTTCTATATATTGTTCACTCCAAGATGCCTTCTCGAATAGATCCCATGGCAGTGGAATCTGACTCCAATGCTTCAAATCCCGGGCAAGACCTTGCCTCTTCTCTTAATGAATTAATGAAAATTCAACAACCAAATAATCCAGATCCCTTGTGTTTGGGTACTCGAATATATCTCCCTATGTTTGTTGTGAAAATCAATGGAGAAACGATGGATTCATTGATTTGTAACCTTTCCACCTATTTTAGAGCTTTCCCATGCCTCACTAAAGAGAAAAAGATTCAGAAGGCTACCTTGAAATTGGAAGGCCTTACCTAAACATGATGGGATAGAGAGAATGAAAATACCACATCCTTGTTCAAGCTTGGAGAACACCCAGGGTCCTCTACCTCTCCCCCAATCCAAATTTGGGCTCAACTTTGTGAAGCATTGAGAAACTAGTTTTACCCACCCGAATATGTACAATCATTATGGATCCGATGGAACCAACTCCAAAAACTCCCTACAAAATAAGTGTAAGCCTACACTGACTACTTCTCTAAGTTGCACCTATTGCTCCACATTCTAGATCCGGAAGAAGTATTAATACTCAAGTTTATGGTTGGTTTAATGGTTCAACTCCGTAGAGAGGTAGAATTGTTTGAAAATCATACTTTATATAGACTTTTTCAGGGAGCTCGGGCTATCTAAAGGAAGCCGACTCCTAGGGGTTTTCCTCCTCAGTCCTGCCCCACCTCGACCCCTTCACCCTAGTTCATACATCCTTGTTCGCTGAATTCCAATACCAATACACCCTAGTGTTCCTTCCACAAGAATACTTCCCACAATAATTTTTATTGTGGAGTTCTCAAATATATTAAAACCAATAAAACCTTGCTCACAGAGTCTACTACTTCCTAATATGTCGATGAAAATGAGGACTTTTCCCTCGAAAACCCCACCACTCTAGTTCCTTCGTTGATCTCAATGACCACTGAAGAGACAAACTCATTAAACCTCTTCACACACAACTACCAAATCAAAAACTCATTTTCTTTATTGATCATGGACAATGGCAGCCAAACAAATTTTGTGTCTTAAGAATTAGTTAACTGCCTTCATCTCGTCACTACTGCACACCCAAAGCCCTATCATATTGGATGGGTTAAAAATGATGTTCCTTACCTATTGGTTTCCCAACATTGCCTGTTCACCTTTTCCATAGGCCCATTTAAATACACTGTCCTTTATGATATCTTTCCATTGGACTATTCTGACTTACTACTAGGCGTCCCTTCCCAAGCCCAAAGAGATTTCATTTATATGGCTAAAGCCTGCCAGTATAAACTTACCAAAGAAGGGTGTACCTATATCCTCACGGCAGCACAACCCAATTCCACTTCTACCACATATCAAATCCCTCATGTCCATTTGAATCAATGTGTCTCTCTCTGTTTGGTTCACCTAGTACAACCAAACAATACTAAAAATCTAGTTCCTAAACCAATGACTCCTCTCCTTCACGACTTTTTTGATATTTTCCAACCTCCTACGAGCTTTCCCCCGTCTCTCCATATCGACCCTTATATTCAACTCATTCCATGCTCGGCTCTACCTAATGCACCAACATATAGGTTGGCCCCATGAGAATCAGAGGAAATGGAAAGGAAATTGATATACCTCATTAACTCTGGCCACATTCAACCATCCTCTTCTCCCTATGCTTCTACCACCTTTGTGGTCCCATGAGAAACCTCATAAATGTGCCTTGTTGCTAATTACTGAGCCCTTAACAAAGCCACCGTAAAGAACCATTACCCCCTACCTTGGATTGAGAAGTTACTTGACACCCTCCAAGGAGATAAGTGGTTCACTAAATTATATTTGATATCAGGATATCATGAGGTTTGAATGAACCCTAATGATGTGTGGAAGACAACTTTTAAGACCAAATTTTGTCTTTATGAATGGAAATTCATGCCATTCGGCCTGACTAATGCACCAACCACGTTCATGTGACTCATTAATGATATTTTCAAAGTATATCTAGGTCAAATTCTTGTCATTTACGTATATGACATTCTCATATTCCGTAAGATATGGGACTCCCAAATGCAGCATGTCCGTCAAGTTCTCCAAAATCCTCAGAGAGCACAAGTTACAAGTCAAGGAGAATAAATCCTATTTTTTCTAGAATTCATTTCATTACCTTAATTTCCTCATCACCTCATAAGGTATTCAAACAGATATGTCTCTCATCAAAGCCTTGCAGCAATGGCCACAACCTTCTTCGGCCAGCGAGCTCAAAATTTTCCTAGGTGGTATTAATTTTTACCGTAATTTTATTATTCATTTTTCTCATATTTCTCATCCTTTTCATAAACTCTCTAGTCATTCTATATTTCGCCTTCTCGACCATCTTACTATGATGGCCAGAATTCGCGAGATACATTCCACTCGATTTGACGACATACAGAATGTCAAAAATAAATTGTAGAAGTATTGTAACAATTTTTTTTTCTGACTGAATTTGTAATAATATTGATTGGGACTATGACTTTTCTTACCCCCTTATTCAATTTTATATAGTACTGAACTAGGAATATTTATTTGTTTGCATGTCTATGTTTTAAAGGTATAAGTGGATATCTACATATCTTTGAAACTTGCTCATTCTTCTCTACAATAGCTCGTAATTTTTCCATTTACTAATTCTTGAATGAAATACAATTCATTTCAATTTCTTTAATGCAATAAAGGAATTTCCTTCTTTAAATGGATCTGACTTGTTTTTGTTTCTATTTATATCCCACTAATGCGATTTCAAGATAGAAATTCTCTTATTTATATATATATTGCAATAGCCTTTTCTTCTTATTTTTTCTGTTGCTTCTGAGATTTATTGATTTACTTAAAATATTAAAGTTTTAACTGCAACAGTTTTTAACATAGTATCACCACCTAATACAATGATTCATATTTGGATAATGCTACTATCCATCTCTGCTATCTCTAAATATTTTTAAATATAGTTTCCAAAATTTAAATAGATTATCCATATAGTAAGATACCTCGTTTATAATATTCATAAAACCAGTACCATAGACCACAGAAAGTTCTACTGTTTTGCATTTAAGTTATACTATGTCTTAGCTATTAGAACTGAATAGTTATCAGGACAGAGCTAAACTGATCAAGTAATGATACAAAACCGATAAATACATTCAGTTATAAAATTTTCCATTTACAGAATTAAGGGTTTGCGGAAATTCTTACGACCTTACTCATTTCCTTCTCCCATTTGCATCGTTAAATCTCATATAGCTATTTAATCATGGTTTATTATATGCCACTATCTAGTTTGGAATAATGTTTAACTTTCAATTCCACTAAATATTTTAATATTTATCTCCTTTTATACCTTCCTTCAACTACAATATATTTTTCTCTGTGAGTACACGATTTTCCCAATGTTTTAGCTAAAGTTCTACATGTGAGTTTTAATCTTGAATATTAGATTGTGCTGCAAGTATACCTGAAACTATATCCAAGATATTTGTATACTTGAAGTAGCATTTTTAATATTCATAAAATTTATAACAACTTACTGCTTCTTTCTGAGCACATAACTTGCCCAGTTTTTCAACTTGTGCTCCATTACCATTTGTAACATCTCTCATACATAGCTTCTTATCTGCATAACATTAACTCGGATATACTCTACTTTTATTCACCTGATACCATTCAAAAAATTTATGTTTAATCAATTACAATTTCATACTTTTATCATGTATTTAATTTCTCTTTGGTAATTACAGATACTCTTGCTATTATAAGATTTCCCATGAGAAATTTTGGCTTCACTTCAATTCCTATTAGTCGACCTAGTCGACTTATATATATATATATATATATATATATATATATATATATATATATATATATATATACTCGTTTTTATTTCTCAGGTCGGTTCCTCAGAGTTTTTTCCAACTCTAATAGATCAATATGCCCTTCCTTTAACTTTTCAATTAGCAAACTTTATATACTTTCCAACATCTATAATTATAGAGTTTCAACATCTATAATTATAGAATTTCAGCATCTATTTATAGGTATATACATATACATATACATATACATATATTCATTTAACTTCCTTTATTTCAACTACTTTTACAGCAGTTTATATTGAAGGTGGATAGATGATCCTTTCCAGTATTTTAAATATGCTTTCACTCTTCTCTTACACATATGCTTTTATCACACATAAGTAGATTTTCAATAGGACTCTTTCCTTATATTATTGTTATAATTATTCAACATATTTGAAATTCTGGTTTATATTAAAATCTTTCCTTGGGAATATAAAATGTATATTATTTTTCTGTAATCAAATGGAAGTAATGAAACCAAGTTTGATAGTTTATACTTACTAATTGTAGATCCTGGTTACTTAGTTAGGATTTAATTTTTGATTTCGTATATGTAAACTTCCATGAAATAGAACAGTTTAAATTCTTAATTCTACAATTCTTGTCACTGTAGTATGAATATTATACTACAATCAATACTTCTTTAACAGGTTTAGTTTTTTTCTACCTGCTGTTCCTGTTTATAATTTTGTTAAAGTTTTCTGTTTATACAACACGGCAATTAAATTTTCATTTAAAAGACAGCAAGCTACAACTTTAAAGTTGTTACTAGATTAGACATTCATATGATCTATCATCTCTAAACTTTATTACTGCAGGGTACCTATCCCCAGATCCAAACCATCTTTGGTTTTGACCTTCTAGGTGATGGCCTTACTTAATTTTCTCCCTGCTATTAACCATACTGAAATTTCAGCTATTAGATCTAGTTTGTAACTGTATGAGGTATTGAAGAAACAATCAATCTAAAATTTGGATAAGAAATTCTAACATAACAATTCATATAACCTTGATATACTTAATACAGACTTAAAATAATCTCCAAAATTGTGCATGCATACCGATACTATGACCACTCCTCCCAACCTTAGAGTTCTTCTATCTCCCGAACTCACCCCTGAGCTGAGATCCTTCAAGGAAAGACTAACCTTAATCTATTTTGGAGCAGATTATTTAAGCTATGCTCTCCCCCAAAGCCTGCTTCCAATTCTGCGTCCAGAATTTCAGGAGGCTTTACTCCTGTTTGCCTAGGCTTCCCATATTTAGGGATTTTTAAAGCTACTTTCTGGTTTTCCAGTTTTTTACCTCTTCCCAAATACTTTCCTCATCATTGGGGAAATTTAGATTTTTCCTCAAAAATCTAAATTAGAAATCATTCCTTTCAAGGCTTTTTGAAAGGTTTTTGGGGAAAGTCTTAACCTTTTTCCATAACCTCATGGATTAGGCATGTGATCACAAACTTCTCATCTGGTCATAGTGCACACATAACCATTCTATTTGTTTTTCATAAATAAATAATTAATAAATCCACACAATAATTATCCATTAGGGTCCACTCCCCTTTGGATTTATGTTCAAATGTCTAACTTGAAAAGCATAGAACTTGGGGGTGTTACAGAGTGGAAAAGCAGAAATTTGGATTACTCCATGATTATTTTTTTTTGTGACTCGAAGGAACCTAATATTTCGCCTCACATTTGATGCTAGTAAGTATCTAGGGGGCCTAATATTTTGTGCTACCCATAGCCTAGGTTGCAACATAGATAATTAAATGATGATAGTAAATATATATGCGATCCAACACATCCTCATACCCATATACTAGGTTGAAACATGGAGAACTAAACCATTTTCTCTCAAGTTTGAATGATTTCACATGTCTAGAATGACCAACTAGGTTGCCCCTAGGACTGGGACTACTCCATAACTACTTCATTCATTAGAAATAATAATCTCCATAAGAATTATTTGTAGTAAAAAAATTTTGATAACAAAAAAATACATTGTTTCTATTATGTAGTCCTCCTTTTGAAGCAATACATACCACCAAACTATGATAAAGGGTAGTACAAGATGAGGTAATATGTAGAAGTATAACTACCACTTAAAAAAATAATTCAAATTTTGTATTCATAAATAATATAAATAGAAATATGTTTGCATGAAATAAAATCATAGATTTAACATTCATATTGTTAAATAAAATTTACAACAACTTTTACAATATTTATAAAATAAAAATCCTAAATAGAGAAATTTTTATATATGAGGGTATTACAATGAATATCAATATATTTTTTCTCTAAGGAAAATATCATACCATTTTATTCAAATGAATATTAGAATGACATTTTAAACATAATGTTTTTGCATCAAGAATTCAAAATAAATTCCCATTTCTTTTCCAATTATATAACCTTTAGGAATAATGCACCTCATAATATTGTGGGTAAAAGACTTTTTAGCCTAGAAAATGATAGAGGTAAATCCAAGGATGTGTTGTTTGTTGATGGGATGAAATATAATTTACTCGTGTGTCTTAGATGTGTGACCAAGGCTATGATGTATTATTTAAACCTAAAATTTTTCAAATAAAGTCTGTAAGCATTGGATAAATAGTAGTTGAAGCTATTAGGACATGCAATAATTTTTATGAGCTAAAAGACATATAAAGATGTGATGTTCCTCGGAAAATTATGAGATATAGTGGTCAAATCGAAGGCTAGGACGTATTAACTTTTATTAGATTTTCAAATTGGGCAAGGAGAATGATGTTAGAGATATCATAAATCTTTCATAGACATAAAACATGATTTTCAAGCCCTATTAGATTGGAAAAAAAATTTGGGTACCATCCAAGTCTAAGGAGAACTCATCAACAAGAACATTTCATTTGATTTTTATGGACTTATTTGGTCCTTGAAAAAATGAAACAACCTCAAGTAAACTATATTTGATGCTTATCATTGATGTTTTCAACATAATGATGTGGTGAGAATTTATGAGAGAAAACTAGAGGCCCTTGACAAGTTTAAAAACTTTAATGTCATGGATAAAAATGGGATAGAATGTAAAATAAAATGCATAAGTTATAATAATGGAGGTGAGTTTACATCAAAATGTTTTGATGATTTTTGCAAGCTACGCAGCATAAAAAGGAAGTTTAGCATAGTAAGGGATCCACAAAAGAATGATGTAATATAGAGAGCCATAGATTAGTTCAGGAATTGGATAGAGCCATGATGGAAAAAATATATATACAAGAGAGATTTTGGGTTGAATCCATTCACAAAGAAATTGTGATTTTAAACAAAACATACTTTAGAACAAATTGTGATAAAACTCCATATCAGCTCTGGTACGGCAGACCTGCTACAATCAAGCATTTGAGCGTGTTTGGAAGCAAGTGTTATATCAAGAAGAATAATGAAAATATTGGAAAGTTCGATCCAAGAGCTAAGGAATGTATTTTTCTTGGATATTCTAAGAATAGAAAGGCATATAAATGCTACAATAAAACTACAAGGAGAACAATTTCTTGCATTGATGTTAAATTTTATGAGCACATTGAGATTGAGGACAACAAGCTAGTAAATATAAGCTCTAATAACCTAGTAAAAAATTATGAGAAGTATGACGAACTATTTTCAAATGAATACATTGAGGAACCCCTTGGTCTACAATCCGAACATCCTGCAAGGTATTTTAAAAAAGACCACCCAACTGACCAAATTGTTGGTGACTTCAATACATGTGTGAAAACAAGAAGAAGATTGTTAAATACCCATACTCAAGCACATGTAGCTTTGTTATCTATGATGGAACGATTCTGAGGCCATCCAAGATGAAAATTGGTTAAAATCCATGAATGAAGAACTTAATCAGATTCAGAAAAATTAGACGTGCAATCTTGTTCCAAGACCAACAAACAAGAATCTGATTAACACAAAATGTGTCTTCAGGAACAAATTGAACTAATAAGGAAAATTGGTAATAAACAAAGAAATGTTAGTTTGCAAGTGCTATGAACAAATTGAAATGTTATATTTTGGTGAGATGCTTTCTCCTATTGCTCGATTATAGGTAATTTTCATGTTCTTCAATTTTGAAGGTTTCAAGAAATTAAAGAGATATCAAATTGATGTCAAATATACATTTTATATGGAGAATCATAAGAGGAAATTTATTTTGAGTAGCACGATGGTTTTCATCTATCAGATAATAATTATTATTTCTACAAACTAAAAATGGCCTTGTATGGTCTCAAGCAAGTTTTCCAAATTGTAAACTTATTTTCTCAAGTGTGGTTTTAAAAGAGGTGCAATTGCTAGTAAATTTTATATGAAATCTAATGATGGAAATTTATTAGTGGTCGTTATCTATGATGATGATATTATTTTTTCCAGTTACTCAGATTAAATAGCATGTGACTTTGAAACCAATATGAAGGTCGAATTTGGGATTTCTATGCTTGGAGAGATTTCTTGTTTCCTTCTTTTTTATATTTTAGAATCTTCAAAAGGAATCTTCATCTCCAAAATAAAGTATCTTAAGGAAGCATTGAAATTTTTTGGCATGGAGGAATATTATTTGGTAGGCACTCCAATGGTTACAAGTTGAAAACTCAATAAGACTCATGAATCACTAGAGCCAGATCAAACTTTATTAGATATAGTATTGGAAGACTCTTATATTTGAAAGCCTTTAGACAATACAACATGGATATAGTTGGTATTTTTTGAATATCTCAAGAAACATCAATATAGAGTCACCTCCTAGAAGCATAGAGGATTCTAAAATATATAAGAGCATCCATGGACTATGGACATTTGTACCCTAGAGGAAAATATTTTTCACTAAATTTTTATTCTGATGTTTATTGTGAAGGAAATCTAGATGATATAAAGAGTAGTATCAATGGTATTTTTTTCTTGGTGCATATCTTGTCTCATGATTTAGAAATAACTAATCCTCCATTTATCTATCTACTACTAAAGCATAATATATAACAACAAGTTTTTGTTGCACTCAACTCTTATGGATGAAGAAAAATTTACAATATGTATAATTTTTATATGTCCAATGTGACAAAACCCCAACTAACACCAACCCTAACTAAGGTTAGAATAAGGTAGTTACTATTTTAACTAGTCTTTAAGGTGTAGTCGTGGAAATGGGCTTCAAATATTTTGACCTTTTCTAAGTTCCTTAAAACGTTAAATGGATAATGCCATTGTTTTTGTCTCGTCGAGACCTTTATAATGACATAACATTTTCCTCGATTTGAGATTTGGATCAAAATATATGACCATTTAAAGCTAGTCTATCAAAAAATAACATGTTATTTGATATACCACATAGTGCACACATGGCCCCAATGTTGCTCCCCGGTTATCCACCATGTCACCACCCATATAGTAATTCCACAAAATTTCTCACCTATTCATAATGAGGTCTCATATTAATCCCTTTATATGGTCGACATGGACCAACCCATACACACACATATACATAATATTTTTTCAAATAGACATGGGTGTGGGCCATCCATGGCCCCGTCACCCTAGGAGTTAAATCTCTCAACACTTCTCCATGTTGAACTTACGAGGATAATGTTATGTGATACTTGGCATTACAATAAACATGTTAAAGGTCGTCACCCCCTTTCCCGTCCATCAACACATTCACACCACACGACACTTTTCCCAATGAACATACCCACTCACCACATCATCTTGGTAAGTTAACCTCGATGGGTCTACATGGTGTTCCATCCAATTCTCTTGGGAACGAGGACTGGGATAAGGTAATCTAACCCAAACCTATTGATTCAATGACAAAGAGAAGTCAATAATTTGATGGTTCTGATTTCGTAGCAGACACCCATCCTCCCTATGACGTCACCAAGGGATACAAATTCATGTTTCCCTTACTAGTTCTGTCAGTTGAATCAAATAGACCTACCGCGTCTCCTCCCAATCAACTATATGTGAGGGCCTAACCTCATTTTGTATAGAGGTGGGGGGTGTTTTATTTTTTATCCCCACCATATGTTGGCATTTATTATCCGCCATTGACATACGCATACTCCAAATAATTCCATCCTAGGTCACACGCACCATGTGACCTACTCTCTTGATGATATTCTATATGGAGGATAGTCCCTCCCCACAATGTCTCCATATCTCCACACCTCACGTTATGAACGTGAGAGCTAAACCATTCAGTAGGGCTTGGAGCTTAGGCCTAGCTCCCTCCCTTCCATTTGTAGAATGTATGCAACAATTTTCCCTCGAGCTCTTCATTACAATTTTGGCTAATATCTATTGACTAGACTTAGAACATGATATATATATATATATATATGTGTGTGTGTGTGTGTGTGTGTGTGTGTGTTATCCACCCAAGGATTCGACATAGAAAGAAGGACCCACTCGTTTCATTATTATTTTTTGTTATAGTCAATTTATTAATCCACATAGGCTATCCACATATTTTCACGTAGGTCATAGAGAGAAATAAAAAAATGCATGGCATTTACATAAATAACCATTTCGAAAGGAAAAAAATAAAGAGTGTTTAAATATATGAATTCTACATTCTTCACTATCAACATGTGCTAGTCCATAACCTAGAGTCAAAAAAATACCATTAGGTCAATATAAATAGTTTATCTGTATAAAAAGATTTAGAATTCCATCCACCCAAGGCTATGACTTAGAAAGCGGGACCCACTGGTCTCTTTATTTTTTTTCTTCTTATATTCAATTAATTAATGTAGAGAGGCTGAACATCTTTGCGTGTAGGTCATAGAAACCCATCCACAAACTCATGACATTTACAGAAATAACCATTTCTAAAGGAAAAAAATCAAGAGTGTTTCAATCTATGAATTTTTCATTCCTCACTATCAACATGTGCTAGTCCATAACCTAGAGACCAGATATACCATTAGGTCAATATAAATAATTTACCCATCTAAAAAGATTTCAATCTTCTCATGTCCATGTAGCATTAAGTTATTTCAAGATTATCACATCCATGAATAATAAGCCATTTCACAGGAAAAAAAAAACATTGCATAAAAGTTGTACATAAAATAGTAGAATTATTTTTATATAGGAAATTACCCCCATCATTAACATTGTATTGTTTCAAAATAATAAAAATATAAATAAGAGGGGAAAACATAGAAAATGGGTATACACTTATCCTATAAGAGATATGGAAACTAAGAGTGGGACTCTAACTCTCAACCCAACCATAGACAAGTTATAGCCACAATTACTTCTATTTTTCAACCTTGAGTCAAGTTTCTCGGTCAAGTGATTTTGAGGAATTTGAACCAACATTATAGCATAATTAATATGCCATAAGAACACATTATCTTCATTCATCAACTGAAAATGTTATCATTCAGTATTTTTAGGCATAATCACATCCATGCCAAGATACAAAAACAGAGAAAGTTTCCAACTTACATTCACGCGAAGTGAGCCCACATCAAGGAAGTTTGATAAGTGGACAAGTTGTTGATGGGTAAGAGATCACCATTCCAGGTGGTTCATCTGTGAGTCAAGCTCTAGATCTTGAGCCCCAATAAAAATATCAGTAGCTCAAAAATTATCATAAGCACTTTAGTGACTCTTTCAAAACCCGTAGGTTCTTCAATCAATAAGCTTCTAGTTGATTCTCCATCCTTACAAGAAATCCACTACTCTCTACAATGATTCTACACATCAAGCCTCTATGAGAATTCTTAAGCTAGTTTTAATCTCTCCAGAGCTGAGTTCTATGAGATATGATCACTTATCTCTCTATTTTCTTACCTCCACTCTTAGGGATTTTTTTCTAACAACATTCTTACTCCATCGCATTTTTTTTTCTTCTTGTTTGTATGCACTCGTGTGTAATAAAAATGTGCTCTTCCTTTTTCTATTATCCATCCATGGGAGAGAGAATGTGTGATACTTTTTTCTCCACCTTTTGTGCATGCACCTAATCCTCCGTAGTTTCGCACTAGTCAACCCTTTTCATAGTGCAACCCATGCCTCTCTTTAAATTGTTTTCCTTTTCTTGCTTGTTTCTAGAGCTAGAGGACACTTGGACTTGTACTCTTCCTTTTAGTTAAATTTAGGACATAGTAAACCCATTTAAAATTGCTCGATCAATGAGAACAATTATTTAAAAAAAATCCATTCCAAAAGCAATCTCCCACCTTAAGATATCTAGATTTTGTGTCCTTTTCTCTTAGCCTTTTAATTGATTACAATTTACATACAATGAAAAAATGTTAACTATGGGATGTCATAGTCTCCTCCCACTTACGAGAATAACTATCATTGGTGTTAAATAACCAGATACCATAAAACATGATTTATACCCAACATTATTGATTGGGGTGATTTACATACATAGATTTGTACAACATTTATATTATATTTACATTTTCCTTAATAAAAAAATAACAAAGGATTTGATTTCCACATTTGGTTTTCCATTTCCCATGTGGCTTCCTTGGACCCAAAGTTCCTCCACTACACTTTTACTTGTTTTATTTCTCTATTATAGGCCATGAGCTACCTCCAATATATTATTGATACAGGTATTCATTGGAATTCGCCTTCTAGTTATAACTATAACATATACCAACCAATCACATGTTTTGCATCCTGCACATATGTTTTATGCAATGAAACATGGAAAAATTAATGCACTCTTATTGATCGAGACAAGGCTAGCCTATATGCCACTAGGCTTATTATTATGAGTACTTCAAAGGGCCCACAAAATCTTAGCACCAAGATGTCACATGACCCAATTTTCAAGGAGATCTTCTTGGGTATAACTTGCAAGGGAACATGTTCCCCAAACTGGAATTATTTTTTCTCTCTATGCTGGTTCAATTATTTTTTTTCCTATCCCGTTCCAATTTTAAAGTTCTTCTAATATATTGCTTTTCCTTCTCCATGTATTTAGTAATATCATGTCCAATAATGACCCTATCCAGTGGATCACTCTAGATGATAGGAGTGTTGTGAATCCTACCATAAAGTGCTTTAAATGGGCTCATTCTTAGCGACTCATGATACACATTGTTGTGTGAAAATTACACAAGTAAAAGTTACTCTTCCCACTTCTTTGGATGGTGCATCATATACATTCCTAGCATGTATTCAAAAATCCTATTTGTTCAAGTTTTTTCCAATCAATATTTGTATGGTATGTTGTGCTGAATGATAGCTTTTTTCTGAAGCTCACAAATAACTATTTGAAAAAAATTGAAGTGGATTTTACATCTCTATCTGAGATGATTTTCTTGGGAACTCCATGCAATATTATAATTTCCTTTATGAAAACTTAACCCACCTCACTAGATGAATATGTACATTTAACAACCACAAAGTGAGCCACCTTTATTAACATTTTGATCACTACCATTATTGCATCATATTTTTTTGAAGTTATTGTAAGCATTCTAATGAAGTCCATCACAATCACTTCACACTTTCATTCTCGGATGGGAATAGGCTGCAAAAATACAATTGGGTTCTCAGAATCAAACTTATATTTCTAGTACTCTAGGCACACGGAGATAAAATTTGTCACCTCACATTTTGAATCAGGGTAGAAATAAAATTTATTGATTCTTATCAATGTCTTTTGATAACATCGGTAGCCAAAATATGACTTAGTATGAAACTCGTTTAATATGATTTTGTTCAATTCACTTTTATTTGGTACATAAACTATGATTTTGAATTCAATCAACCCCTTTGTTTAAGTAAATAGTCCTTAGCCTCATTTCCTTCGAAGTCGTATTGTAGCTTATCCTCTAATTAATGATACTTCTCATCTTACTGCCTGATGTTTTTTATCTTTTCTTGAACATCAATTATGTAATAGATCTGACCTTCACATATAATAAATATGGAAATATTCCCAAGAAACTACATGATTGATCCGATAATCTCAAAAAAGGAAATGCTTCTTTATTAATATCAAAACACTTGAGGTAGGGTAACACCATAGAACTACTCCTTAAGGAAGCAGATCACTCCACAGGCCATATGCTTGTCAATAAAATAATCATTGATGTCCTCAATGGAGAGTCTCTAGTCTCTATATAGGCTTCATACATACTACACCATGGGCTTGTCACATTATTTCCTAGCTACTTGTGGTCCCTTGTATAATGTGGGTTAACCAATTTATTTATTAATAATGGCCCATGTATTTATTATCCTTACAATATAGTATTTCCTTGGGTACCTTCCTCTATACCCCATATTATCCCCTTAGGAATACCCCATATTGTCCCCCCTTGCTATACTACATTCCACCCCCCTTAAGCATGTTTCGTCCCTGAAACATGAGAAGAACACAAATAATAATATCTACTCGAAACAGTAATCTACTAGTAAAATTCATTTGCATCAAGCCATCCTCGTGAAATCTGAACACTCGATCTAGCCAGTACCTTGCTCGTGTGATATGGACACTGGTTATGGTGGTTCCTCTGCATTGATGTGTTGTGGGTGGGTCGTCTATTGTTGCCCTTGTGGCTAATTATTTTCCATCATGCCGATTGTGGTATTTCTAGGTGATGCGGATGTTGAGATGTTTAAGATTGAACTAATGGAGGGTCTTTATTTAATTCATCTACTATTGGTGGATGAGTGGTGTCTGGTGCTTTTTCTGGTACCTCGACTATTGATGTCTGAGTGGTGATCGATTCTTTTTCTAGTATCGGGTTTGATGTTTGTGTTTGGCTGTCGACCATTAAAGGCTAACCATCTGATATTCCATTTTCGTGAGAGCTTTGTGCTTATGCATCCCCAATCGCAGTCTGAACCTTAATGGAAATTTCCTATAGCGTAATTTTATTCTTTTTATACCAGAGCTTCACAAATTTCTTTTGTACATTAATATTGACAGTACCAATAGCTTCTATCCAAGGGTATCCCAAAACGACATCCACATTACCATATCTAAAGTATAAAAATTAAAATTAAACACATACATATCCATACAAATATTAAAATATTTATAACTTTGCACCTCCTCATTATCAACCTGTGTTTTTGCAATATTTTTTTATGAAACTTGTAATTTCCTTGCAACATTTGCATTGATAAAATCATGCTTGCAACTGAGAATGGGATACAATAACGTTCTCATTCGGAATAATTCCATGCACCTATAATATATTAATATTAGTAAAAAATAAGACGTTCTGGCTCTTAGTGTCCTTCCTTCTAGATTGAGACCTCTTGTCCAGGATCTTAGTCTCCTTATTTTACACTTGGGACCACTTGTCCAAAAATATTTTTTGCATTTCTTCACGAGGAAATAACATCATAAACTCTTTGTCAAGTAATTTCCACCATATAGCAGCCTCCCCTTCTAAATAATACACTTTGGAGACTTGCCAAAACCATGGGCAGTCAATATCCTGAGATTTTATAAATTATTCAATAGTGAGACCATTAGAACATCCTGAAAACTTCATCTCTCTATAACTCCTAAAACAAAGTAAGGTTTTGAAGAAATCGATTAATATTGAGAGAAAACTAAAAATGGGGACAACTCCATGAATATGACTTCAAATGTTTATTATACCCTATTTTCAGAAATGGAATGATCATTCTTCATCTTACCGTGTGACTGAAATCCTGGTCTGGTTGCTCTAGAAATTCATATATTCGCTACACTTGTCTTGTCGTCATAAACTTTCTGAAAAAATGGTTGATTTTAAGTTAACGACAACGCCCTCATTCAGACTCTCATTCAACCGATTTTTTTTTTAATTGTTTGATTTTTCAAGGTAATATCAAATATATAATTATTAGTCTAAAATTCTTCACCAAAAATGGAAAAAAATGTCAATAGATCTGTCATCCATGAATTTCCTTCAGCAAAATTTCTGCAACAAAGTTAATTTCAAATCAACGATATCTCTCTCATCTGAAGTTTGATTCAACTATTTTTTTTTAATGAATTTTTTTTCACAAAGAATCTAGATCTGCTATTTTCTTCTGAAAAGGTTTCACCAAAATTGTTAGATATGTTCTGAAAAATCACTGCCAAAATATGTCCTACAAAAATGGAAAAAAATCTTCCGAGCTCTACCTAAGAAAGTGCTCTGATACAACTTGTAATAGATCTGACCTCCAACTATAATAAATATGGAAAATATTCCCAAGAAATAACAAGATTGATCTAATAATATAAAAGTGGAAATTCTTCTTTGTTAATATCAAAGTCCTTGAGGTAGGGTAACACCATACAACTACTCCTTAAGGAAGGAGATCACGCCACAAGCCATATGATTTTCAATAAAATAATCAATGAAATTCTCAATGTAGAGTCTGTAGCCTCTATATAGGATTTATACATACAATACCATGGGTAATTTCCATGGGTAGTACATCTAATGACATGGGTTTATCACCTTATTTCCTAACTACTTGTGGTCCCTTGCATAATGTGGGTTAACCACTTTGTTTATTAGTTATGACCTATGTATTTATTATCCTTACATTACATTATTTACTTGGGTACCTTCCTATGTACCCCATATGATCACCCTAGGAATACCCCATATTATACCCCCTAGGTATACTACAAGTTTTGTAGAAACTTATGGTTAATATATGATGTATTGGGAATCTTCCTATAATTTTTGATACTTTTCATCTTGCAACCCAACATTTTTTATCCTTTCTTCAAGATCAGTTTTGTAGAAACTTGTGGTTGATATATGATGTATGTACCACTCCATTATCCTGTCCTTTTATATATTTCATTTTTAAGTCAAATTCACTAAGTGTGGTAAGAAATCGAGATTTCCTCTCCTTTAACTTTTGTTGTTCAAATAAATACTTCAATCATTACAATTAATATTCTACTAAGAACATAGTATCTCCAGAACTTCAATGCATGGATTATAATAGCCAATTCCAAGTCATGGGTTACATAATTTTTTTCATGCCCATTTAATTTCTAAGATTCAAATTAGACAATTTGGCCTTCCTACATTAGGACTCTGCCAAGTCCCTCCCTATAGGAATTTTTACATACAATGAAATAATTTTTAGGATATACTATTATTAATGCTAGTGAATTAGTGAAAAACTGCTTAAGCTAATTGAAGACTGCAACATAAAGATTTTTCCATTAAAAATTGTTTCCTTTGTTCTACAAATTAATAATTAGACAATTAATCATGGATAAATTCTTAATAAATATCTTGTAATATCCTACCAATCCCATGAAGGACATATGTTTAGCTACATTTATATGTGTTCATCATTCAATGATAGCTTTTTCCTTCTTGCGATAAAGTACTACTCCCTCTCTTGAGGCAATGTGTCCTAAGTAATGAATCTTTGACTAAAATAAATTACACTTACTAAGATTTGCACAAATTTTATGATCTCTTAGAAATTGTAGTACTAGAGTGAGAGGTTCTTCATTCTCCTCCTTGATTTTTCAATTGGCCAATTTTTTGTCAACAAATAGTATAGAAAAATTATCAAAATAAGGGTGCAATATGTTTTTCATGAGGCACATAAGAGTTACATCTGCATTAGCAATCCCAAAGAGGATTTCCAATAATTAATAATTCGCATACCTCATTTTGAAGGTTGTTTTATGTTAAAGGTTGTTTTATGGATGTCCTCATCCTTTATACATATCTGATCCTTTGGTCCCTTATGTACAACTCTCCATTGAGAGATATTGCTTAAATTTTCTTTGGTCCGTTATGCACAACTCTCCATTGAGAGGTATTTCAGAACGAGGAATGATATGATTCAACATAAAGGTTTGGCTTATATAGTGGATGTTGTGGTTATTCACTTTCCATACCTTCCAAAAACAAAGAATTTCCAACGCTCTATTGATGGGTATTTCGAAATAAAAGGAGGAGTTTCAAAATAAAGATTGCGATTATAGGCTTATATAGTCGATGCTATGGTTATTCACTTTCCATACCTTCCGAAAACAAAGAATGTCGAATGTCTACCGCTTTATTGATGGGTATTTCAAAATAAAAGAAGGGGTTTCAAAATAAAGAATGGGATTATAAAGTGGAAGTTGTTGTTATTCATCTACCATATATTATGGAAAACAAAGATAGATTTATATGGTTTATATATATATTTATATTATTATATATTATTATTTATATATATTGTTTACGTATATTTTTATATTATTATTATTATTTAAATATTTATATAGTTTACATATATTTTCATATTATTATTATTTACATAATTGTACTAAAGTAATAATTATATTTAAATATATGTTTAAACTCGTTAATATTTTATTTTCGTGGGAAATTATATAATGATTATTCAAGCAAATGTCTCTTTGTAAAAATCACCGTATTCTGTTAAATAATGTTTTGATAGGTTTTACACCAAGATAATAGAAAAACTTAGTAGCTGCCCAAAAAAACATATATATATATATATTTGCTAAAAGTAGAATGAATGATAATGTTTTTATAGGTTTTACACACGGGCAATGGAAAAAAGCAGCAGGCTAAAAATCATTGCCGAGACTGATTAAATTATTTGTTTGGTTTGTTAAAAGTCGTGAGCCTGATTCAATTATTATTTTTATTTGTTAAAAGTGGTGAACTATGAGTGGTGTCTTTAATCTTTTATCCTCCATCTATAAAAGTTGAAATTAGTTACGCTACCTATTAAGAAAAACTAAATGAAGAATGATGAGAATAACGTTGTTTATTTTGTAACGGGATTTTGAAAACAACTCAAGATTGTTTTGATTTTTTGTTTTGGTTATTGGGTATTGAATGAAGTATTATCCTATTTCCTCTTCTGTGGTCGAGGCTGCTTGCGCATTTTCTTTAATGTCGAAACTGTTTAACGGTGGTTGAGAATTAGATTTTTTTAACTTCCTTTAACCGTGATTATAATATTAATTTATTTTATAACAATAAAAAAAAGTTTGAATTTAATTTATTTTTTAAAATTTAATAACATAAAATGTATGACCTGAGAAATGTTTGATAGTTATTTGAAATTTAATAATTAATTATTATATGTGTATTTAATCTTCAAATTTTTTATTCTTTTATGATTTAAAACATAGTTACCAAGTTCGATCGAAATATTTAGGTTTGATAGGAACGCCTGGTTAATCATTAAAATTCCGTTCGGTTTTTAGATTAATAATTAATTAATATAACATTATTTATGAATTAAATATTAATTTAAAATATCAACATTTTACTATATAGGAGGATTACTTACTTAATCACAGATGATATTAATAGTAATATTTATATACAATATTCAAGAAAATGGAAATTTACTATTTTTTAATTTTATTTTTGTTTTTAAGGAGATAAAAAGCTTAGAAAATGGGAGAGGGAAAGTAAGAAAATATTAAAAAAAAAAATGGAAAATCATAATGAAATAAGAAATTTTACAATTTTCTAATTTTATTTAGAAATTTAGAAAATGCCACAGGGAAAGTAAGAAAAGACAAAATTTTCTTTCAATGACCTAAAAAGCTTAGAAAATAGGAAAGGGAAAGTAAGAAAATGGAAAATCATAATAAAATTAGATAGTTTACCAGTTTATAATTTCATTTTCGTTTTCAAAAGCCTAAAACATTTAGAAAATGGTAAAGGAAAAAATTTGTCTATATAAATATCTAATACATTGGTAATTTTAAAAAGAATAACTATTTTTGGGATTTTATATAATTTTTAAATATTGTTGTATTTATTATGAAGAATTTAAGATACATACATTTTATTTTTAAAATAATATTTTAAATTATAGTTTAAAAAGGAATATAAGTTTTGAAAAAAAATGATAAATATTGTTTTTAATTCAAAATAAATTTAAAAAAATAATAAATGATAAATATTATTTTCACACGGAGAACATTTTTTTAAGATGTATAGTATGAAGCAGGTCATTTATAGTGTTCCATTCATCGCTCTAAACATCGTCGAAACAAGAATCCCGGAGTTAAAATAATGATTAAAGAACCCAAACTTTCCAGAATTGCCTTAGTTGAAGAGAGAGATCAATAACAAAATTTTCAGCGTGTTTAGGAAGCTTGCATTAAAATGATATAATTGGGATTTTAGTGTTATGATAAACATTGTGATGAATAACAAATCAACAATCAAGTTCCTTGAGATCTCTAAGTCTATGATGCAATCTGTACAAGTCTGTTAAGAATGTCAAGAATGAGAACCATAGAGAAGGGGTTTAACTTGTAGAGAGTCATCTAACTAGTTTTATCCTATACCAAATGTTTTGTCATGATCACTTGATTTGCTCAGAAGGAGGTCATGGTAATAAAAAAATCTGATCTGATCTCGATGGAACGCTATGGTCTTCAATTAATAGGCCGCGGCAACGGGAGACTATTAATATTAAAACATAAATAAAAATATCTTTATATCTTCTAATATTTATTAATAAAATTAAAGTAAATGAACTTATCTTAAAGTAATTAATATTTATGTTGTAATAATAATAGTCTTGATGGTTAAAGCCCCCACTCCCTATCAATTTATTAAGCGTGGATTTAATCCCCACTTCCTATCAATTTATTAAGCGTGGATTCAATTCTTTTGGGTTCATCAAGCTTTGAATAAATTAAATAATTATAGTTTAGGCTTATATTATTATTAAAATATATAAAAAATTATAATTCATATTTTAATAATAAAATAAAATAATTTTTATATTATTATTAAAATATATAAATATTATTTTGAATTGTTTTTGTAATTATATAATAATAATTTACGATGAGTAAATTCAACATTTTATTAAAATACACTTAAATTATAATATAAATGTAAAATCTCATTATAAAAATATGATATGATATCTTAATATAAAAATAACACACACACATATATATAAAATGTAAAATATTATGTTGATAAAATAGATTGAAGAGATTGGAAATATTATTTTCTTTCCAAGTATAATTGTTAGAGATTTGGTAGGGATTTATTTTAGTTACAGATTTATAAATTATATAATTTCAATAATTTTGGAATTTTTTTTAATGTTAAATTGATTTACATATTTTAAAATACAAATTAAACAACAAAAAAATCTTAATTACAAAATAGCTTTAATAAATTTTAGGAGAAAGAGGTAAAGAAGTAAAATAGTTTTACTAATAAATTTTAGGAGAAAGAGGTAAAGAAGTAAAATAGTTTTACTATTCATTTGCATAGATGAAGAAGGCTAATAAAAAAGATAATCATTCTTTTGCTAAATTAACATAGCATAACTAAAAATTGTTTAACATTTATTTTTTCGCTTTATGCATGCAGCAATATATTTACATTATTATTAGTTTGGCCTCAACTATAAGTATTTTTTTTTTAATAATTTAAATAAACTTTAGAAATAAATAACATACTTTTTTATTATAATTTAAAAAATTAATTTATAAATACTTAACTTTAAAAAAAAAATTGGTGCCTTATTTCAACCTTAATATCATATTTCAAAGCGTCGCCAATAAACTCTGCTAACAATCATGAAATATGTAGAATAGAAAAGATAAAATATCATTTCGAAATGTCATTTTTACATTTCGAAATGTCATTTTTACATTATTACGGTTTGATCAGCCTTAATCTTGCTCAATATTAGGTGGTCATTGAGCTAATGCAAGGTGTATTGTTTTGCTTTGCAGTGAAGTGTTGATATTCTATTGTCTTTGCTGGTCTTTAAACCATCACTTTATTATTTATTTCCGGAAAGTAGATAAGATATGTTTTGACACGAACAAATTTGTAACATTAAGATGAACTTTATAACATATGCTTTAGTATGAAAAAAATTGTAACATCATTTGTTTAAAAGAATTTTGTAATTATGTGATGGATAATCTGTTGTGTTGTTTATGTAAGTGCATGAAAAGTATATAACTTATTTTACTTGCGACACATCCTCATTTGCAAAAACAAACTTATTGAAAAAAATAGAATTTTAAGATTATTTGTGTGAGGTGAGAGCTTGAAGTTTAGGTGAGGTGAGAATCTGAAATTTTAAAGTGAATGTTTTAGTGGAACTCAAATAACTTTATTTTTTTAGTGTTTATGCCAAATTAATAGTGCATCTGTAACGTACATCATAGTAATAAAAATAAAATAATTTTTTTTTTAGTGTATTATACCCCTAGTTTTTAATATTATTTCGATCTCACAAAGTAAACTAAGATTGGAAAACATATAAATTAAAACCAAACACATGATATATCGACTCATTAACTCATCATAACCTAATATGTATGCCTTGTCTCTATATGCATGACACCGGTGAGTGTGATCAATATATCTGTGTATTATTAATACTCATAATTCAAATGATTTAATACATGGAGGACTATGCGATAATGGAATATCTCTGGACTGTAGATTTGATTTGATTCCATGGTTTATTAAGTCTCGTCGGAGGTTTATGTGTCATAAATTAGAATCACTCTAATATACCTACATTAGGGACTTTACATCGTATGAGGACATCTGTCTCGTTTTTCGTCGTTAGATTGGAAGGGCTCGACTCTACGGTGGATAATATTGCGATACTTGTTTAGGGTATTGACCACCGCAAACCCTAACTAATTCTTTCATTTATGATTGTGATTTCTGCCGCATTTCTCCTCTACGACTCTACCGTAACTCGATTATGTAGACAAGCATTCATTTTCTCCAATTCCATTCTGCCAGTCACAACACAACTTGAACTAGGTATAATCCTTAAATTCACTAGTTTTTGGCTTAGATTGTTACTGTATGTTTGTGTTTATCATTCAGTTTCATTTATCCTTCATGTTAATGTTTTCAAAAAGGCTAGCAGTTGCTTCACGCCATCTCTTATGGTCCCAAGTATGCAAAAAATCTAGTTTATATATGTCTTTCGTACCTCCTACAGCTGCTGGGTGCTCCCTTTGATACTATTCATTCTCCAGCTTCTCTCGCCAAATTTCCTCTGAGGTTCTCTCTCATTGTGATAGGTAAGCCCCACAATTTTGAAGTTGTATATTATTACACATGCTACTTTTACATCTCTCCTCCCAAGCCATAAGCTTATCCTTCCATTTCTCTTTGCAGGGTTACATTCAAGCCCGCAGAAGAGATGTAACATACGTAACTCAATCATCACTCTCACTTTTCTTTAGTATTTCATTTTTCTTATGGAAATGTTTATTTCTAATGCTTTATTGTCTTATTTTGAATAGGTAACCGCATTTCTTCGACAGTTAAGGGTTTTACCCGATGTGACTCCCGCATTTAGAGGTCCTTCGTTTTCACAAGTTCTGACTCTATCATTTGCCCTGATAGGTACCAATTTTATCCATAGGGTGTTTAAAATTTGTATCGAAGAGGAACCCAATCCTAGCATCAAGGTTTCATGGCATTGTGATCTCCATATTCAGTTTTACGTTATGGCCATAATTCCATTTGTGTTATTTCCTATTGAGTTTGAGGGCTCTGCCCTACTTGGAATTTTTCATGCATTTCTGGATTATTTTTGTAACTGAATGTTGTATCCTAACTGTACCCAAACATAAGAGAAGGAATTTTTCTATGCACAACATTTTTGTTTTTAATGTATATAGATCCTTTGTTGGAATCTTTACTTGCCTCTTTACTATGTACGATTAATTGGAGATCCTCTGCATGTTTTCGAATGATAGCCCATTCAGTCTTATTTCTTAGTATCGTATTTACCCCTTTGGGTTGCCAATGGTAGAAAAGTTCATTTCTCTTTAATGTATATAAATATGATTTTTTTTTCTTTACTGGAGTCTTCTTATCATTCTCGAATAGACTCGTGACCTCTCTAGCTCGAACAATATTTAGTTCTCGCATTATACGTTACTTTTGTAGTGAGCTAATTTCAATATGAATTATATTTACAGCGGCAATTATATTTATGGGTTTTTATTGCACATGAAATCTCTAAATATATATATATATATATATATATATATATATATATATATTTTGTGCTCCAGACAGATTTTTTTCTTTTTTTTATGAGCAGTAATCTATATTATTTCTTTCAATTAATAGAGATCTCTGGACCATCTAGATTTTATGTCCATGTATGGCATAGGTTTATAGATAACGACCAGTTTGGGGTTCAGAGTTTCGACTCTAAACACTGGATTAATAGTTTTCTAGTTTTTCTCTTCCTGTAGAGGGTCTTCTAATTGATTTTACATGTTACTGTAATCACTATTGTTTTCTTGTATACTATCACATAACTTGCATGAATATATCTTTTCATACAGTCTAAATAATTAATGGTACTTCTATGAATTTTGGTTACTTAAATAAAATACAGATAAATACAAATCTAAAAACTTTCAGTGTATAGAGATTTTTCATTATATAATTTAAGAAACACTTTTTGTATAAAAATTATTCTCTCTAAATCAGTAGTTCCAGTTCTTACTATTTTCTGCAGTCTATTAATTATCTCGTTTTCATACTTGTTGATGATGTCCTCCCTATCATGAGAGAGGAAATTACGTCCTCATCTCCACCCATTCTCCACACCTGAGTTGAGTAGGTTGACATATTTTTCCTGAAGAAACCCTGGGACCACCAGTCCTATACTCTTCTTCTCCTGGATTCAGGAATTCTAAGTGTTTCCACTGGTCACCGCCAGCTTAGGAATGTTCACTCTATTCCTATCTCTCCTTAGGTACAAAACAGAACCCCTTTTCGTCATTAGGATGTGCATTTATCCCCAGAATAAAGGTAACTATTCTTAACTCTTTTCTACTCAACCACTCTATGTTCTTGCAATAATTTTTCTCATTGGTCTTCTTTTAATTTTATGGAACCATAATTATTCTAATTTTATGGAACCATAATTCCATACTAAAATTTTATTTTCAATGAAACATAATTAATTTATGTTCATATGTAATCCATTTCTCAAAAAGAAATAATTTTTTAGTCTTTTTAAAAATAAATAACATAACAATTAGTTTTCACTTAAGGAAGCTGTCACAACTTCCCCCTCTGGACGTAAACACCCTCCTCGGTGCTTCATTCCATCTCAATAAGCAATTCTGGATAAGCATCATGAACAAATCCTTCACCTTCCTAGGTAGTCTCATCCCAGGTGAAGTGCTTCCACTACACTTTAAACTGGTTGATGGCTCACCTCTGGATCATGATTTCTCTCCGATTGAGTATATGTAGAGGTTCGACCAGGAATTCATCATCTAGCTTGACCTACATTCAACAATACCCTGAATTAAATTGTCATAAAACTTAGTATTTTAAGATAGGATTTTTTTAATCTTACCCTACTTGAATGCTTTTCCAATTGATTGCATGCTTTGGCCCATGCATGTATCGTTTTAGTAAGGATACATGAAACACATTATGCACCCAAATATGGCTAGGTAAAGCCAATCGATAAGCCACAAGTCCCACCGTCTCCAATATCTGGAAAGGTCCATAGAACCTGGGAGCCAACTTGGTACAAGAGGTCCACCTTAATACGCTTTTCTTAGATTTAATCCTTACATACACATGATCACCCACTTCAAATTATCTGTAAGTTGTTTTATTTTCATATACTTTCTGTCGATCTTGATCTTCATTCAGATTTTTTTTTTTATTTCTCACTTCTGATTCCATCTCAACCAACATTTTTGGTCCAAGCATCAACTTGTTTTCGAGACTATTCCTGCTAATGTGAGTATGAAATTGTGGCCCATACAAAGATTCAAATGGGCTCATATTAAGAGACTCCTGATAACCATTATTATATGAAAAATCTAGCAAATTTAGATACTCTTCTCATTTCGTTGGTTGTTGCATCACGTACATATGAAACATATCTTCCAAGATTTGGTTCACCCGTTCAGTTTGTCCGTTCTTCTAGGCATGTTACGCAGTAGTGAAATTTATTTGGGTTTCAAAACCTGTAAATAGGTCCTTCCATAATGATAAAGTAAACTTCACATCCCTATCTAATATAACAATATTTAGAATTCCATGCAGTCTAAAAATATCTGTCATAAAGGTATCTTCTATTTGGACGGTTTTGTAAGCAGACTGTATGGGTATGAAATGTGTTGCTTTGCTCAATCTATTAATCACCACCATAATGGAGTCATTATTCCTTTTTTATCTTGGTAAACTAGTAATAAAATCTATGGATATAACTTCCCATTTCCATTCATCTACTGGTATATGTTGCAACAATCATGCTGGGTGTTGATGCTCCACTTTAATCTATTGACACTCCAGACATTTGTTTAAGTACTCCACAAAATTTCTTCACATACCATGCCAGAAATAGAATTTTCTTTTTGGTGTTAGCATTTTCTGGTATCATGGGTATCCTAAGTAATGATTGCGGTGATACTCTTCCATGATCAATTATTTTAAACTCTTACGATTTGGAATATATAATTTTCCTTTCAAAGTTAACAATTGATCCTTGTTAATTCGATAGTCAAAAGGTTTTTCTTGTCTTCAAGCTTCCTCCACTTGCTACCCTAAAAATAGGTATTCAGGATCCCTCTCGACTTCCTCTTTTATCTGATCTAAAAATTTTCACATGATCTTATTATAGCAAAGTTCATAAGCACAATGTAGTTTTCTGCTGAAGGCATCTACCACACGATTTTCTTTTTCTCTTACATGTTGTATATCAAAATCAAATTCTCTTAGGAATACATTCCACCTTACTTGTCCAGCATTTAAATCTGCTTACTTAAAGTAGTTGGTTAGGATACTGTGATCAGTTTTTAACACAAATCCTTTTCCTAACAAGTAGTGCCTCCATACCCGGAGTGCATCTGCTACTATTTTTAGCTCTAAATCATTGGATGAATATCAATGTTCATGCTCCTTTATTTTTCTTGATTCATAGTCAACCACTCTTCCTTCTTGCGATAAAATCGCCCCAAGACCCTCCTTAGAAGCATCAGTACAAACCTCAAATTATTTATTAGGGTCAACTACTCTCACCATGGGGGTTGTGGTCAAAAAATGTTTTAACCGTTCAAAACTATTACACCCCTAGTTTTATGTTTTTCAATTTAGACATTTGAACTTCAGTCCACAGGGGGTGGATCCCAAGGGATAATTATTGTGTGGATTTAATTAATTATTTATAAAAAATAAATAAACTGTTTTCAGTGCACTATAACCAAATGAGATTTTTGAGATCACTTGCCAAATCCATGAGGTATGGAAAGAGGCTAAGACTTTCCCCAAAAATATTTCAAAAAGCCTTGAAAGAATTTAATTCTAATTTAGATTTTTGAGGAAAAATCTAAATTCCCCCAATGATGAGGAAAGTAGTTGGGAAGAGTTAAAAAGAGAGAAAATCAGAAAGCAGCTTTAAAGACCCTAAATATGGGAAGCCTAGGCAAACAGGAATAAAATCATCCTGTAATTCTAGACGCAGAATTAGAAACATGCTTTGGGGAGAGCATAAGATTAAATAAGCTACTCCAGAATAGATTGGGGTTGGTCTGTTCTAGAGAGGGATCTCAGCTCGGGAGTGAGTTCTAGAGACAGAAGAACTATAAGGTTGGGAGGACTGGTCATCAGAAGAAGTGGTGTGCACACTGATTTTTATGAATGGTTAAACTAGATTTTGTTGTAAAATATTAATAAATGTTGCAGCTGTTAATTTGAATTAATTTTTCTGAGATTTTTTATTCCTTACATTTAACAGAAAGGTTTAGAAGAAAATAATTCTCTAAACTCTGTATAGTTGTAGGAATATAATCTATGGGGAAATATCATTCAGAATCTCTAAACCATGATTGGTTTAAATATGAAGATATATTGGATCCCCATAAACTATGAATTTATAACTTTAATCTGCTTCTGAATTATAATTCTATCATAACATGAAAGAAAAATTGTGACAGTTGAATAATAGATAAGTAACTAAGTAGAGTTACTGATTGTAAACATTCAAGCATGTGAAATAGTAGTTCTAGTTATACCTATTTCAGGACTACACTATTAAGATTAAATTCTATGAGAGAAAAATATTAACTCTATTATGTTATTAAAAAAAGAAAACATGTGATTATTATCTCATAACATAATTAAATACTAAATTGACCTTAGATGTATAGTTGTATCTATGAGGAAGATGCATCACATACATAATAGAATATTTTCATTACATGAAAATGATAATTATCTGATTTATTATCTTGCTGTGACAGATAGTAACCATTATCATATCTGAGATAAAATTTAATAACCCTATAATATAATATAGTTTATGGAAAAGGGTACTAGATCACTGTATATAAATAGATTGATATAGGAAAATAAGCATTTAAAAGTACATGCAGAATAAATAAATTCTTTTAGCTATGAATACATCATTCTTCCATTTTGTAACTACATTCTAAATAAAAATTTATTAAATTTAGAATTTTTACAGAATTCTGTTTGGAAATATTAAATGCCCATAAAAACCAAATGGAAATAATTATATGAGATTTTATTTTATTGGAAAAACAACAAACGAATATCTGCATTTCAAAAATCAGGTACTTGAAAATAAATTTCCGCAGAGTAATGATAACGAGAATAATAACTCGTTAACCGAAGGGAAACATACAAGCCGATATCTAGTATTCGCAATTTATTCAACTTACCACTTTCCATAAAATGGATCTAGTACGATCCAAATGAGAAGCTCCATAAATAAATAAAATTCGAGTTTGAAATATACAGTTCATCTAACAGAAAATTTAATAGACAGTGCATAGAGAGTAATGATAGTCATCCCCGGGGTTTTTAAAAATAAATTTTTTTACAGAACTTCAGTAAATTATACTCCTTAATAACCATTATAATTTTAAACAATTATTCAAATTAGTGTGTAGACATTCATGAAGTATTATTGTCCCCAGATTCGAAAAATAAAGATGCGCATATACCGACCTGTTACCATACGAAAAATAGGTTATTAGAATACATTTAAGAGGGAGATAAGCCTCTTCTTTCACAAAGGACAAACCATCAGGGTGGATTATTTACCTGCATGAAAAATGAGTACACCCTTAGGATACATAATTTCATTTATGTGTATAAAACAAAAACTCGAGTTGGTTCAAATCTGAGTAGAATTAAAATGGAATTTGAGGAAAGTTAAGTTTCATTCCATAACTACTTATTAGAAATTTTTGGAAATCACTTATATTTCTAAGTGATAATAATACTAATCAAACCCAATAGAAATCGCACAGTAGTGACGTTATATATATATATATATATATATATATATATAAACGTATGAAGGCAACAACAAAACTTATAACTTGAATAGAAAAATGAACATATATGAATGAGAGATACAAATACATAGTTTTATAAGAAGCAGAGTTCATTACATTTTCTCTTCAACTATGAAAAAGTATTAGGAATAATGTAAATTCCAAACCGAGATAGGAGACATATTAAATAATTCTCTTCAACGAGAAGATATACTGAGATATGATTATGAAAACAAATTTTACAGTATACGCTTCAAAAGAGATGGAAATAAATCGCTTCAATATTAGAGACAACACTAAATCGATACTGGTATTGTATTTTCCCTTCATGTAAGAATTGAAATATTATAATGCGAACGCATAAATATGTAAGTTTCATGACAGAAAGAGAAGGTATGAGTTACCTGGAACTCTAAAAACTTCATGATGTCACATACTCTTGACTGGTATGTTGGCACTCCTGAGGGAAGAAGTTAAGAGCAGAGGGAGAGAGAGACCTCAGATTCCTCATAGAAATTTTAACATGAAAAATGAAACTGTAAAGAAGAGTATCCTCGTAATATACTATGGAGAAACCCTAATACATTGCTTATCTCCACCGTCCACGTGGAGAGCGATGCCCAAATCAAACATCTATCAAATGAATAGCTCCTCAAAAGCCAAGAAAAATATCCGTAGTACATATTCAGATTCATGATTTAATGCAACAGTACAATTAGAACCAACTACGCTATGAGGATAGTAATAACGAATGCCACATCATCGGTCTCCATAAACATGCCACTCACATGAACGCCTAGAAACAATAATCGAAAATGCATAAGTACAATTGAATCAATATAACAATACAATGCATTAAAGGAGGTGATATATGACAGGTAGTCCTTTATTGGTCTCAAAATTATTCAAAAATTAAAACCCTAACTACTACATGAACGAACTGAAGTAGTCGAGAATTCATCTCAGTAGTTAGAACGATATGTCTATCAAAGATTTATGACTTAAGAGGTCCACTTAAGGACGATGGATACTAACCATAAATTAAAAATGATTATAACATGAGGATATAGGTAATAAGTAGAAGGTTAAATATAGTCCCTCAATTATATGGTTACATTAACATGTGGTAAGAATTATAAAATGCTCCATACTATTATGAACTTAAATTAAATCATTCATTACAAGGTGGATAAATATGTTAAGGTATTTATTCCAAAGGGTACTATAAGAGGGATATAGTCTTAGTAGAAATTATTTAATATGTTAGGGGACGAAAACTTCTATTATGATGCACAAGTTTAAGAAGTGCAAAGATATATATAAAATATATTGATTGCGAATATCATTAACTTAAAAATTAGTCAATGATATTAAAAGAAAAAAAATATATATATGTGGGATGAGAGATATTAAAAATGGTATCATAGCTCATGTTAGAAGAAAACTGGGTTGTTTTTTTGCTCACTATATAAATTATATATATATATATATATATATATATATATATATATATATATATATATATATATATATATTGTGCACATGTTGCTTTTCTTAAAGGGCAGTAATGTAAACCCGAAATTCAATGGCTAAGGGAGATTAAATTTATGTTGATCTAGGTGATGGAGATAACACGCCAGATCCCAAAGCTTATTTGATGGCTATGTTGCACAGGTTGCAACGAGATGTAGCCGAGCTAAGAAGCTAGAATTACAGGCTGTCATTAGCCAGTGAGGAGCAAGAAAAGCTGATAAGAGAACTGACTTCGCAGAACAGCCAAGAAGGCGAAGGTTTTGGAAGGAGGAGAAAAATAAATTTATCAGATGATTCTGAGGAAGATGACACTACTAGACATCAGTCTAAATAGAAGAACGAATTACAGGGGGAATTCTGAAAAATTAAACCTCCCTCCTATGATGGAGAGAAGAAGGAATATGTTGAGGCATGGTTGTTCAATATGATTAAGTATTTTCAAGTCTACGAATATGAAAGCAATTTGAAGGCCAGATTATCTATCTACCAATTGCAAGGTAAGGCTACCTTGTGGTGGGAGGAGACAAAAATGGTTTATTCCATTGATGAAGAACAGTGACTTGGGAAGATTTCCTAGTCAAGTTTAAAAATTGTTATTTGAATGAATGTTATTATGATGATAAAGAAAAGGAGTTCCATGAACTCAGATTGGGACAACTCACCATAGATGAGTTTGTCACCAAGTTTACAAATCTGCTAAGGTATGTTCCTTATATTCGTGAAGAGAAAGCAAAGGTACAAAGGTTTTTGAACTGTTTGCCTACTATGTACAAGGAGAAAATAGAATTCGATAATCCAAAAACTATGGACGAAGTGGTGAGGAAAGCTAGATTATGCTACCAGTAGTTTAAAGGAAAGAGGGAACATGGGAAAAGTTGGATAAACAAGGGTGAATTCAAAGGAAAGAAACAGAAACCAGCTTATTTGAAGAACTTTGGTAGGGATCATCAGCGAAAAAAATTTAACAAACCAAAGGAAAGTCAAACTTCTCAGTCCCAAGTTGGTTAAAAAAAATAGATGGGGATAATAAGAAGGAAGGAATAATTAAAATACAGGAGCCTTTGAAATGTTGGGGTTGCAGAGAACCTCATCTATTGAGGGATTGTCCACATAGAAATATTCAGATGATTCTAAGAGATAGAGAAGCTACCACAGTGAATGATATAGCAAGGAACATACCTACTATCAGTGCAGCCTTGGAGAATCAACAAGCAGAACACCAGGCTACTATGGTCGAGATGGAAGGTAAGATTGCTAACCAATCTGTTACAGTTTTAATTGATCCGGGTGCTTCTTTGAGTTACATTAGTCCACAAGTTGTAGAGAAATGCAATTCTCAAAATTGAAAATTTCATGATCTTGGTTAGTCCGATTAGCCATAACACCAAATGAAAAGTAACTCATAAGCACCTCTTAAATTACCTCAAGCAATAATTAAATTAAATTATTTTCGAACAGAAGCAATCTAAACATTCTTCCCATAGGCTCATATGATTTCTTTGATAAGGAATGGTGGTTAGAAAAAAGAGAATATGATGAGCTGACAGGATAACATTTGTATAGATGAGAGGGAGCCCTTTGTGCTCGAGGAAAACCAAAACCCCGATCTCTGTAAGGCAAATATACGCATACATCGGCCTAAAAAAAACGGCTAGGAAAGGATATCAAGTATATGTTGTACATGTTGAAAAATTAGGACAACAACTTTGAAGAAAATTTCTTAGACACTTTGCAGTGGTAAGAGAATTTGGAAGTTTTCGAGGATGAGATTCCTCATCTTTCCCCCAAAAAAAGAGATTGATTTTCAATCGATTTGGTACTAAGGCTCATACCCATTTCTAGAGCCCCTTGTCGGAATGAGTCCCCCTAAACTCATGGAGTTAAAAAAATAGATGCAAAATTGTTGGATAAAGGTTACATCGAATGAGTGTATCTCCTTGGGGAGCACGGTGCTATTCGTGAAAAATAAGGATGGAACCTTCGATATGTGCATTATTTCCATCATTGAATAAGTTGACAATCAACAGTGCCATTTCCCATAATAGATGAAATTTTTAATCGGGTGAGAGGAACTTAATTATTCTAAGATTGAATTGAGGGCTGGTTATCCCCAACTCGGAAATTAAGGAGGAAGATATCGGTAAAATAGCTTTGCAAAATAGGTATGGTCACTACGAATTTGTAGTCCTACCTTTTTGGTTTAAAATACTCTTTTTGCCACTTTTATGTCCTTAATGAGCAGGTGTTTTCAACAAGTACTTAGATAAATTCGTACTAGTGTTCATAGACGATATTCTAGTCTATTCAAAAAGTGAGGTAGAACATAATGAACACCATAAATTGTGTTATAAACTCTTAAGGAGAATTAGTTATATGCCAATTTTAGCAAATGTGGAGCTATACTTGATAAAATTCAATATAAAACCATATCATTTACGAACAAGGATTCATTGTTGATCTCCAAAAAGACAAAGCCATAAGGGAATGGCACACGTACTTCTTTTTGATGTATCAGCAATAAGGTCATTTATGGGATTGCGGAGTATTATCTAGTTTGTAGAAATTTTGCTACTGATAGAATACCCCATAACTTCATTACAAAGGAAAGTCACAGTTGGGTGCAGAAAAATGCCAATATAGCTTTGAACAAGCTAGTCTAAAACTTACCATGCTTTATGCGAAGATTGCGGATCTGATAAAGATTTTGTCATCTATACGGATTCATGTAGAGAAGGGTTCGGAGGAGCCCTACTACAGAGTATGTTATTGCATGTAGATCTAGAAAAATTAAGGGACATGAAACAGAGTACAATGTATATGATCTAGAATTGCATTACATTTGTAATTCATGCCTTGAAGATATTGGCACTATCTTCTTGGAAAGGCACCATTGATGACGGATCATATCGATTAAGTATTTATTTCTAAACATATTTGAATGCTTGACAAACCGGATGGCTATCTTTTAAGTGGGTGATATGGATAGAGCATATCAAAGGAAAGAAAAGCCTAAAATTCTTGATGCTCTAAGCATAAATGCTTTCAAAACATAAGCAACGTGGAATTAGTCTATTTTGACCTAGAAGAATTAGTTAAAAAAGTAGCGGGATCAAAGTCCAATTATGAAAATATACAATTGAAAATCTTTAGAAAAAGAGATAGTAGAATACACCCAAATAAGGTTGATGCCATAGAAGCGATTGTACATCCCAAATGTGGATTCTACTGAAAAAAATAAATCCTAGATGAATATCATAAACAACCATGTCGGGACATCACGGATGTGGAAAATATACTGACTGGAATAGAAGAATTGTTTAGTAAACGAAAAAGGATGTAGCAAACTATTTAGCTAGATGCGTGGAGTGTGACTAGTCAAATTTGAACATCGGCACCCTTTTGTCTTTTAAATGTTTGTTGCCAATTGCGAGGCCAAATGAGACACTCTTTATATATTTTATAGCTTGAGTTACTACTGAACAAAAAATATCGGCATGAGTCGGTGATGGTAGTGGTAGATACCTTAACAAAGGCTACATATTTCATACTGTAAAATCCACTTTTGGGATAGCGCAAGTAGCAAATGTGTTTCTAAAAGAAATAGTAAGACTACACGGGGTCCAGATAATTATTTTAGATAGAGATGCTAGATTCATAGCGACCTTCTGGAAAGATACGTTTGGGGGCATGGGAACTAAATTGAATTTTAGTACTGCTTATCACCCTCGAATAGATGGTCAAACTAGAGAAAATCGATTTTGGAGGATATGCGAAATGTATGTGATTGATAAGCCATCCAAATGGGAAGACTACTTACATTTAGTTGAATTTTCTTACAACAACGACTACTGATCCTCCATCAAAATAGGTCCATTTGAAGCACTATAAGGAAGAAAGTGTCGTACTCCTTTTAAGTTGGAACGACACCGAATAAGCTAGTACTGAGCCGAGATACTTTACAAGAAATGGAAATAATTGTCAAACAAATACGAAGAAACATCAAGACGGCACAAGATCAACGAAAATTTATGCGATAAGAAGAGAGAGTGCATCGAGATTTCAAAGTGGGTGATCATGTGTATACGTATGTAAAACCCAAAAAGTACACTTTATCTTTGGAAAATTTTGTGCAAAATTGGCTCCTAGATCTGTGGGCCTTTTGAGGTATTAGAAAGGGTGGGACCGGTGGCTTATAAAGCTGACCTTCTTGCCTCATGTTAAAGTTCATGATGTGTTTCATGTTTCGTTATTAAAAATATATGTACATGATTCTTCTCACATTGTTGATTGGAATGTGATACGGGTGGAACCCGAGAGGGAGTTTTTCCCGGAAGCGCTTCAAATATTGGAGGGCGAAGAAATTGAATTGAGAAATTGAGCAGTGGCGAGGTAAAGGTGCGGTGGAAGCCTTTCTGCTAAAGCTACGTGGGAAAGAAGGCGAGATGATGGAAAAATATCCTGTTGTTATTTGTAGTAGTTAGTTGTTAACAGGGGCCCGGTGTTTTTTTCTTGAGAGGAGATATGTAGCACCTAGTTTTATGTTTCTCAGAGTTAAATTTGAACTTCGATCCAAAGGGAGTGGACCCCCGAGTATAATTATTGTGGATGTAATTAATTATTTGTGAAAAATAAATAAAATGTTTTCTTGCACTATGACAAGTGGATTTTTGAGATCACTTGCCAAATCCATGAGGTATTGAAAGAAGCTAAGACTTTCCCCAAAAATCTTCAAAAAGCCTTGAAGAATTTAATTCTAATTTAGATTTTTGGGGAAAAATCTAAATTCCCCAACTGATGAGGGGATGTAGTTGGGAAGAGGTAAAAAGCTAGAAAAGCATAAAGCGGCTTTAAAGTCCCTAAATAAGGGAAGTCTAGGAAAACGAGGAGTAAAAGCATCTTGTAATTACGGAGCGCATAATTAGAAACGGGGCTTTGGGAGAGCATAAGCTTAAATAAGCTACTCCCGAACATATTGGGGTTGTTATGTTCTTTAGAGGGATCTCGGCTCGGGGGTGAGTTTTGGAGATAGAGAAGAACTCTAAGGTTTGGAGGGTAGGTCATCGGAGAAGAAGTGGTATGCACACTAATTTTATGAATAGTTGAAACTATATCTTTGCTATACAATATTGATAAATGTTCTTGTTGTTAATTTGAATTAAGTTTTAAGGGATTTTTTATTCCTTACATTTAACATAAGGTTTAGAAGAAACTAATCCTCTAAACTCTCTATAGTTGTAGGAATAGAATCTATGGGGAAATATCGTTAGAATCTCCTAAACCATGAGTAAACTTTAAATCTGAGATATATTGGATCCCCATAAACTATGAATTTATAACTTTAATCTTCTTGAATTATAATTCTATCGTAACATGAAAGAACAATAATTGTGATTGAATAATAGATAAGTAGCTAAGTACGATTCTTGATTGTAAACATTAAAGTATGTGAAATAGTAGTTCTATTTATACCTATTTCGAGGACTACACTATTAAATTAAATTCTATGAGAGAAAAATAGTAAGATTGTTACGTGTAAAGAAAGCATGTGATTGTTATCGTGCAACATAATTAAATACTAAATTGACCTTAGATGTATAGTTTTATGTATGAGGAAAGTACATCACATACGAAATCATGAATTTTTCATTATATGGAAATGATAATTATCGATTTATTATCTTGTTATGACGGATAGTAACCATTATCATATACGAGATAAAATTTAATAACCCTATACTATAATACGATTTATGGAAAAGTGTTTTAGATCATTGTATAAAAATAAATTGATTTAGGAAAATAAGCATTTAAAAGTACGGAAAGAATATAAATAAATGCATTTAGCTATGACTACATCATTCTTCCATTCTTTAGATTCTAAATAAAAATTTATAAAATTTAAGTTTCTGAAATTCGATTGGAAATATTAAATGCCTATAAACCAAATGGAAATAATTATATGAGGTTTATTTTTATTGGAAAAACAACGAACGAATATCTACATTTCAAGGGTAGGTACTAGAAAATAAATTTCAGCGATGGTAATCAAAGAGAATAATAACTCATTAATAGAGGAAACATACGAGCCGATAACTAGTATTCGCAATTTATTCAACTTACCACTCTGTATAAAATGGATACGTGCGATCAACGAAGGAGAAGCACCATAAATAAATAAATTAGAGTTGAAAGAGCTATACGATTCATCTAACCAAAAATTTAATAGACAATGTAGAGAGAGTAATGATAGTCATCCACAGAGTTTTAAAAATAAAAATTTATTGTAGAAATTGAGTATATTATACTCCTTAATAACCATTAAATTTTAACAATTATTCAAATTAGCATGTATACATTCAAAGTATTATTGTCCCCATAGTTGAAAAACCAAGATATTGCATATATCGACCTGTTACCATACGAAAAATAGGTTATTAGAATACATTTAAGAGGGAGATAAAACCTCTTCTTTCACAAGGAGAAATAATAAATTGGAGTATTTGCACCTCCATGAAAAATGAGTATAACCTTAGGATACATAATTTCATTTCGAAGTATAAAATGAAAACTCGAGTTGGTTGGGCTCGGGAGTAGAATTAAAATGGAAGTTGAGGAATGATGAGTTAAGTTTCATTCCATAACTACTTATTAGAAATTTGTGGAAATCGCTTATGTTCTAATGATAATAATACCAATCAAACCCGATAGACATCGCACGGTATTGACGTTATATATATATCTAAATGTATGAAGGCAATAGCAAGGAGACTTATAACTTTAATAGAAAAATGAACATATATGAATGAGAGAGATAAATACACGAGTTTTATAAATAGAGCTCATTACATTTTCTCTTCGGCTTATATGAAAAAGTATTAGGAATAATGTAAATTCCAAACGAGATAGGAGACATATTAAATAATTATTTTCAACGAGAAGATAGATTGAGATATGATTATGAAAACAAATTTTATAGTATATGCTTCAAAAAGTGAAATAAATCACTTCAATAGTAGAACAACCACTAAATTGATACTAGTATTGTATTTTACCTTCATATAGGGTAAATATTATAATCGAATGCATAAATTTATGGTCGGCAGCAGAAAGAAGGTATAAGTACCTTGAACTCTGAAAACTTCACGATGTCACATACTCTTGAGCGGGTATGTTGGCATTACTAAGGGAAGACGTTAAGCGCGAGAGGGAGAGAGAGACCTCAAAGTCCTCGGAAAATTTTTAGCATGAAAAATGAAAGCTACATCGAAGAAGGCCTCATAGTATACCATGGAGAAACCCTAATACATCTCTTATATCCACTTTGTCACGTGGAGAGCGATGCCCCAAATCAAATATCTATCAAACGAATATCTTCTCGAAACGAAAAATCTACGTAGTACATATTGATTCATGATTTAATGCGATAATACGATTAGAACCAACTACGGTATGAGGATAGTAATAACGAATGCCACATCATCGATCTCCATAAACATACCACTCACATGAATGCCTTGAAACAATAATAAAATAATAATTATATTGAATCAATATAAAATTACAATGCATTAAAGGAGAAATTTGATATATGATAGGTGGCCTTGTACTCGTTTAGGGTATGGAAATTAAAACCCTAACCACCATGAATAATTTAGTGATAGGAAGTCGTCTGGATAGTTAGAACAATATGTATATCAAAGATTTGCAGCAGAAGAGGTCACGTAAGGACGATGGATATTAACCATAAATTAAAAAAAATGATTATAACATAGAAATAGAGTAATAAGTAGAAGGTTAAATATAGTCCTACGATTATATGGTTACATTAACATGTGGAAGAAATTATAAAATGCTCCATACTATTATGAACTTAAATTAAATCATTCATTACAAGGTGGATAAATATGTTAGTTATTTATTCCAAGGGTACTATAAAGTTCATAGTCTTAATAGTCGTTAAGATGTTAGGAAAGAAAACACATATTATGATGCACAAGTTTAAGAAGTGCAAAGATATATATAAAATATATTGATTTAGAATATCATTAACTTAAAAAATTGATGATATTAAAAGAAAAAATAAAAATGGGATGGAGACATTACTAAACTATTCTAACATATTTGGTCCAATTAAATAATTTTCCTTTCTCTCAAGTGGTAATTGGAAAGGGAAATATTTGATAATCCTTCAATTAATTTGTCCAATAATATCATTGACCCCATAAAGGAAAAATATAATACTGCACGTTTAGGTGCCTACATTCCACAATAATTCTAATTTTCTCTGGGTGGCGATATTCCCATGATAGAAGCCCGGTATGCTTTAGATAATGGATCTGTTCTTTGAAAGGTCACATTTGCTAAAATTCGCATTATAAATGTTGTTTTCATAACATATCAACACTATCCTTAAGTGTTACTTGTTATCTACCATGCTTTTGAATAAATTAAAATTTCATCGATGAATACGAAGACAAATCTATCCAAAAGAGAGGGTGAAATATGGCATGCATCGACCTCATGAATGTTTTTGGTGCATTAGTCAAACCAAATGGAAATACCAAAAATGCGTAATGCCCAAATCGGGTATGAAAGGCGAGTCTTGTAGATGTCCTAATATTTAATTTGGATCTAGTGATAGCCAAATATTAACTATATCTTCGAGAATACAAGCGCCCCTTTTGATACTTATTTTTCTTTATCAGTTTATTGAGTTGTCTACATATTCCATGCACATTCGCATGGTTCCATACATATTCTTTACAAACAACATTTTTCTCCTACGAGGCCACACTTGATCGAATGTACCTTTGTCCAACAACTCTTATGATTCATTTTTTTCAATTCGATTCGCTCTGGTACCTCATTCGATATGGTGCCCGCGGAAATTGGTGATGCTCCCGGCATCAACTCGATAGTGAAATCGATGTCCTTCTTGGAGGTAAACCCTCGTACATATTAGGAAACACGTCAGCGAAATCTTATCACCCTCTTGATGCTTTCCCGGCATAGGGGTCTTCTCTTGAGAATTAGAAAAACCCACTTGAATGGCATATAAGTAACATCCTTTTCTAAGCCGCCTCATTTTGGGTGTTTTGATAGGACGCAACTATAGGGGTTTACGATTCCTTGTATTTCATGATGAATTCCATCTTTCATTTTATAAATATATAATTTCTCTTTACGATCTCCGTGTCAGTGTTTCTCCAATCAATCCATACCTAGTAGTACATCATAGGATCCCAAAGGTAGTACAATTGGATCCACATCTAGCATTGACTTCCAATTTTCGATTAATACGGTTGCAATTTTTGCTAAATTTTCTTTTACCCCGATTAGGCCGGTATACTATCTGATTTTTAATTTACATTTACCAACAATTTAAATATTTCTACTATTATAGGATATACATAACTTAAAAAGCTGGCACATGGGTCAACCAAATAAACGGGTTGTAAGTAACTTACCTCAGTTTTATCTTAGTTCGTTGATAATATGCATGTCGATCCTCCAAAGCTACATTAATCTTGGGTATATTACGGGATACATCTCCCATAGAGGATTCTTGTAGATTATCTATTGTTTTTCTCTTCTTCCTCATTGTGGGCCAGTTTTTATAATAATGAGTTGCCACATTTGACACTATAGAGGTGGTTTCTAGATTTGTCATGTTTAAGAGTTTGCTAGATGCCTCTATAGGGCCTTTCTTTTAATGACCATTGGGTTCTTGGATGGTTTATAGACTTTGCTATTTGAATTCCTTGCTAAGTTCTTAAAGTTATTGTACCTAAATTTTAAATTTGGTAGCACTACCTTTCTTGGTTGCCAATTTTTTCCTATTTCTCCTTTTTCCTTGGACAGCCCAGTAACACATTCTCGCTTCTGAATTACTTCATCCATGGTCCATGGATTCACGGAAATTCTTTCATTCATGTGGGTGCAAACTAATCATGAAATCGTAAGACAACAAACTTTTCATCCCTATAATACATAATGTATCTTAATAAGAAAGAAGTGAACTTGGTTTTGTATTCCATCCATGGTCATTTTACCTTTCAATTCATGGAATTCTCACAGGATTTTCGTCATAGAAGCATTTTTTAGATGTTTTCCTTAAAAATATGCAAAACTCATCCCATGTCCCATCCTTGTCTTCAAAGTTTGTGAACATTCTTGACTTTCTCCCGGCGGAGAGATGGCCTTCTCCCTCAAGCTGGTAGATGACTGCCTCACTTTAAAATTGTTTCTATACTCATAAACTAAAATTATTTGTTCATATTAATCACCAAAGATTCGGCCATGTCCTCCATACTCATCAAAAATAGGTTGTTTAATCTTTTCGAAACTCACCTTGTAACTCCACTTTTTGTTTCTTAATTTATTGTTTGTTTTGACCATTGCAACGGTAAAACCTCATTATAGTTTCTATTCTTGTTACTTCATTGTGAATGGCTTCTTTCCACTCTGTCACTAGTTTGGTCCTTAGCTTGTCATTCATTTTCTTCCTATATATCTATGTTGGCTTGGGTTGTATCTTTCCTTGATTCTATTTGTCAAAAAGTCTCTTGAGTATCCTTTCCTACTCTTGATGAGCTCATTGTCACTCCTTCTTAGAACCATTTATTATTGTAACTACCACAGTGCTTAGTAATATCTACTGGTTTGGTGTACAGTGTTCCTTCAACAATCTACTAGTCTTTTGGTGTTGATCTACCTCCATTGAATCCACATTCGGGATTCATTTAATTCGGGATTCAAGTGTAGGTTCCCTTATATTACGGGGTTTTTTTGTGTCCATCCCACTCCTCATATCGTCTTCTACCATGTTATTTATTTTTGTGCATCTTTTAGACACACAATTTATCATGTTAGGTGACCCCTAGGGTCCAAGCTTATGAACGTTGCTATGATATCACTTGTAACGTACACCACAATGTATAAAAATATATGTCTTTACTATGTGCCACACAACTCTAATATGATTGTGATCTCACAAATTAAACTATGATTTGGAAACATATAATTAAATAAACACATGAAATATTGACTAGTTAGCCCTTCATAACCTAAGATGTACACCTTGTCTCTGTCATGACACACAGTGATCGGTATATCTATATATTATTAGTACTCATACTTAAAATGATTTAATGCATGGAGGACTATGTGATAGAAGTAATGCATGGACTATACATTTAAGTTTGATTCCATGGTTTATTAAGTCACATCAGGGAGTTATATTTCATAGATTAGAATCAATGTACTCTACCTCTACATATGGAACTACGCATCATGCTTGGCCAATTTTTCCGGTTATTCACTTAGTTAGATTGGAGAGGCTCGGATCTACGGTGGAGGATATTGATGTACCCATTTAGGGTAATGACCCTTTGCAAACCCTAACTAATTCTTTCATTACACTTGTGAGTTCCACCACGATTGTCCTCTACAAGTATGTCATAAACCAACTCATTCTGCGAATTCTTTTCTCAGTTCCATTTTGCTTGGTCACGGCCCTTAACCGTCAATTATAATCCTTACATTCACGGGTTTTGTCCTAGCTTGTTACGGTATGTTTGTGTTTATTGTCTGATTGCATTTACCCTTCATGTAAAAGTTTTGAAATGGATAGCGATGGCTTCGCGCCATCTCTTACCTTTTGATAATACACCAAAGTCTGGTTTATGCTCAACCTGTCTTTACAGTACCTCCTACAAGTGTTGGGTGCTCCTTTCTACTATGCATTCTCCGAAGCTTCTCTCACAAATTTCCTCAGAGTTCTCTCTCATTGTGATAGGTAAACTGCCAATTTTGAAGTTTTATATTCTTACATGACCTTTTACATCTACCCTAGCCATAGCTTATCCTTCCATTGCTCCTTGGATAGTTTACATTCACGCTAATAGAGAGATCTTAAATGCAATTAGCCTGAGCTTCTGCAGCATTGTTCTTTACGGTTTCCTTTTCCTATGGGTATGTTCATTTCTAATGTTTTCTTGTATTATTATGAGCAATTAACCGCATTTATTCGACGATCGAATTTTACTTGATGTGATTCACATGGAAATCTGAGGTGCTTCATTTTCATAAGTTTCGGCCTCTCTTGTTTCCCTAACGAGGTACCAATTTTCTCCATAAGTGTTTAAAGTTTGTATTGAAGGAATCGAGTCCTGGCAGTTCACATCATCACTGTCTGAGATTTATTTTTATGTTATGGCCATAATGCCATTTGTGTTATTTCTAGTTGAGTTGAGCTACTGTAATTGGAATTTTCCATGCATTTCGGGATTATTTTTATAAATACAGATATTTGTCACTAACTTGTTGTTGGGGTGTTGTTCTAGAGAGTTAGAGAAATTTTCGATATGCACGGAAAAAAAAATTATGTATATAAACATTCTATTGAGAATGTTTTATTTTGCCTCTTTACTATATGCGATTAATTGGAAATCATCTGCATGTTTTCGAATGATATCTCATTCGGTCTTTCTACCTTACGTATGAGATATATATGCTTTGGGTTATGCAATGGTTGAAAAAGGTTGTTTCCCTTGAATGTATACCAAATATGGATTTTTTTCTTTACTATAGCCTTTGAATCATTCTTGAATAGAGCCGTGACTTACTCTCTAGCCAACGACCGGTATTTAGTTTTCTGTTATACATTTGTTTCTGCGGTGAGCTACTTTCGATATGACTCATATTTAGAGAGGAAATTGTATTTCTAGGTTTTTATTACACTTCCAATCTCCATATGGATTTTTTTCTTTGCTATAGCCTTTGAATCATTATTGAATAGAGTCATGACCTCTCTGCTTAACCGATTATTTAGTTTTCTGTTATACATTTTTTATGATCGACTACTTTCGATGTGACTCATATTTAGGAGAAATTGTATTTCTAGGTTTTTATTCATGCAATCTACGGATATATATATATATATATATATATATATATATATATATATATATATATATATATATATATATATATATATTTCACTCAAACGAGAGGTTTTCTTTCTTCTTTTAAGTATACGTATTATTTCATCTTCCCGGTAGTGGAGATTTCCGAGATCATACTAGAATTTTTGTGCTGTGTATAGCATAGGTTTATATATGATGGCAGTTTCTGAGTTTTCTCTTCCTATAGAAAGGGTCTTCCGTAATTAATTTTACCTTTATTCTTGTAGTCACTATTGTGTCCTTGTATACTATCCATAACTTGCACATGAATATATGCTCTTTCATACAATCCGAAATAATTACTTGCGATTACTTACGCTGACTTCTAGTTATTCAAACAAAATATAGATAAATACAAATCTAAAATACTTTCACCAGTATAAAGATTTTTCGTTTTATAATTTAAGAAACACTTTACGTAATGCTAAAAATATTATGCTCTAAAACAACAATTCCAGTTCTTACTAATTTACACATTTCTGTTATTTATCTCATTTTCACACTTGTTGAGTGATGTCATCCCTACCGCATGAGAGAGCCGATTACGTATCCCGATGTCTCCCTGTGAGTCCACCACGGGACTGAGCGGGTTTACCTAGTTTTTCTGAAGAGACCTCATGACACCTAGTCTAGTACTCTTCTTCTCCGGGATTGAGGAACGCTGAGTCTGCTTCCACTAGTCACCACACGAGCCTCGAAAGGAATGATCACTCTCCCTCTCATAGCCATGTCATACCCACACAATAACATCCTTTTCCTCCTCGAGATTTGCTTTTTATCCCTGAGGAAAGGGTAGTGTCCTTTATTTTTATGTTCAACCACTCTAGTTCTTGGAATAACTATCATCAATCTTCTTTCTTTATTTGATGGAACCATAATTCATATTTAAATTTTATTTCCAATCGAGCATATAATTAATTTATGTTCATATGTATTCCTTTACTGATAAATGAAATAAATGTTTGAGTCTCTTTAAAAATAAACAACATATACAATTGAGTTTTCCACTTATATATCTGTCACAACATCTATGTTAGTTTTCGTCTAGGTGTATTATTGATATTTTTAGAATCTTTTTGTATCTGTAAAGCATAAACTTTATGGCTTATTTTGAAAAGAAAAAGAAAATGTAGTGTTTTAATTTGAACAAAATTATAACATCAAGAGGAATTGGTTGCTCCTTCTCATAAACGCTGTGTAAAGTCTATAATTTTTTTGCCATATGATACATTTTCACTTGGAGTCCAACTAATTGATTGAAAAAAATATGAAATTTTCAAATTGTGCCTGGCTAGTTTCATGAGTTTGGAGTTTTTCTTGCTAATATTTTACGGTAGCTATGTTACATGTTATTTTTTGCAAAAGTACCCATCGAATAATCACATGCGATGGAACACGGTGAGACACGTTGACCATGTTCCATTGCATGTGATTGTTGCTTGAAAATACAAGTAATATATGATCGTTCATGAAGCTTATATTCTAAAGATAAATTATATTTATCTATTTTGGATACAATTTATGCAAAATTAGCATTGTCATTGGCCTTAGTTGCATAAATTTGGCATTGGATTGGCATTAGTTTTGTTTTAGCGTGAAATATTGATAGTTTAACGTCTCTATTAGTCTTTAAACCATAATTTTATGACTTATGATAGAAAAAATTACATAAAATATGTTTTAATTTTAATAAATATGTATACACAAGGATAAATTTGTTCCACTATTTTTGAAAAGGTGAAGTGGATTTAAGTAAATATATAATTGCATATTATACAGTTTCATTTAAAACAAATGAGTGACAACAAAAGAAAATTATTGACAACAAAAATATGTAGTAACAATGATTTTTGTTTCCCTAAATTTGAAGATTTAAAGAGAATATTTTAGGGTAAGTGGAATAAATTTGTTTTTTTGAATATTTTTTACCCAAAATTCACATTGAATTTTCCTTAGATTTGTTTTAGAGTGCAATATTGAGATTTTATCATCTTCAGCAGCTAAAATTATTCCTTAAAGACTCTTTTCTACAATCAGCTTACAATAATTGTTTTCATAGAACAAAATAGCTTAAGCAACATTGTAAACCCATTTGTGTCTCTGTTGCTAAAGGAATTATAGTTCTATTTGTCTTACATATAAATATTATAATGTAGATAATGTAAAAATTTATTTTTATTATTGTATTATAATAGAAGATCTTGGGTTTAAGTGGGGAAATGTTGATAGTTTAGAAAGGATATCTTCCTCCACAGTATTACTACAAGTGATATAGGTAATTTAATTTTTAGAATAAGTTCTATGGAATTTGAAATTATGTATTGTATAAAGTTATGTGACATTTTTTGTAGTTTTGTATATAAATAAAGAATTTATAATTCCTTTGCTTCTTATCTTCACTTTTCAAAGTTACATATTAACGATTTCATGATAGAGTCTATTCTTCATAATAGTCTTTTTCAAAATGGACAGTTTATATATATATATATATATATATATATATATATATATATATATATATATATATATATATATATATGACATTTATGTGAAAGTATTTTTAGTTGTGTATATAAATCACTTATTTATAAGTATGTTGTTTCATATTTTCATTCTCCAAGTTATACATTTTTTATATATACAAATGGTAAATAAGTATGTTGATGGTTAACTAATTTTTCTACCATTTGGTTTAATTTATATAACTAAAGATACTTTTAATATCAACTTGTATTAGATGTAAATTTATATTTTCCATTATTTATTTGATGGCCATATAATTTATTTATGAAAATTCTATCCTTAAGAATATTGAAGATTGAGTTACTAAGAAATCAAAAAGTAAATAAATTTTAATGTTCTTATTTGTCATTTTTTGTTTCAATTTTGCTGATATATAATAAAAGTAAGAAATGATAAAATACAACATATAATAAATTTTTGAAAAGGAAAATCGTGCATCCAACAACACTTATTTCAATAAATAATAAAATGTAACATTCATCATAAAAAAAATAAATTAAATCTTTAAGTTATTTATGCGCTGTACTCTTGATCCATCTTCTGATCCAAGGATTAAAATACATGTACTTATTATATAGTTTCGTTCTTGTCATTTGGTTATTGAACTAGTGATTAACATGTATATAATTGAGCAGTGAGTATGTTAACTCTTTACATAAATCATTGTGAAACTTAAGGGTTATATCCCTCACGTGTTTAACTCCGTCCCGAGATTCGCATATCATGTCTCATACAACCTGTCATAGTACTTATGATTTAACTTTATCCATTCCTAAAGGTTGGATTGGTCAAGATATAATTTCATTTATCTTTTTCAAGATTTTATATATACTGCTCTACCCACCATTGATTCTCACATTAATTAAACTTATGCATTGTTCATGCATCCAGATTTGGTTTGGCTATTGGTGTCCACCTATTCACATTTTCACCGTTCGATCTGAGAACTCTGGATCGACAACAGAGATTTGATAGGTAACTTATTAGGGTAATACCCCTTTCAAACCTAGCTTCACTGGCTCATTCTGTCGTTTTCTCTCTCGGTGGCTACGCAAAGCTCATGACGGGCAGCTCGCCTGTTACACTCTCCCAGCCTCAAGAAGGTAATGGGATATGCTAACGTTCACCAACATTGACACATCCATCAAGTTTCATTCATGCTTTGGGTGTAGCTCAGAACCTTTGAGATTTTATGCCCTTTCTGGTCTCATTTGTTCGATGGCAGGGTTCCATCTATTTTTTCTGGTATTCCATAGAGTTTCGGTGTCATGGATTTCAACAAGGCGCTCCAACTTCGTCCATGAAGGGGGCCCTCCACCGCAAGAGGTATTGAAGTTCTTAAATAATTTTTTCCTCATTGTTGGTAAATAAATTCTAGGTTTTCATTCCATTTCGATCATCACAAGTTCGCTAACCATATTCCTTGTTTGGACGTCCCCACAGCTAGTTCTCGGCCAGTAAGGATGAACATTTTACGTCAATTTACTCTTCGTATTTTTTTTGTTTTGTTCTCTCATTTTATTTCAGTTGGCATCCTCTGCCAATCTCTCATATTATATTTGTTTATTTACATGTATTTCCTTGGTCGAAAGTGCAAGGGTGTTTTTTTTGTTCATCCAGGTTCATGCAATAAATGTTACCTTGGCATTGTTCTCGTGCTTTCAGGTGTTTTGAACTTTCATATTCTCCTTCTCGGGACTATAGTATACATCCCATACTCTCTGTCTAGCACCATTCCACCTCTAAAAAATATCTCATCATTTTGGTAGCCAAACTGTCTAAGTTGCCTAGTGTGAGACTTTGCCTACTCAGACTGCAAAGTGCTATTCTTTTGGGTTCAAAGAGTAATGTAACTAAATTTTACTGTTTCGTTTTAACTTGAAAGAGTTAAATAAGCCCAGTAATATCTTATTTAATAATATTTATGGTTCCCATGGAAATGTTAACTCTTTATGGTTTAATGGGTTTCTTTGCATGCCGGTTCTCTTGCATTTAGTAGGTATTTCTTACTATTTTTGGGTTTCATGTATAGTTTTCCGCTTGAAATAATTCATGTTTACCACTCGGTGTATATTAATGGAATGGTTTAATTTTTTATGTCTTTAATAGTATAATTTCTTGTTCCATGGTTCAGTCAATTGCACGGTATAATCTTTGACTAGTTTCGTGCCCCTTTTAGTGAAATCAGGGTTAGATAGTTCTTTGTATTTTTTACGTATTTAATTTTTTCAATTTTTGAACACGGTTCTTTGTTTGGAAATAAATTCCTTCCAACAATACATATTTGCATACTATTCAAGATTTATTTTAGAACAATTTGTAAAGAAAAATGTTATTCTGTTATGGTTTACTTTCATTCGTTAGGAACAGTATATTTTTTAAATTCTTTTCAGAATGTAAAATAATGGTTGGACCATTTTCCTCTGTCTATGTATAACTTAGTTTCAAGAAGAATGACCAATTCCGGGGTCCAAGGTTTTCACCCACGACCCTGAACTAAAATTTCAATTCCAACTTCATTTTCTAGTTAATTAACGATTCCACAATATATTCCTATTTCCGCTTTTCTCAGTTACTATCGTTTTTCTATTTCTGCTTGTAGACCAAAATTCTTACAAAGGAATAAATTCATATACATCTCATACTAGAATTACATAGTATATAATGCATTTCTTTCTTTACTGTATTTTACACATTCCAGAATACTAAATGTACACAGTATTTAATGCATTCTTTCCTTTCTGTAATACATATTTTCCATATTTTATATTACACAGTAAATGATGCATTCTTGTATGAAACCACCCTTTCTATAACATATGAATTGAATAACTCTACTTACTTATCTTATTTGGGGTGTTACTGATGGTATCCTCCCTTCCATAAGAGAGGCAATTGCATCCTTCTCTTCCCCCGTGCTCCACGCCTGAGTTGGTTAGGTTGACAGATATTTTTAAAGAGATCTTGAGAATCTATATCTAGTCTTCCTTTCCAGAAATATTTAGGAGTTCTGAGTGTTCCACTCATCACTACCGGATCAGGAAATTATTCTCTTTTTATTCCTCCTTTTCTTCCAGAATAGAACCCCTTTTCCTCACTAGGATGTGCCTTTATCCTCAGAGTAAGGGGTAACTGTGTGAAATTTCCAACCACCTCTCTATTCTTGGAATACTTTTACAATCAGTAATTTTTAACTCTTACGGAACCATTCTTCCATAACTAATTTTTTTTCCATAAAATAAAGTCTAAACCATGTTCATTAAGTAATATTTCCAAAATAAATTAAATGCTTTAGTTTCTTTCTTTAAAAAAATAAAATAAAATAACATAACAACTAGTTAGCACTTAAACCAACTGTCACAACTTCCCCTGTGGAAGTAAAAACCATCCTGAGTGTTTCTCTCAAACTCTGCCAACAATTTTGGATAAGCCTCTCGAACAACCTCACCCTCCTAGGTAGCCTCATCCGAGCTGAAGTGCTTCCAATGCACTTTAACCTGGGTGATGGCTCGCCTCCAGAGCATGGTTTCTGTTCGGTCGAGTATAGGCTAAGGTTCGACTAGAAATTCATCATCTGATTTCATTTGCAATCAGCAAAACTCCAATTAAATTGTCATAATTTTTTTTTTATTTCAAGTTAGGATTTTTAATCTTATCCTACCTGCATGCTTTGCCAATGGATAACATGCTTCAGGTCATGCACGTATTGCTTTAGTAAGGATACATGGAACACATTATGTGCCCTGATATGGTTGGGTAAGGCCAACTAGTATGCCACAGGCCCGACCCTTTCCAATACGTGGAAATGTCTACAAAATCTGGGAGAAAAATTGCCACCGGAGAACCACCTTAATGTACTCCTCTTTGGTTTAATCCTTATATATACATGATCACCCACTTAGAATTCTCAGTAAGTCCTTTTCTTATCCGCATATACCTTCTTTACGGTCTTGAGAAGCTTTTAGATTTTGTCTGATATTTCTTGCTTTTGATTCTATCTCAGCTAGTATTTCAGGTCCGAGCATCAACTTAGTATCGGGGTTGCTGCAATTGATGGGTGTACGACACTGTCTTCCATATAAAGCTTCGAAGGGACTCATCTTAAGCAACTCATGGTAACCATTATTGTAGGAAAATTCTGCCAAGTGAAAATATTCTTCCCATCTTGTTGGCTGCTACATCATTTACATGTACAACATATCCTCCAAGAATTGTTTTACCCTCTTGGTTCGTCCATCCGTTTGAGGATTATAAGTTGTGCTGAAATTGATTTGGTTTCCAAAACCTATGAACAAGGTATTCCAGAACTTTGAAGTAAAATTCACATCCCTATCTGATATGAAAGTCTTTCGTATGCCATGCACTCTAAATATTTCTCTCATAAAGATATCTTCTATTTTCACAGTTTTGTAAGTCGACTGTACTAGTATAAAATGTGTTTCCTTGCTCAGTATATCCACTACCACCATAATGGAGTCATTGTGCCCTTTTTATATTTACAAACCAGTAATGAAGTCTAGGGATATAAACTCCCATTTCCATTCGGGTATCAGTATGGGATGCAACAATCTGGCTAGATGTTGATGCTCTGCCTTAACCTGTTGACACTATAGACATTTATTTAAATATTCTACAATGTTTTCACGCATGGCAGGTGAGAAATAAACCTTTCTAATTTTGATCAACATCTCTTGGTATCTTGGGTGTCTTGAACAGTTGCTACGGTGATATTCATTCATAATAAACTCTTTCAACTCCATTCTATTTAGAATATAATTTTTTTCCTTAAAGGTTAGCAATTGTTCTTTGCTAATTCCATAATCCCCAGGTTTTTCTTGCCTTCTGTCCTCCTCTATTTTCTTCTATAAAAAATGGTATCCAGGATCCTTCTGGGCTTCCTCTTTTATTTGATCAAAAAAATAACATTCAAGCTAGTTATAGAAAATATCATAAACAAAACGTAGTTTCCTACTCAAAGCATCCACCACACAGTTTTCTTTACCTTTTACATGTCGAATATGTATGTAAAAATTTCTTAGGAAGGCATTCCATCTTTCCTAATAGAAGTTTAGATTAGTTTGCTTGAAGTAGCTTGTTATGTTGTTGTGGTCAGTTTTTAGCACAAAATTCTTCCCTAGCAAGTAGTGCTCCCATACCCGAAGTGCATGCACTACTGCTATCACCTCTAAGTCATAGGATGAATATCTTTTTTCATTCTCTTTTAGCTTTCTTGATTTGTAGGGAACCAATTTTCCTTCTTGTGATAAAACTTCCCAACTCCTTCTTTACAAGCATCGGTAAAATCCTCAAACTCTTTGTTGGAGTCAGCTACTCTCAACACCAGGGCATGGTAAAAAAATTCTTTAACCTCTCAAAACTATTCTAGCATTCATTAGTCCACTTGAAAAATTTGCCCTTCCTCTGAAAGGAAGTGATTGGGAAAGAAATATTGGAGAACCCCTCAATGAACCATCGATAGTACCCAAGCCAATATCATAAAGGATCGGATATCTGCTACATTTTGGGGAACTCGCCACTCCATAATTGTCTTAATTTTCTCTAGATCAACTGCTATTCCCTCAGCTAAAATAACATGGCCTCAATACTAGATTTCTTTCTTGAAGAAATCACATTTGTTGAAATTTTCATATAACTGATGTTTCATAACATTTCCAATACTATTCTTAGGTGCTCCTTGTGCTCTTCCTGATTCTTTGAATAAATTAAAATATCATTGATAAATATCAGCAAAAAACTATCCAGGAAGGTGTGAAATATTCCATACATCAGCCTCATAAATGTTGTTGGAGCATTACTTAGACCAAAGGGTAGTACCAAAAACTCATAATTCCCATACCTGGTATGAAAAGTAGTCTTGTAGATATCCTTATCCTTTATCTGGATCAGGTGGTACCCAGAACTTAATTCTATTTTTGAAAATACTGTGGCCCACTTCACCTAATCAAATAGGTCATCAATCCATGGTAAGGGATATTTATTTTTGACAGTGAGCTTATTGAGTTTTCTATAATCCATCTACATTCGCATGGTTACATCCATCTTCTTTACAAATAACATCGGTGCTCCCGAAGGGGACATAGTTGGTTAAATATGCCCTTTATCCACCAGCTCCTGCAATTGCATTTTTAATTTTGTTAGCTATGGAATGCTCATTCAGTATGGAGCCTATGAAACTGGTGATTCTCCTGGCATTAACTCAATGGTCAAATCAATATCTCTTCTTGGGGGTTATCCTGGTACTTCTTCTGGGAATACATCCATGAAGTCTTGTACCACTGGTATGTTCTCCATCATAGGATTATTCTCCTTGGAATTGGTATAACCCACTTGGATGGCATAAATCTGACATCTCGTCCTAATACATTTATTCATTTGGGAAGATTTAATAGGACGCAGCTATAACAGTTTCTTGATTCCTTGAATCTCATTGCGAGTTCCATCTTGCATCCTATAATATATAATCTTTGCTTTACAATACACCAATGTCCAATGTTTCTCTAGCCAATCCATGCCCAACTGTACATCATAGGACCCTAATGGTAGTATATTCAAGTCCACATTTAACTGTTGGTTCCCAATTTCCAATGTACAGTTTGGAATTTTGGCACTTACCTTTCTTTTTGCGTCAGTGGCTAGCTATAGCAGCCAAGGATTTTTTAATTTCTAACTTTGTAATTTACATAATTCCACTATCTTGGGGTTTACATAACTTAAACTTGTACCTGGTTCAACCAAAATAGAAACAGGCTCTGTAAGTAGCTTACCTTCAAACTCTATCATCATTGGTTGATAACTTGCTTGACGATCTTCCAATATTGCGTTGATTCTGGGTATATTTCAAGCTACATCTGGCACTGCAGAAGCTTCTTTTAGATTAGCAATTTTTTCACTTCTCCCCCGCTATGGGAAGTTTTTGTAGTAATGAGCCTCGCCAGACCCCCAACACTGCAAAGGTGGTTTTGGGGCTTGTCCTTACTAAGGTTTGCTAAATTCCTCTGTAGGCCTCTCTTCTATAGGCCATCGAGTTCTTTGGTGGTTTCTTCCAAACTTTTTTCTCATTGTATTTCGTGCATGATTCTTAAATTTTATATTCCTAGCACTTTTGAAATTCGTACTGCTTTTCTGTCGTTTTCTTGGCTGTCGATTTTTTCCTAGTTCTCCTTTCGCCTTGGAATGTTGATAGCACATTCTTGCCTTTCGAATTTCTTCACCCATGGTACTTGGATTCATAAATTCAATTCGTTCCTTCATGTGGGTTGGAAAAATACTTAAAAACTATTGGACCTTAGCCTTTTCATCCCTTAGATAAGGAACGTATCTTAATAGGGAACTGAACTTGATTATATACTCATCTATTGTCATTTGACCCAGCTTCATATCGTGGAATTCCCTAGATTTTTTGTCATGGAAATGTTATATTAAGTATTTTTCTGTAAAATATTGTTGGAATGAATCCAATGTCACATCTTGATCTACAATTCTGTGAACATTCCTTACTTCCTCCCACTACAGAGTGGCCTTTTCTCTCAACTGGTAAATGGCCAATCTAACTTTAAGGTTTTTTTTGTACTCGTAGAATTGGAAATACTTGTTCATATTACTTAGCCAGGCTTCTGCCACCTCTTCAGCTTCTCCATGAAAGGTAGGTGGTTTTATCTTCCATAAATCACATTGTAGTTCCACTTTTTGTTTCTTAATTTCGTACTTATCCAACACATTACCAGACAAAGCCTCATTATAATTCCTATTCTTGTTGCTTCCAGGTGAATTTTCTCTCGATTTTATCAGTGGTTTGGTCCTTGGCTTGTCACTTGTTTTCTTCCTACATGTCCCTATTGACACTGGGTTACAACACCCCCTGATTATGTTTGTCAAAAAGGCTCTTAAGTATCCTTTCCTATTCCTGCATCAGGCGTTCATTGTCACTCCTTACTCGGACCATTTCTTCCTACAACTTCTACACAGTGCTTACTAGTATACTACTCTGTTGTTGCTAGTCCTCCAGTAGTCTACTGGTCTGCTGGTATTGATCCACACTCAGCTGAATCCACATTTCAGGATTAATTTCCAGTTGGGGTTGGGGTGTAGGTTCCTCTATATTCTAAGGTGGTTTTTGTGCCGATCCCATCCTCATGTTGTCTTTTGCAATATTATTTATTTTTCTGTGCATCATTAAGACACACAATTTATCATGTTAGGTGACCCCTAAGGTCCCAACATGCGAACGATGCTCCGATACCACTTGTAACATTCATCATAAAATAAAAATATCTTTACTTTATTTACTAGCTCTACTTTTGATCCATCTTCCGAGGCAAGGATTACAATACATGTACTTATTATATATTTTTGTTCTAGTCATTTTATTATTGAACTAGTCATTAACAAGTATATAATTGAGCACTGAGTACGTTAACTCTTTACATAAGTCATTGTGAAACTTAAGTGTTCTATCCCTCACGTGTTTAACTCGGTCCCGAGATTCGCATTTCATGTCTCATACAACTTGTCATAGTACTTATGATTGACCTTTATCTTTACTTAAGGGTTGGATGGGTAAAGTTATAATTTCATTCATCTATTTTATGGATTTGATATATACAACTCTACCCAGCATCGATTATTACATTAATTAAACTTATGGATGGTTCATGCATCACGATTTGTTTTGGATATTAGTGTCCACCTGTTCGTATATTCATCGTTCGCTCTCGAAACTCTAGATCGACAGCATAGGTTTGATGGGTAACTTATTAGGGTAATACCCATTACATCCATAACTTCCTTGGCTCATTCCAATGTTTTCTCTCCCAGTGGCTCTACTAGCTCTGTGGAGGTCGCTCCGCCTCGTTATGCTCACTGCCTCCACGAGGCAATGGGATATGCTAACATTCACCAGCATTGATACATCTATCATGTTTCATTCCTGCTTTGGGTGTAGCTCGAAACCTTTGAGATTTGATGCCTTTTATGGTTTCATTCCTTCAGTGGAAGGGTTCCATCTATTTGGTCTGGTATTCCATAGAGTTTCAGTGCCATGGATTTCAACAGGGCACTCCCGCTTCCTCTATGAAAGAGGCCCTCCACCACAACAGGCATTGCAGTTCTTAAATAACGTTTTTGTCATCGTTGGTAAATAAATTCAGGGTTTTCATTCTGGTTTGGTACTGTCACAATTTTTCTAACTGTATTCCTTGTTTTGACCTTGCCACAGCTAGTTCTCGGTCAGAAAGGATGAACATTTAAGGTCATTTTACACTTCATATTTTTTTTTTGTTTTGCTCTCTTGTTTTATTTATGTTGACCTCCTATGCCAATCTCTCATACTATCTTTGTTTATGTAGAGGTATTTCCTTTGCCAAAAGAATTTTTTTTTCTTTTTTTGTTCATCCATGTTCATGCAATAAACGTTACCTTGATATTGTTCTCGTTCTTTCAGGTATTTTGACATTTCAGTTCCTCCTTCTTGGTAGTAGATTATACATCTGATACTCTCTGGCCAGTGGAATTCCACCTCTGGAACTCGGCTCATTGATTTTAGTAGCTGAACTATCTAAGTCACCTTAATTGACAGACTTTGGGTACTCGACACGCGTAGGAGGTTTTACATTTTGGTTCAAAGAGTAATGTAACTGAATTTTACTGTGTTGTTTCAAATCGAAAGAGTTAACTAAGCTCTGTATTATCTTGTTGAATAATATTTTTGGTTTCCATCGAAAGGTTAACTCTCGATGGTTTAATGGTTTTCTTTGCATGCCTGTTCTCTTGAATTTAGTAGGTATTGCTTAATCTTTTTGGGTTTCGTGTATATTTTGCCACTTGAACTAATTCATGTTTATCCCTCGGGGTCTATTAATGGAATGATTTAAGTTTTATCATATTAAATAGTATGATTTCTTGTTCCATGGCTCAGTTGATTATGCAGTATAGTCTTCAACTAGTTTTGTGCCCCTTTTTAGTCAAGCAGGGTTAAATAGTTCATTGTATTTTTCTGTACTTAACGTTTTCAATTTTTTAACACAGTTATTACTTTGGAAATATATTCCTTCCATGAATACATATTTGCATACTATTCAAGATTTATGTTTGAACAAATTGTAAAGCAACGTGTTCTTCTATTATGGTTTACTTTCATTCATTAAGAACAATATTTTTTTTTTAATTCTTTTCCATATGTAAAATAATGGCTGGACCATTTTCCTATGTCTGTGTATAGCTTAGTTTCAGGAATAAGGACTAGTTCTGGAGTCTAGGGCTTTCACGCACGACCCTAAACTAACAGTTTGCTCCCAACTTCATTTTCTAGTCAATTAATGACTCCACAGTATATTCCTATGTTCCTTTTTCTTAGTTACTATCGTTTGTCTATTTATGCGAGTAGCCCAAAAATTTTTCTCGAGAATAAAGTAATATACATCTCATACTAGAATTACATAGTATATAATGCATTTCTTGCTTTATTGTATTTTACACATTCCACAATACTAAATGTACACAGTATTTAATGCATTCTTTCCTTTACGCAATACATATGCTCGAGATATTATATTACATAGTAAATAATGCATCATTTATTAAACCAATCTTTCTATAACATCTAAATTGAATAACTCTACTTAATTATCTTATTTGGGACATTACTAATGGTTTACTTTCTAACAAAAAAGAGGTGACTACGTCCTTATCTTCCCCCATGCTCCATGCCTCGGTTGGGTAAGTTGACAAAGATTTTGAAAGAGGCCGCAAGACTCAAACTCTAGTCTTCCTTTCTAGAAATCTTTAGGAGTTCGAGTGCTTCGTGGGCCACTACCAGCTCGGGGAATTGTTCCATCTTTTTCTTGTTCTTTATTTTCTCCCACAATAGAACCCCTTTTCCTCATCTGGGATGTGCCTTTATCCTCGAGAGGAAAAGGTAAGCTCGTCTGAATCATCAAACCACCACACCATTCTTGGAATAGTTTTACCATCGAGTCCTTTTTAAACTTTTTATTGAACCAGCTTTTTCCATAACTAATTTGTTTTTCCACAAAATAAAGTTTAATCAATGTTCATAAAGTAATATTTCGGGAATAAATGAAATGTTTTAATTTCTTTCTTTTTAAAAAAAGATAAAATAACATAACAACTAGTCAATAACTAGTTAGCACTTAAACTAGCTATGACATAAAAATAAAATAAAAATCATTAATAGTAAAAATAATAAATTATAAAATAAAATATATAATAAAACTTTACGAAATCGTTGAAAAAATAAGTGGAACCATTTTCATTTCAACATTGTTAGATATATTTTATTTGAATCACTCTAGTGGTGTAATTTTACATCATATTCACCATGCCGGTTGTGAACGTCCATAGGAAAATTTACGCCATGTATCCCTCGCTACCACCTGTTGTGCTACTTGTGCGAGATATTACTGCGGTGACTAATTAGTGTGAGTACGACTTGTACGGTCAAGAAATACCTCTTCTTAGATATTAAGCATACGTTACATGACTTTAACATGAGATTCAACCGACGAGATTGAACGGTTCAATTTTAAATTTATAATTTTACAAAATTATAAAAAAATTAATAACAAAATAAAATATTTTTTTAATTATATTATAATATTAATATTAAAATATAAATAAAATATTTTTTTAATTATATTGTAATATTAATATTAAAACATAAATAACAACGACCTTCATATTAAAACAAGTCGAGTTTGGTCTTCGTTTTCTCTGTCGGTTCCGCACAAGGATTTCGACTTTCGATCGTTCCCTATCTCTCGTTTTCGAACCCCGTGCTCACCCCCGAGCCCACTGTTACATACACTCATATGCTCATTAACCTTAGTATGCAGTCTGGGTCCTGTTGTATCTTGTTCAATTCATGTTTGGTAATTTGGAGAGAAGATTCTTGGTCTCCGCCTTTTCGTATACTCAAAATGTTTTCATCTATAATCTTAGTCATTTGGTTCAATGGCGGTCCTTCTCAATTTCTTGTTCGGCGGATCGATGAATCACCAAAGATCGAGATTTTTTGGGCAGGGTGGCATCGATACGTTGCTCACTCTATTTTCGTGTTTTCTTGCCTGTCTGTATTTCTTTTTAGGTGTTCGGTAATATGGGGAAGCGATGATCACAACCCCTGATCTGCTAAAAGGGAAGCGAGTTCAAGCCGACAATACCCCCTAATAAACGCGGAAGAAAATCAAACTTATAAATTCTTTAAAATTTCGCGACTCGACTATGTTACTAGGAAGTTAGTTGCGATCCGTCGGGAAATCGAGAGGATGGGAAAGAGACTTCCAAACCGACCCGGAAGATAATGAAACCGAGAGCAAATCTTAGACTTGATTACTTGATCCGAGAGAACACTAGGGGTCGCCTTACGCTTTTCAATAGACCATTCGCACTTATTGGATCTCGAAGAGCCTTCTAGCAAAGGCTATACAGATTATTAACCCCAGCCAAGTTCAGTATGACCCTTCCAAGATTGAACCCCGTCTACTGGACATGATGCAGACTATGCAAGATCAACTCCAACATATTAAGATAACTCAATACCAAGCAGCTGATAGAATCAGTAGAGTGGATGACCGGGTTCGCCGTATGGACAAGCAAATCCAGCAATTACAGCAAGTTGACATGCCATGATCTACCCTAAGAGCTCCAGCACTTGTCTCTTCATCTGAAGAGTAGTTCTTTTCTTTATCATGTTTTGTTATGATATTATCAGACTTATATGAACTCTGCTTAGTTTCTTAGTATGTAGATAATTCGATAATAGAACAGATAGCTCAAGCTAGATATAGAAGAATGAAACTTTTTCAGTTTTGGTTTGATTTTCATGCATGAGATGGCCATGAACCTGGTTTCCTATGGGTAGGTTGACGCCAACTTCGATGTTTATATTTTTGTAACCTGCTTTGCAAATATAAATAGAAAATGGGAGGTACTACTAAATTAACAAAAAAAAAACAACGACCTTCATATATATTTTCAAGTAATTAATATATATATGTTGCAATAATAATAGTCTTGATGGGTAGTAGAGCTTAGATGGTTAAAGCCCCCACTCCCTATCAATTTATTAAGCCTCGATTCAATTCTTTTGGGTTCATCAAGTTTAGGAATAAATTAATATATAAAAACTCATGATTCATATTTTAATAATAAAATAAAATATTACTAATTATAGTTTATGTCTATATTATTATTAAAATATATAATTCATATTATAATAATAAAATAAATTTCTAGTAATTATATGTCATTTCTATATTATTATTAAAACTTATAAGATTTATTTTGAATTTAATTTTTTTAATTATATAATAATTAAAATCATTTGTTTCCTCATAAGATGTTACATGTTCAAAATCAGAGTGGTATAGTATGTATGTCTTTGTAGACTTAGTAGTCAAATAGTTGTGGGGAGGGGGCTCCCTTGTTGTAAGGCTCATGAGTTGAGTATGATGACCAAGGGCCTGGTATAACGTTCAGTGGGCATGTGACGAATGATGGTCGAGTGTGTAATGAAAAATACTACGAGTAGTTGGATGGGTGCTCCAATGAGATGAAAATGAAGAAACACAATATTTGGCTATGACGCTATGAAAGCTTGGTGGTTGTGTGACAAAAGAAGTGACGGACAAGAAGAAGTTCAAAATCTCCCAAGTGTTGGAAGTGTTGGTGACAAACTGATATTTAAACGTCACTTGGTAGCCAAGGTCGTATTATGAAAATATGGAGGCCGACGTATTAAAATGTGGCAAGCCCTATGTGATGTGAAGAAGTGGTGGGTCCGCCCATGGGCAAGGCCCCACCCACATCAACATGGGCAAGTGTATATATACATAACGCATTGTTGGGGTTGGACATCAAGAATTCGAATTGGAAGCATCAAGGGACATTAAAAGAGAGTCTACAGATCAAGGAAAAGCATCAACATCTTGTTGATGTGAGCTCCTTCCTTGGCGAGAAAAGGCAAGGCTGCAGCAATGACATGCCAATCACAAGGTCGAGTTGTGAAGAAAAATGTTTAGAACATTGTTTCAAGACATCGGGTCAGCTCGTGCAGAAACACCTTCAGAATAATGTTTCAAGGCATCGGGTCATCCACGTTCAGGAAAACACGTTTGAAACAATGTTTTAGCGTGTCTGGTAAGTTGCTTTTAGGAAAACACATTTTGAACAGTGTTTTAGGGCGTCAGGTCAAGTCGAGTCAACCACATTCAGGAAACGTGTGCCGAACAGTGTCGTAGGGTGTCTGCGTGCAGGATCAGGTTGGGTCAGTTTGGGAAGACAACTCAATGTGAGTTCAAAAAATGTAGAGAAGTGACTGTTGATTGAAATTGTGTGCGATGAAGTGCAAAAAGTGAGAATTGGTGGGCCAAAGCTATGTGATGTGAGGGAGGTCGATTTGGGCACATGGTGAGCTCAAGAAGCACGTGAACGTCATGGGCAACGGCTAAACGAGGGTGACCCAAGTTACCTAGCAGCACGACACCTGGGCAGATTCAGGTAGAAATTCCCAAGGTCGATTTGTAAATGTATGTTTTATGTTGGTTTAAGGATTGAGAAGTGTGGGGAGCTTGGTGAAGAGGTAAACAAAACATGCCAAGGAGAAAAAGGGGATTTTGCTGGATTGGAATTGTATTATACTTATACATTTTATGAAGCATATTATCCGAAAGACTTATTAACAGGGAGTTTCCCCTCCCTTGTATATATGGGCACACTTGTGGATTGATAATGATGTTTATGTTTATTCCACATATTGAAATAACATTTGATTAATATTGAATAGATGTTACTAAAGGTGTAGACTACTAGTGGAGTATTTGAAAAAAGAAAAATTAGGTAGTGCAACACCCATCTATAGAGTATTTGGGAGACTACCATAGGTATAGGGGCATCACATCTGGTATAAGAGCTAATGATATGAATGGAATCAATGTTTGATCCTACTTTTGTTGCACATAAAATGGTATCAGAGCTACCATTTTGGGTCTTTCGATCATTGAAGGAAGAAGGAACACAGTTGCAGGGTTGAAGGTGGTGTTGAAGATGAACTTGTATTATTGGGTTTCTTTTGAGACCTTAGCTGAAGAAAGGAAGTTTTCAGGGCTAAAGCTATAAAAGAATACATGAGAAGTTCGGAAGAATGCCAAGGGAAGCTCTTGGATACCTTTCACAGGTTAAGGTGCATGAAAGAGGAGAACTATCAATTTCAAACTGAACCTGAACTCTTGGAAGAAAAATTCAAAGTGAAACTTCTTCAATTTTGTTGGGAAACGGAGAAATATAGACTTGCAGGTTGTTATAAAGAAGAAGAAAGGGAAGCTGAGACATGTGGTGATTCATTCAAGGATGTTGTAGATGTGGAATATGTCAAGGATGGAATTGATGAACAAGTTGGACCAAGGTTGAGAAAATTGCAATCATCAGTGATGGACGATTCTCATGAGGATGTTATAGAGATGGAAGAGATGAAGGAAGAACTTGTCGAACAAGTTGAACCAAGAAAAGACACATTGCAAGAATTGGTGGATGAACCACATGGATATGTTGCAAATGTGACCATGATCGAGGAGGAACTTGAAGAGTAGGTTGTACTAGGATTAAATACATCAAAGAAATTGATGAGGATGGAGGACACTCACTTGAGGGTCTTCATGGAGATATGACTTGTGTTTCATTGGAGTGTAAGGAATATGTACCACATATGGGGACGAGAAAGAAGATGGCTTCTTTTCCAACACCATGGATGATCTCCCCTTGGATGCCTATTATTAGACCTTGTACATTGGAGGAACAAGTAGCATCGTTTGTTGGAGACCTTGATGGGGCAATTTGTAACCTCACTATGGATGGTTCAAATGCCCTGGACAAGGGTGGAACTTGATGACCTTGTGATGCAAAGGGTTATGCTTAGCCACATGGAATGGCCAGTGCCCAACATGACCTATAGACTGCCTTGGTGGTAGGGCACATTTGTGGAGTAGACTTCTTCATGGCCTACAACCAAGAAGGAAATCTTGGTACGCCTCTAGTTGGGGAGAAGCCTTGAAGGAGATACTCATATGATGGTTGATGGTAGAAGTGACTGAGGGCACTTTACCATGACACTACATGGATGATGACTATATTTGAGTTGGGTTGACTCTGATGAACCCATGGGCAACCAAATTCATGGACATTGACATGAGGTCATGGGAGGACATTTTAGTGGAGGCATTATGCAGGTGCACTTATATGGATGCTACAAATGAGCATTATGGAGGAGTGTAAAGAAGGATGTTAGGAGAAACATGGATTTTTTGATGTTACATGGAGATATTTTATATATGGAATGATGGGATGTTGTTCACGATGAGCAACAAAACATTGGTTGGACAAGTAGCCTATGAGACATTCATATGACTGCAAGGTAGTAGAACTTGTGATGGCACTCATGGCCACTACAAGTATGATTTCTAACGCTTTAGATATGATGAGGCATGGAAGTTCATGATGATTCGAATTTATTCGAGGCTTCATGTTATGGTGATCTTGTAGTATCTGATTCATTGAGGAGCTGAGGTCAGGAGTGGTATTGACTTTGATGTATTACGGGATGCATATTGTTCAGCACATTTATGGGGTGTGTTTGGGAGGAGTCACTTGATGGATATGATTGAGCTAGGAAACTTTGAATTTGATGAAGATGCAACGATGTAGATGCCTTGGTGAGGTACACTTGGGCATGGGTTAAGTCTACTTGACATCGCCACATTTTTTACACGATGGATGAATATTGCAGAAGGGATGAACATTACTTCATGGATCTGGATATGGCACTTTGATTGATTAGATGAGAGGGGGACCTATTAGTTTTGATAATTCTTGGAGGATGTGACTACTTGGCACATCGGTAGCACATGGATTAGCATCATGGAAAACATGTTGTGGATGAGATGGACGACACTTCATGGACTCAAATGATCAGGTGATCATGTCCTAAGTTGAAAAAATGCTCAAAAATGAAATTTCTCATAATTGGTTGAAACCTAAACGACTGAATAGGCATCTTCGTTGTGATTCTGGCACCACAAAAAACACTCAAATCTGACGTCGCATGTCAAAGTTATGCAGGTTTGAAGTTTTCAGTAACCTTCAAAATCTAGTTTGACCAGGGTTGACTTTGACTTTGGAAAATATTAAAAAAGAATATTCCTTGGAATATTCTAGGAATATTCCTCGTAATATTCACCAAAATATTCCATGGAATATTCCATTTGGGCAAATGAAGGTTTGACAAGTGGCATTCAGTGACTAGTCAATGCTTTGACTTTTATTAGGCGGGCCAATCATGGGCTAACACGTGGTAGGCCGGAAGACTGCCACGTGGCCCCCTAGTAGGTAGAAATTTTTGGAAGCATTAAAATTTTTTTGTCCAATAGGTTTGAACCATATAACTCTTCCACAGATGGCCCGCATATTACCGTTTCACCATACCTTTGTTTCTTAAACTGTATGGGAAAAGATTTTGATGTATGGTGTGTAAAAGAATTGGGGGGGAAATGGAAGGGCTAGCCCCAATGGCACATAACCCTGCGCCATAACCTTGGCCTTAAGGCCTTAGCTCTGACAGTTAAGTGGCGGTGACCCATAGACTGCTAATGTGTCCAAGCTCGGAGTTACAATTAATGACACAGTCTTTTAGTTAGCAGATATTCTGGCAGTTCAAGTGGAAGCCACCACATGTGGCCATGTTTCAAACATTATATGCCACGATTTTGAATTTCCGCCGGTTGTTACATTAACCACCATGCCAAACTGCGGAGGGTGTGGACATGTGTCCACCCTAACCACCCAACAATAAATGCTAACATTTATTGTTTTGCCATTCTGGAGTGCTTCTGCCAAATTCATATTTTTGGCCATTTTTAGCAGGGTTAACTCTAGTTAATCCATTTTTGGTGGGATTTTCACTTGACATTGGGAAGGATCTTGTTTTAATGATAAATTCTCCAATATTGGACAAATTTGGATAAAATGTTGGTCAATTTTGGGTATTCTGAGCACTCTGGAGCCATTGGAACAGGTTGTAGAGCCAATAGATGTGTTTTTCAGCCATTTTTTCTTCAGGTAAGCTTGGAGAGCCATGAGGGCCATGAGGGAAATGGAGCCACATTGGGCTATACTTCACTGTTTGAGGTGAAATAAAGTCATTCTTAGCTTATTTATACCTTCTGAATTCATTTTCACAGCAATTTTTTCCTGTTTAGGCCTTTTTCTCACTGTAAAACTAATTTTAGCATCATAATATAGCAAGAGTATGCCCATTGGGAGCCTTGGACCCAACAGATATAGCCTAGGAGTGGTGAAATGCCTCATCATGTTGTTGTGTTATTATGGTGAAGTTATGCTGCTATGTATTTTACATTTAAGATGTTAAACAGTAGTTTTAATTAACATTCCTCACACATAAACTCAAAAATAGTTACCAAAAACACTTTGTTTAATTTGCAAGACATGACAAACAATTTGCACACTTAATTAAATGGAAATGAATACTTTGAACAGTAGTACAAATAATTTCATTTTCAGATAAGATGGTATCAAAGCTTAGGATTTGAGTCTTAGGAGCTAGAGTTTTATTCAGCATTTATTTTGTGCAAAGATATAGTTGATTGTTTGCAAGTTTTGATGCTTACTAGGCTTAAAATCAAGAGACGTGAAGGACAGTTGGTTAGTGTACAAAGTAATCCATAACCAAGAAGGGCTAGAGAGCCACCTCTAAGAGCCATAGAAGAAGATTCAAGCATGTCCTAAAGAGGGGGAGAAGCTCTTGAAGATATGGATCCCAAAGAAGAGGAACGGGTATTCTGAAAATATTTCCTAGACATGACAATGATGGTGAGGATACTCTACCAAGAAAGGAATGATAGGCTTGTAGAAGAAGGGTCTAAAAACTAGAAAGAGGGAGAGGTTTCTTTAGGAGGAAATAAAAGTGATGTCAAGTCAAAGAAAGGCCACGAAGGAAATGGTGATCCACCATCCCCATATTCATCCTCTTCCTCAACTTAGGTGAATCAATTTAACAAGTCTAAAACCACTGGTAAAAGTCCATTTTTAAAGCTTGATGTTAAATTTGAGTTTCCTATGTTTAACAATGAATTCACTGCAAAGAAAATTGACAATTGGATAAGACACTGGGAAGTTTACTTGAGGATACAAAACCTTCATGAGGACAACACCAAGATTCAGTTAGCCTCTTTTAGAATGGAAGGAGGAGCATTGGTATGGTGGGAAGTCAAGACCAAGGATGAAAGGAAAAAAAATGGTAAGATCACTTTATCATGGGCTGAATTTATTTCCACAATTAAGCAACAATTTTATCCATTAGCTCATTTACAAAAGGCTATCATGAATTGGCAAAGTTTTAGACAACTTAAGGGGAAAAGTGTTCAAGATTACACTCAAGAGTTTAGGAGAAGGGATTTACTACTTGGAATTTATTTTCATAGTCAAGATACCTTGCTGAAATATATAGGTGGTTTACACAATTACATCATTCATACTATCCTTATGTTCAATCCTACTAGTCTAGACGAAGTTTGTGTACAAGCTACGCATTTAGAGGATAGAGGGAAACAATATTTTGATGGGAATATGGATAGTGAATTGAAATTCAAAGGGAGGAAAAGAAATTCAAACTCCAGGAAAGAAAAAGAAAATTTATTTTGTAAAAATTTTTCCAAAACAAGCCACGATGAAGACCATCACTAGAAACTTCATCCGGAGCTGAAGCCAAAGAAATTTAAAAATAAAGATAAGACCAAAGAAAAGGGAAAAAATGTTGCAAGCTGTTAAAACAAGACTTAGAGTCCAGATCGGGTGATGAAACTAAAAGCATAGCCATGGTACTAAAGAACATAAAGGGGAAAGAGATTGTAAATCAAACAAATCCCAGTTCTAGCACTTTAAACTATCACATAGAAGCTGAAAATGAAAAGAGGAGGATAGAGTTGTTTCATGTGAGGATAATCGCCAAACACACAAAGATAGACACACTATTTGATAGTGGGTCACAAGAAAATCTCATCACAGATGACTTAGTCAAGAAGCTAAAACTTGAGACCATACCTCATCCAAAGCCATATCCACTTAGATGGATTTTCAAGGATGTTAATTTACAAGTCTCAATAAAGTGCATGTTGCGGTTTGCCATAACAGCTCATTATGTTGATTTGGTTGAACAGGATGTGGTACCGTTTGACATTACTAGTGTGGTGTTGGGTAGTCCATATTTATATAACAGAGAAGCGATGTTCCATCGCCATGAGAACAAGTACCATTTGTTGAAGGATGGTAAGGAGTTTATTGTGAGAGCACATCAGAAGAAGGTAGAATCGTCTTTAGTGAACGTAGGACAATTGAAAACGCTTATCAATGCAAGTCAAAATTTGACTTTGTTGATGGTTAAGAAAAAATATTTTGTACATAATATTTTTCATGTTATTGCTGATATAAATGATGATATGTTTCAGCCTAAAAGCAATTCATCTTGGGAATATGACAAGATGTTGCAGAAAGTGTCTTTGGTGTCAATCAGTGCAAAGAACAAAGTGTCGGTGCAGAGTGGTGCAAGAATCCAAAAGATGGAAAGGCATGAAAGCAAAGAGGACGCAAATTTCAGCATGAGTCAATGATTGTTTCAAAATCGCAAGTTGGTATGGCGAGAAAACTTGGTCGGGATTTGACACAAGTACATGGCCCATTCAACAAAAAATCGCCATGAGGATAGTTGGCAAGTTGAATCTCAATTTCAGTTTCCTTTGAAGATAGACCATTGTAGGTACAATATGTATTCTACAAATTTCAGTTTATGTTCTACAAATTTCAAAAATTTGCATCATGACATAGTCAATGTTAGCAACAGATAGTCAGAGGATTCAAGGAAGAATTTATATTTTTATGAGAAGCTCAATTTCATGAAGTCGGGAAGATTTCAGCGGTTTAAGGTTGGAAGAGTGGAGAATCAGTCTCCTCGTCTTCATTATCTGTAAATCAGAGAGCTTTTGGGGTCCAAAAGCTTCCCATTTGGGAGGTGTCAGTAGCTGATCATATCCTAAGTTGAAAAATGCTCAAAAATGAAATTGCTCAGAATTGCTTGAAACCTAAACAACCAGATAGGCCTTGTCGCTGTGATTATGGTTCCATGAATGACACTCAAATCTGACGTCGTATGTGAAAGTTATGCAGGTTTGAATTTTTGAGTAATCTTCAATAATCTAGTTTGACCAGCGTTGACTTTAACTTTGGAAAATATAAAGAAAAAGAATATTTAGAGGAATATTCAGTTGACTTTGAATTTGGAAAATATAAAAAATTAATATTCCTTGGAACATTTTGGGAATATTCCTCAGAATATTCTTTTTTTTATATTTTCCAATGTCAAAGTCAACGCTGGTGAAACTTGATTTTTGAAGGTTATTGAAAACTTCAAACCTGCATAACATTCACATATGACGTCGGATTTGAGTGTCGTTCACAGCACCATAATCACAACGATGAGGCCTACCTGGTCATTCAAGTTTCAACCAATTCTGAGTAGAATATTCCATGGAATATTCCATCTGGGTGACTGAAGGTTTGACAAGTGACATTTAGTGACTGGTCAATGGGTTGACTTTTATTAGGCAGGCCAATCATTTGCTACCACGTGGCAGGCCCAAAGGCTGCCACATGGCCCCCTGGTAGGTAGAAATTTTTGGAAGCATAAAAATTTTGTGGTCCAACAGGTTTGAACCATAGAACTCTTCCACACAGGGCCCGCGTATTATTTTTTTACCATACCTTTGTTTTTTAAACTGTATGGGAAAAGCCTTTGATGTATGGCGTGTAAAATAATTGGGTGGAAAATGGAAGGGCTAGCCCAAATGGCACATAACCCCGTGCCATAACCTTGGCCTTAAGGCCTTATCTTTGACAGTTAAGTGGTGGTTACACTATAGACCGCACATGTGTCCAAGCTCGGAGTTACAGTTAATGACATAGTTTTTTAGTTAGTGGATATTCTGGCGGTTCAAGTGGAAGCCACCACATGTGGCCATGTTTCAAACATTAGATGCCATTGTTTTGAATTGCTCCCGGTTGTTACGTTAACCACCATGCCAAACCACAGAGAGTTCGGACATGTGTCCACCCTAACCACCCAACAATAAATGCTAACGTTTAATGTTCCGCCATTCTAGAGTGCTTCCGCCATATTCAGATTTTTGGCCACTTTTAGTGGGGTTAACTCCCATTAATCCACTTTTGGTGGGATTTTTACTTGAAATTGGGAAGAATCTTGTTTCAATGATAAATTCTCCAATATTAGACCAATTTCACGAAATTTTGGTCAATTTTTGGTATTACGAACATTACGGAGCCATTGGGAGCAGGGTTGCTGAGCAGCGACAGGTGTTTTCAGCCATTTTTGCTTCAGGGAAGCTTGGAGAGCCATGAAGGCCATGAGGGAAATGGATCTTCATTGGGCTATACTTCACTATTTGAGGTGAAATAAAATTCATTCTTCGATTATTTCTACCTTCTGAATTCATTTTCACAGTAGGTTTTGCCTGTTTAGGCCTTTTTCTCACTATAAAACCAATTTGAGCATCATAATATAGCAAGGATATGCCCATTGGGAGATTGGACCCGGCAGATGTAGCCCAGGAGGGGTGAATTGCCTCATCATGTTGTTGTGTTGTTATGGTGAAGTTATGTTGCTGTGTATTTCAGATTTAAGATGTTAAATAGTAATTTTAATTAACATTCCCTCACACATAAACTAAAAAAAAATTACCAAAAACACTTTGCTTAATTTGCAAGACATGAAAAACACTTTGCACACTTAATTAAATGGAAATGAATACTTTTAAATACAGTACAAATACTTTCATTTTCAGATCACCAAACATGGTGTATTTTAGCTTGGATGGGATTGATTCTTGATTGAGTTGATGGATGTGATAGAATGGAGAAGGAACAACTCACGCATGGTATGAGGATGGAAATTCTCATGATGAGGACATTATGGTTAGATTAGCTACCCAGCTAGTTTGATTTATTGGAACACGCAGTGTGCATAATTATGTTAGATGCATAGCAGCTTTTTTTAGTTTGAGTTGGTTGGAGTAGTTGATGCAAAGATTCACATGAAATTGATGATACATGATGGGTTGACACGATATATTTCACAGCAACATGGGCCCTTGATGAGTAGATTGACTTCCAACGATGGCATAGCATGTGGTAACTATGGCATATGTGTTGATGATCATGGATTGAGGAGATATTTCATGGATATGTTAGACATGAACCTTGATGGTATATGCAATGGTGTTGCAATGATATTGTGTGATGATACTTTGCGGCAAAGGTTGCGAAAATATATTGTGACAATGATGGTAGCACTATCAGGGACGATAGTCATACTTTATGTGGGGGAGTATGTAAGGCCCACGAGTCGAATATGATGACCAAGGGCGTGGTATAGTGTTCGGTCGACATGCGGTGAATGATGGTCGAGCATGCGATGAAAACTACTACCCATAGATGGATGGGCACTCTAGCAAACAAAAATGACAAAACACAATATTTTGCTATGATGCGACGAAAGCTTCAACTTCTCCAATATTGGACCAACTGCACAACATTTTGGTCAATTTTGGGTATTCTAAGCATTCTGGAGCCATTTGAATAGGTTGCATAGCCAACAAAGGTGCTTTTCAGCCATTTTTACTTCAGGGAAGCTTGGAGAGACATCAAGGCCATGAGGGAAATGAGCTGCATTGAGCTATACTTCAGTGTTTGAGGTGAAATAAAAGTCATTCTTAGCTTATTTCTACCTTCTGAATTCATTTTCATAGCTATTTTTTCTTGTTTAGGCCTTTTTCTCACTGTAAAACCAATTTTACCATCATAATATAGTAAGGATATGCCCATTGGGAGCCTTGGACCAGGAAAATGTAGCCTAGGAGGGGTGAACAACCTCATCATGTTGTTGTGTATTTTAGATTTAAGATGTTAAACAGTAATTTTAATTAACATTCCCTCACACATAAACTCAAACACAGTTACCAAAAACACTTTGTTTAATTTGCAGGACATGACAAACACTTTGCACACTTAATTAAATGGAAATGAATACTTTGAATAGCAGTACAAATACTTTCATTTTCAGATCACCAAACATGGTGTATTTTCATTTGCATGGGATTGATTCTTGAATGAGTTGATGGATGTGACAGAATGTAGAAGGAACACCTCATGCATGGTATCAGGATGGAAATTCTCATCATGAGGACATTATGCTTCGATTAGCTAACCAACTAGTTTGAGTTGTTGGAGCACGCAGTGTGCAGAATTATGTTAGATACATAGCAGCTTTTGTTATGTTGAGTTAGTTGGAGTATTTGATGCAAATATTCACATGAAATTGATGATATATGATGGGTTGACATGATATATGTTGCAGCAACATGGGGCCTTGATGAGGAGATTGACTTCCGACGATGGCATAGCATGTGGTAATTGTGGCAGATGTGTTTATGATCATCGATTGAAGAGATATTTCATGGATATGTTAGACATGAACCTTGATGGTTTATGCGATGGTGTTGGGATGATATTGTGCGATGATACTTTGCAGCAAAAGTTGCGAAAATATATTGTGACGATATATTGTCACAATGATGGTAGCACTATCGGGGACGATAGTCATACTTTAAGTGGGGGAGTATGTAAGGCCCACGAGTCGAATATGATGACCAAGGGCATGGTATAGTGTTCAGTGTACATGCAGCGAATGATGGTCGAGCATCCGAAAAAAATGACTACCCATAGTTAGATGGGCACTGTGGGAAACAAAAATGACGAAACACAATATTTGGCTATGATGCGACGAAAGCTTCGTGGTCATGCGACGAAAGAAGAGAGAGATAAGAAGAAGAGTGAAATAGGCTAAGTGTTGGAAATTTTGGTGACGAACCAACGGTTAAACGTCACTTGGTAGCTGTTAGCACTCAAATCTACCTCGGGCTGAAATGAAGTAAAACTCAAGGCTACATCAAACCACGCTCAGCCTCGTAGCTAGCCCTACGAGGACAGGAGAGGGCTCTCTCCGTCAATCTCGAGAAAATAAGCAATAGAATGCGAGATGACTTACAATAAGAATTGATTTTAGGCTAGTAAAGGGATAGGTATGTTTGATTTTTGGTTTTTTGGGTTTTCGCTGGAGTAATGGGAAAACAAATTTTGGGTCCGGGGATAAGGTCAGACCTTTGCAGAGTTCAAGCTGGGGCGAGGTAGGTGATGATCTTGATGCTTTAAATTGAATTTATGGATAGATTAGACCGACGAGGAGCTGAAGAGGGAAAAGAAGAACTTGGATCCTCTCCAAACAGCTGAAAACATATAGAACTAACTGAATTCAAAGGCTAAGCACTGTAAACAATGGATTCAACCTTAATCACTCATTCAACTTAGTTCAGAAGCATAATGAAATGATGGCATACATTAAACATGAAGAAACTTACAGTAAACAAAGGAGAAACATCATCAAGAACAGAACACCACAAGGATCCCAACAAGTGCCACAAAACCCCTGATCTTTCCTTAGCCAAAATATGAAAAATATGTACAATGGTATCCAAAGTATCCCAAGAGTCCAACCTGTAGAATGCCTCAGAAATTACAATATATAGATCACTCTAACCCCTTTCCCCACCTCTAGGGGTCGAATTCCCTCTTCAGGGATCAGTTTCAACCAATTCTAATCATGGAACTACAATCTAGGCAGCTAACAAATTGCCTCTAAAAGAGTGGAAACTGATCCATTACATGATTTTTTACTCATTTGAGAGTGAATCTTCTAGAAGAGATAAAAACAAGCCAAAGTTACATGCCAAACATGAATTTACATCATAACAACCCAAAAATTCTACCCATAAGAAAAACTGGTCCATAATAGGCGAAATACTGAGCTGGCAGCTGAAAACTCAGAAAAATCTCTAGGTGGGTCGCTCCTGAACTGCGTGGGTCGCTCATGTTCCAGGCTGATTTTGAGGTAGCTCCCGACATCCAAATTGAGCTCATGATATCTCGTTGGAAAGCCCTGGATGTATACTTTCCAACCCAAGTGGAATTTCTGAATTTGGAGTTGATTTGACCCCTCAAAACTTCATTCTCCCAGAGGTACTTCCTGCTGGTGCAAAAGGTGGCAGCAAGGTGGTTTTCATGGTGTTTTTGAGCTGTTTGACCATCCAGATTTTGTTGAAATGCTAAGTTGACTTCAAAGGATGCATAATTAACCATGGAAAATCCAAAAATGTAAAAATCTCCTCCAGAAAGTGTCTCAAAAAAATGCGAGCGCATGAGCGCGCGACCCACGTAGCTGCAAAACCTGTTTTTTAGACCAAAAATTTGAAAATGACAAAATTTTCTCCGAATTTGCCCAAATTCGGAGCGGAGGTCCTCCATCATGTTTCCTGCCCATTCAATGAAGCCTCGGCCAAAATCCGAAGTGGATTAGGCCTTTTCCGCCGTCGAAGTGCCTTGCGCAACCTCCTCTTCATGATCCTCATCCTCGCTTTGCAAACATGCATGCGAGCCCAGTAATGGCCTTTCATGTGGCGAAGCAAGTCTTTGTCTCGATTTTCCTTCGCCAACAGCTTCTCCAGATGTATATTTACCCGCATGAGTACAGTATCTCTGTCAGCTGGTGTCATGTCACCGGGCCTCTTTCGATTCCACTGTCTGTCCTCACGGATTTGGCGCACCTCATAAAATGTGAGCTCATCCTCTAGCTGTTTGTTGCGCTGCTCCAAATAGTTAATCACCCACTGAGCCTTCTGCAATTGGTCTTTCAGCTGGTCATTCTCGGCCCTTTGCTCCTGGATGACTTCCCTCAGCTTCGAGCTAGGAGAGCCCGTATCAACATCAATGACTGTCAAATCTATGTCCCGGCCTCCTGATGGGCCTTCATCATGCATGGGCCTCTTGTCCCTATCTTGTACCTGTACCTGCACTGAAGAAGAAGGCGAGACCCTTTCCACATCACGTGGAGATAATACTGGCCGTGTCGATGAAGTCGGCAAGACCCCTTCCACCTCACGTGGAGATAGTACTCGCCGTGTCGCTGCAAATAAGGCCCTGTGGCCTCGCTGATATGTCTGAACCAAAGGAGTGCTGATATGCTCAACCTCAACTCTATCCGGCTGGTGTGAAGGCTCTCCCGCATCATGAACTGTCTCGGGAGGCTGTTGTGGCATTCTGAAAAAGTCTCTAGAAATGAAATCCTCCCAAGTGATGCCCTGCTCCGCCAACTGATGTAACACCAAGATTTTGATCAAAGTGAAATGGTATATACTCCTGTACTGCTGCACTGGGCTCGTCTTCTTCTGCACAAATGTCACCATCCTCTTTATGTTGCGGTGTATGAAATACGGAATATTCATCATACGCACCCTTGTGAAGTGCATCAGCAAACGAACATGATATGAGAAAAGACGAGCATACCTGCCCTCACAACTAAAATACTGAATGATGAGCCTCATGAGTGGTGCATACTCATCTCTCAAGAATTTGAATGGAAAAAATCTGCTTAAGTAAGCCACATATCCAGTTTTAATGTATGGCTCATAGTGAAATTTCTCTAACTCCTTACCCTTGCTCCATTCCTCGCCTATGTTCGGTATGCCAGTGGCTTGAGCAATAGTCAAAGGTGATACAATGAAATCAACCCCAGCAAGGCTTACCCGATCACCCCGTAAATGAAGAACAAACAGACGTGCTAATTCACGATGAGGTCGGGTTTGTGAAACCATCTCACAAAATCTGAAACATGACAAGAATCGAAAACAATCCATAGCTAATGGACATGCCTGCAACCGAGCCAAAGAAGTAGGCTCCTCTCTGCGATGATCACCACTTCTATTTTCTCTGCGGGAACCGCGTGGCACATTACCTTCAGCCACCGAATCACTGCCTGACCCTGGCTCATATTCTGACTCTGTCTCTGACATATCTCTGATCAAGCTTTTGGCAATGTGTATACTGATATGAATGCAGTGAAAGCAAAATTAGGATGTATGTTTTAACACCCAACCAATATTCGCACCGTCAAAGCACCATCAAGGAATCAAATCATGGATAAAATCTCAGCTTTAAATGGATTGGAAAAGGCACAATCTCTGTTTTGAATGCCAACGAAATTTTGACCAAATAGGAGCAGGCAACCTTCAAAAGTTTGAACACATCTAGTCAAAGGAGAGCATGGCATTAATAGTAATATGTTTGTCTATGAGTAATGATCATAAAGGTTTCAATGGACAATTTGAAACAAAGTTATGAGCATATTTTACATTGGGCAGTGAGACTCATTACAAACACAGTCAACATGGCACAAAGGGTTTTATCATGGTATAATAATAGCAATGGTTAATATGGCTAAATGGGCATGAGAGCAATATGATTTTAATGTTATATGGAAGGCTGGACATATCACTGCTTTAAGATAGCAAACACATTCTTTCCACCATTCATTTTCATTTCAAAGCCTGAAACCAATAATACTATGACTGTGGGGTTTTGAATCCTCCATCTGAATATTTGAAACCACCAATGATGCCACAAATGCGTTCAAAAAACATCAAACAATGGATAGAAACCTGTTTGAAGGCAGCTTGAGTCGATTCCAAGCCAAACTGGGCGCTCAAACTAAATTTCGAAACCCTGTGTCTGCGTGGGTCGCGCAGCCTCTGCGTGGGTCGCTCGGCCCAGGTGGGTCGCGCACCTTGCAAACTTGCACTGCTGAACTGACCTGCGTGGGTCGCTCTGCCCAGGTGGGTCGCTCGGCCTCCACGTGGGTCGCTCGGCCCAATCAACACTGCCCACGCAACTTAAAACTCTGAAATCGGCCCTCCAAACTTCAAACACGATTTGGGAGCTATGAATTGGTTCAAATGAAACTTGTTTGGCTTTTATACATGTCACAAATATCTTCACAATCAGATTTTATTTCAAATCTAATTTCAAACCCATATTACAAATGTTTTTTGTAATTTCACTTTTGGCTTTTCAAATACAAACTTCCTTTGGCTTTTTTGAGGTCGATACTAATGATTTTGTTGTCTTCTTGCAGGGATATGGCTATCTTGGCTAGAGAAAAGACCAGGGGTCTTCTTTTGACAATGTCTTCATGGCGGAACAATTACAATTTATTACAAAATGATAATGACAAATTTCTAGTTCCAAAACAGAGTTTTGGACTAGAAATATATATATATTTTTTAAAATGCTGATGATAATAAAATAAAAATCACAAGTGCTGGACTTTCCTCACCTTGCAGGCTTTATGACTAGTATATAAATGACTCAAAAACCCTAGACACCAAGACCTAGGACACTTATTGACATTTTTAAAGAACATATATATAATGACAATAACTATGAATAATTTTTTGAGGAAAAGTTTTTTAAAATAGCGCTGCAGGTATAAACATGAGGAAACATAGGACGACAGACCCCTTCGTCAGTTCATGGCATGATCCTAGTGAAATGAAACGAAGTGGAACAAGCGAGACACCTAATAATGAATATGCAAAAGATGAAATGATCACTGAAGGAGGGCTGCAAGGACCGACTCTAACATTGGCTCCAATGGGGATGGTGGCTCCATGGAGATGCCAAGAACAACAGATCTCTGGGGGAGTCAGACAGTGCCTCTCATCCATTGGGCGATGGAATCATTATTTCAACTGACAAGACAAACTTTGGACAATTTTATTTACTGCAGATTTGACTAACGATAGACTGCAATTTGACCAAAACTGACTAGACTCAAACTGACATGACTTTAAACAAGAAGACTGATAAAACTTAACTTTACAATCTCAAACCAACCAACCTCTATTTCCAGAATTATAGCCTTCGCTCCGGGCCCCAGACTGAAAATGAGAGATCAGTGCACACTTGTAATGAAACAAAAGTAAAATGATATATACAATGACAATGAGATCAGCAGCAAGTACTCAGAAATAATAGCGCTTCAGCAACCGACCATTGATCGGTCCACCAGGACAATCATCTCCATTCATTTCTTTGAGAAGAAATGCATTCTGCCCCCGATACGCTGTAATCTTAAACGGTCCCTTCCACAAATTCTCAAATTTGCCATGCTTTCCCTTATCCTCATTCCGAGCATCCCATTTCAAAACTACTTCATCCAACTGAAACTTATCTGATTTTGCCTTTCTGTCGTAGATCTTCTTAATGCGCTCCTGCAACTTGAAAGTAGTTTGAAATACCTCCTCTCGTGTCTGCTGTAAATGAATCATCTCATTAATCCTCCGCTGCATAGGATCCTCTTCACTTCCAGCCTCCTGAAGCAATCTGACAACCGGGACAGCAAGTGAAGTAGGAAAAACCGTATCCGTCCCATACACCAACTCGAAAGGAGACATACCAATAGACCTTTTCTGACTTACCCTATCAGCCCATAATGCATTTACCAATTTTTTGTGCCAAGCCTTCTTGTTGATTTCCAGCAATTTCTTAATGATATTCACCAAGGATTTGTTTGAAGATTCCGCCAAGCCATTCCCTTGCGGATGGTATGCGGTTGAATGTCCCAAGGTAATATTGTACTTAAAACAAAAATCAACCATCCTCTTAGACTTAAAAGCTGCTGCATTATCTGTGATTATTTTACTAGGACACCCAAAGCGTGACAAAATATTGTTTTCAAGGAAAGAGATAATTACCGCATCAGTGGTCTGTCGAGTGGGAATCGCCTCAATCCACTTCGTGAAGTAGTCTGTAGCTGTCAAGATCCATCTATGCTGTCCGGAAGATGCTGGGTGGATTTCCCCGATAAAATCCAATCCCCACTGCTGGAATGGTGCATTAACTTCGATTGGTTTTAGAGGCAAAGGCTGTAGTTTCTGCTTCCCTTCGAAAATTTGACACTCATGACAATTTTTAACAACCTTGAACACATCAGAAAACAAAGAAGGCCAATAATACCCTGCCCTTAGAATCTTATTCGCCGTGGTCTTCCAAAACAAATGACCTCCACAGTCACCTTTGTGAAAATCCTCCAAAACTCTTTGAGCTTCCTCCTCTACCAAACAATTCAACAACATACCTCCAGGGTCTTTCCAATACAATGCAGAATTCAGAATGCAGAATTTAGCAGCTCTTAACTTCAATGTTCTACTCTTATTTCTAGGCATCCCGGGTGGTGTAGACAAATTCTGAAGCACGTATAAAATGTCAGCATACCAAGGAGAAGAAACAAAAATATCGGATACCTGAACAGACGCATTTTCCTCATCTTCATCAGACATGGCAGCAATCAGATTTATGTCTAGAGCATGCAGATTTGTTTCAGCCATGAGCTTGGCGAGTCCTTGTCCTTTGATCAGCTTGGTTGGTTTAATCTCCACATCGTATTCTAACAACGCAGCGATCCACTTACCTCTTCTTCCTTCTGGATCTGCCTGTACCAAAACATCTTTAACTGCTGCGTTAGGAACATATGCTGTAATATGGGAATGCAATATGTACACACGGAAATCCTTCAAAGCCTTTACAAGCGCAAGTGCTTGTTTCTCAATGATATTATATTTCAATGCTCCATCTCTTATGATCCGACTGAAAAAAGCGATGGGCTTCTCAACTCCATCCCTTTTTTGCATCAAAACAGCTGCCAATGTATGCTCAGAAGCGAAAGAAAATAAAATGAAGTCTTGTGTGTAATCGGGGCTGATTAAAATAGGGGCTGAAGAAAGAGCTATCTTTACCAAATTGAATGACTTAACTGCCTCTTCTGTCCATCTTACCTGAATGTCCTTTTTCAGCATGTTCGTGATTTCTCTAAGGTGTTCTGCAAGATTGGGAATGAAACGACGCAGAAAATTCATTTTACCATTAAAAGACTGTATCTCTTTCTTGTTCCGGGGCTGTTCAATCTGCTGTATGGCTTCAACACGTGCAGGATCAACTTGAATGCCATCTTTCGATATGATGTGGCCAAGGAGCTTTCCTTCATCCATGGCGAAAAGGCTCTTCTTTGGATTCAGCGAAATGCCATATTTTCTGCACTTCTGGAAAACAATTTTCAGATGATATAAATGTTCCTCATCAGAATTAGAAAATACAGTTAGATCATCAAGGTAAACAACCAAAAAAACATCTTTCTCATTGGCAAAAGCCATGTCCATAGCACGCTGAAAGGTAGCGCCTGCATTCTTTAAACCGAACGGCATCTTTGCGTAATGAAATGTTCCCCAAGGAGTGGTGAACGCAGTCTTGTCACGATCATCTTCCTGCACTAAAATCTGATTATAACCCGAGTATCCATCGAGTAGTGACATCCTTGATGCTCCAACTACTCGCTGCAATATGTGATCCATCTTTGGCAGCGGATAATTGTCCTTTAATGATACCTTATTGAGATTTCTGAAGTCAATACATAAACAGATCTCACATGTCTTCTTTCTCACGGGCACCAAGTTTGATATCCAATCTGAAAATCGAATAGGCACAATGATTCCTGACTTATACAACCTATTTACCTCTTTTTCGATCGATGGTAGCAGCTTTGGATTGATCCTCCTCAACTTTTGACGAAAATACTTCTGATTTGGTTTGATGGGAATAGTATGCTGGATGATATTGGTATCATATGTTTTAAGATCTGAATAATCCCACGCAAACACATCAGAAAATGAAGATAACAATTTTACGTATTCTGCTCTTACCTTTGGTGACAATGACTTTGACAATTTCACCATCTTGGGATTCTCAGTTGTTCCAATATTTACCTCTTCGACACCTTTCTCTGTTGGCCTCAATGTAGGCTTACGAGCTACATCATCTTGATCAAACAACTCTTCCAATGGAATCAATCCTTTAGGAATGATGTTATCCTTCAGTTGCAGCACATCCATTTGATTTATCTGTATGTCATCAATACCATCATCAAATTCTGTATCTATGGAGGTATCTTTAAACTTACCCTTATTCTGCAGAAATTCACTAATCTCCTCATCATCCTCAAAAACTTGCCAACATCGCTGATTGTCTGGAACGGTGGGCCGATGTTTCACATGTATCTCAAACTTGTTGCTGGAATTCATTGGAATTTTAAGATTGCTTGCTGCCTTAGCAAGTCCATCAGCAACACCATTTTGTATGCGGGGCACACATGTCAAAGTATGATCAGAAAATAACTTCAGAATGTCCAAAACTGCATTTCGGTAAGCCCTCATGCGAGGATGCTTAGCCTGAAACTCACCTTTAACTTGCTTTATCACTAATTCCGAATCACCATATACTGCGATCCTCTTCGCTTTCAGCTTCTTGAGAATCTTAAGGCCAGCAATAAGAGCCTCGTATTCCGCTTCATTATTAGAACAATCGAATGCAAGCTTGTAAGAACACACTCTCACATTGCTCGGAACTTTATCAGGAGCGGAAAATGGACTACAAATCCACACACCAATCCCAGCACCATCGCTGCCCACTGCACCGTCAAAATCCATGGTCCAAAGACCATCTTCATCATCCTCTAAATGCTGAAACTGTGCCGGCTCTGTTTTTCCTGTTTGCTGCCCATTGTCTTCAGCTGATTGCTCCAAAACAGCTTGTTTTTCTCTTCTTTCTTTTTGCAAAACTTCTCTAAAATTCTCATTTATTTCTGGTATGTCTTCTGCCTGAACTAACTGACTTTCTACATCATTAAAACTATCAGCAAGCAACACAAACGACTCTAAATCAGTATGTACATAATTCACAGAATGATTGACTGGCTTCTCTTTGCTAGTTATCATGTATTTCATCTTCTGCTCACGATACAACTTTCTCATTTGACCGAAGACTGGAATTGTAGCATAAGAGAAATCTAATTGAAGTGTACCTTTCAACTTTTCCCCCCAAGATCTTGCAAGGAGCATTCCGAAACGTGGAGGAATGTCAGCAACCACCACATCCATCAAAACATTCTTTGCTGGAATTTGATCTAAACTTACCACCAAATCTTTGATGAGTCCTATACACTTACCCGGCTGGAATCGAATGAATACAAATCATGATACTCTCTTGTAATGTCTAATCCCAACTTTTCCATGATTGCCTTTGGCATCAAATTGTGCGAAGCACCCGAATCGAGCATAGAATTATGCAATATATATTCATGCAACCTCAAACTGATGTAAAAAGGAGGAACATTACTGTCAGGAGACTCACCATTTAATGCAGGCCCAAAAATCAATTCCGGCTGATCATCCTCAACATTTACCGTGTCAATCATTGGATCAAAGTTCAAAATTTTGGTGACTTGACTACGGTAACTGCTGTTCTTCATAATCTCCGTCAAAGGAATGGATATTTTCAGTTTGGAAATTTCATTTTCCAAGCTAAATGCTGAAACCTTCTCGACCTCTTTAACTGGAATTTCCTTCTTTTCAGCCTTGTCTTTCACTATACTTGACTGATTTACCTTCTCAGCTGATGATACTTTACTTGCTGCGGGGTCAATTGTCTCTTTCCCTCTTTTCTGTGGTATTGGTGAATATGTCTTCGGTGCTGAAGCTTCCTTTCTTTTCTGAATGGGATTTATAGGCACATCTCGATTTCTCAATGAATACTGCTTCTGCTGGGCAGTCAATGCATTCAAATATCCTCTTTGGTATTCATCTGACTCTTCCTCTAAATCAACATCATTTGTTAGGATAAAATCCTCATCTTTTTGAACAACTAAACTTTCACCATACTCCTCTTCCTCAGTAATATAAATAGGCAAATCATCAGGAGTGAAGAAATGATTTTGCTCACCTGACACATCATCATCATCATCGGAATCATGACTCACAAAATTCTGCAAAAGAGGAGTCTTAACCTGCTGTTGGGCTGCAGGCTCTTGAGCTCTTTGTTCACGCTGCTTAATTCTGAATTGTGGCTGCTGCTGGCCACGGAAATTTGGATTTCGAAACTGTGTTTCTGCTTTGTCAAGATTTATTCTTCTTAAAGCCTTTTCCAACTCACGAGCTAAGTGCTGTTCTGATATAGATGTAGAAGGCTCTTCCTTTATTGTCACTCTTTTCTCTGCTTTCAACCGTGCTCTTTTATCATTCAGATTTGCCTCAACACTGACAGCGACCTTCTGCATATCTTTTAAAGTAGGTGGATCTCTATCACAAAGGGAATAAGCCATCTCCGGATCAAAGCCATCCGGGAATTTAAGGAGAGCAGGCTTTTTGGACGGTCTCAAATCATCTGGAATAGCATTATACACTGTATTGAATCTAATGATATAATCCTGAACAGACTCACCAGGATTACGTTTGAGGTTTGTATATTCTGAAGTAATCTGCAACGGATCCTTTTTCATCTCCCATCGATCTAAAAACTGCCTCTGAAGTTCTGCCAATGTATCGATGCTTCTTTTTGGCAAGGCTCTGAACCATTTCCTTACCTCTCCTCCAAAGGTTTGCACAAAAAGCCTCATAGTCACATTTTCTTCATCAATCTCGAAACGATCAAAGAAATATGCCATATTGTCTACATGCTGTTGTGCAGGAAGACTCTGTGGAGTGCCATCAAATGTCGGGATCTTACTCTGATAGTCTGCGGGCATATCATTCAACTGCTGGGGTAACACAAGAGGTGCAAAACGAGCAACCATAGCTCTTGGTGGATTGAAAACAATCTGTTGTCGAGGAGATACAGGAGGAGTAGGAGCAGTAGGTCTATGAGATGTATTCAATGGAAACGGAGAAATTACTATTGATTGCTGATCAGAAAACTCAGGCTGAACCGGAATGGTAGGGACAAAAGGAGGTTCAGTAGGGATCCGTGAACTTGATGCACTTTCAGATGGGTCAAGAACTTGTGAAGCAGATTCAGTAAATTCAAAAGTGTTAGTGTCCTCAATAGAACTTTGCAGCTGTCTATCCAAGTATTGTGAAACAAATCTATATTGCAAATCTTCAGTAAACAATGGATCTGGGACTAATCTTGAAAATTCAGTTTCGGAAAAATTCACAAACAAGGATGTCTCAAACCGTGCATCAAAGGGGATTTCATCAACATATATGATTTTGACAGGACAGGATGCAGATCGGGTAAGCACTCTGGAACTCTCAAAACTCAATTGGCTTTCTCTTTCAGAACTCTCTTGGCTCCGTTGTTTTCTAAGGGTCCTTGGAATCAGATTCGGATTTTCGAATATTGTTGGTGGATCAGGGTCAGGATTCGCCCTAGTATTCCTTCTTGAAGCCAGTGTATTGATCTTCTCGGGAAAAATTTCAAGGAACACAATCAATTATTTTCAGCCTTTCGACTTCTAGAATCAATCATCCAAAAGGTCTAGAACGAATAAGTATACTGGGGTGATTTACAAATCAAGTACTGAACACACAAGCTTACCGGAGATCGACTGAAGCAGCGTTTATCTACTTCCGCTTATGCATAACAAAAGCGTTTCGAAAGCTACCTGGCGTGACTTCAGACTCCGTCTAAGACTCGTGGAACAAACACATCAACAAGCAACCATTGAGATTTTCCCCAGTATGGTCGCCACTATGTTAGCACTCAAATCTACCTCAGGCTGAAATGAAGTAAAACTCAAGGCTACATCAAACCACGCTCAGCCTCGTAGCTAGCCCTACGAGGACAAGAGAGGGCTCTCTCCGTCAATCTCGAGAAAATAAGCAATAAGATGCGAGATGACTTACAATAAGAACTGATTTTAGGCTAGTAAAGAGATAGGTATGTTTGATTTTTGGTTTTTTGGGTTTTCGCTGGAGTAATGGGAAAACAAAATTTTGGGTCCGGGGATAAGGTCAGACCTTTGCAGAGTTCAAGCTGGGGCGAGGTAGGTGACGATCTTGATGCTTCTAATTGGATTTTATGGATAGATTAGACTGACGAGGAGCTGAAGAGGGCAAAGAAGAACTTGGATCCTCTCCAAACAGCTGCAAACATACAGAACTAACTGAATTCAAAGGCTAAGCACTGTAAACAATGGATTCAACCTTAATTACTCATTCAATTTAGTTCAGAAGCATAATGAAAGGATGGCAACATTAAACATGAAGAAACTTACAGTAAACAAAGGAGAAACATCATCAAGAACAGAACACCACAAGGATCCCAACAAGCGCCGCAAAACCCCTGATCTTTCCTTAGCCAAAATATGAAAAGTATGTACAATAGTATCAAAAGTATCCCAAGAGTCCAACCTGTAGAATGCCTCAGAAATTACAATATATAGATCACTCTAACCCCTTTCCCCACCTCTAGGGGTCGAATTCCCTCTTCAGGGATCAGTCTCAACCAATTCTAATCATGGAACTACAATCTAGGCAGCTAACAACTTGCCTCTAAAAGAGTGGAAACTGATCCATTACATGATTTTTTACTCATTTGAGAGTGAATCCTCTAGAAGAGATAAAAACAAGCCAAAGCTACATGCCAAACATGAATTTACATCATAACAACCCAAAAATTCTACCCATAAGCAAAACTGGTCCATAATAGGCGAAATACTGAGCTGGCAGCTGAAAACTCAGAAAAATCTCTAGGTGGGTCGCTCTTGAACTGCGTGGGTCGCTCATGTTCCAGGCTGATTTTGAGGTAGCTCCCGACATCCAAATTGAGCTCATGATAGCTCGTTGGAAAGCCCTGGATGTCTAATTTCCAACCCAAGTGGAATTTCTGAATTTGGAGTTGATTTTACCCTCCAAAACCTCATTCTCCCAGAGGTACTTCCTGCTGGTGCAAAAGGTGGCAGCAAGGTGGTTTTCATGGTGTTTTTGAGCTGTTTGACCATCCAGATTTTGTTGAAATGCTAAGTTGACTTCAGAGGATGCATAATTAACCATGAAAAATCCAAAAATGTAAAAATCTCCTCCAGCAAGTGTCTCAAAAAATGCGAGCGCATGAGCGCGCGACCCACGTAGCTGCAAAACCTGTTTTTAAGACCAAAAATTTGAAAATGACAAAATTTTCTCCGAATTTGCCCAAATTCGGAGCGGAGGTCCTCCATCATGTTTCTTGCCCAGTCAATGAAGCCTCGGCCAAAATCCGAAGTGGATTAGGCCTTTTCCGTCGAAGTGCCTTGCGCAACCTCCTCTTCATGATCCTCATCCTTGCTTTGCAAACATGCATGCGAGCCCAGTAATGGCCTTTCATGTGGCGAAGCATGTCTTTGTCTCGATTGGCCTTCACCAACAGCTTCTCTAGATGTATATTTACCCGCGTGAGTACAGTATCTCTGTCAGCTGGTGTCATGTCACCGGGCCTCTTTCGATTCCACTGTCTGTCCTCACGGATTTGGCGCACCTCATAAAATGTGAGCTCATCCTCGAGCTGTTTGTTGCGCTGCTCCAAATAGTTAATCACCCACTGAGCTTTCTGCAATTGGTCTTTCAACTGGTCATTCTCGGCCCTTTGCTCCTGGATGACTTCCCTCAGCTTCGAGCTAGGAGAGCCCGTATCAACATCAATGACTGTCATATCGGTGTCCCGACCTCCTGATGGGCCCTCATCATGCATGGGCCTCTTGCCCCTATCTTGTACCTGTACCTGCACTGAAGAAATAGGCGAGACCCTTTCCACATCATGTGGAGATAATACTCGCCGTGTCGATGAAGTCGGCAAGACCCCTTCCACCTCCCGTGGAGATAGTACCCGCCGTGTCGCTGCAAATAAGGCCCTGTGGCCTCGCTGATATGTCTGAACAAAAGAAGTGATGATATGCTCAACCTCAAGCATGTACGGCTGGTGTGAGGGCTCTCCTGCATCATGAACTGCCTCGGGAGGCTGCTGTGGCACTCTGAAAAAGTCTCTAGAAATGAAATCCTCCCAAGTGATGCCCTGCTCCGCCAACTGATGTAACACTAAGATTTTGATCAAAGTGAAATGGTATATACTCCTGTACTGCTGCACTGGGCTCGTCTTCTTCTGCACAAATGTCACCATCCTCTCTATGTTGCGGTGTATGAAATACGGAATATTCATCATACGCACCCTTGTGAAGTGCATCAGCAAACGAACATGATAGGAGAAAAGACGAGCATACCTGCCCTCACAACTAAAATACTGAATGATGAGCCTCATGAGTGGTGCATACTCATCTCTCAAGAATCTGAATGGAAAAACTCTGCCCAAGTAAGCCACATATCCAGTTTTAATGTATGGCTCATAATGAAATTTCTCTAACTGCTTACCCTTGCTCCATTTCTCGCCTATGTTCGGTATGCCAGTGGCTTGAGCAATAGTCAAAGGTGATACAATGAAATCAACCCCAGCAAGGTTAACCCGATTACCCCGTAAATGAAGAACAAACAAACGTGCTAATTCACGATGAGGTCGGGTTTGTACAACCATCTCACAAAATCTGAAACATGACAAGAATCGAAAACAATCCATAGCTAATGGACATGCCTGCAACCGAGCCAAAGAAGTAGGCTTCTCTCTGCGATGATCACCACTTCTATTTTCTCTGCGGGAACCCCATGGCACATTACCTTCAGCCACCGTATCACTGCCTGACCCTGGCTCATATTCTGACTCTGTCTCTGACATATCTCTGATCAAGTTTTTGGCAATGTGTACACTGATATGAATGCAGTGAAAGCAAAATTAGGATGTATGTTTTAACACCCAACCAATATTCCCACCGTCAAAGCACCATCAAGGAATCAAATCATGGATAAAATCTCAGCTTTAAATGGATTGGAAAAGGCACAATCTCTGTTTTGAATGCCAACGAAATTTTGACCAAATAGGAGTAGGCAACCTTCAAAAGTTTGAACACATCTAGTCAAAGGAGAGCATGGCATTAATAGTAATATGTTTGTCTATGAGTAATGATCATAAAGGTTTCAATGGGCAATTTGAAACAAAGTTATGAGCATATTTTTACATTGGGCAGTGAGACTCATTACAAACACAGTCAACATGGCACCAAGGGTTTTATCATGGTATAATAATAGCAATGGTTAATATGGCTAAATGGGCATGAGAGCAATATGATTTTAATGTTATATGGAAGGCTGGACATATCACTGCTTTAAGATAGCAAACACATTCTTTCCACCATTCATTTTCATTTCAAAGCCTGAAACCAATAATACTATGACTGTGGGGTTTTAAATCCTCCATCTGAATATTTGAAACCACCAATGATGCCACAAATGCGTTCAAAAACATCAAAAAATGGATAGAAACCTGTTTGAAGGCAGCTTGATTCGATTCCAAGCCAAACTGGGCGCTCAAACTAAATTTCGAAACCCTGTGTCTGCGTGGGTCGCGCAGCCTCTGCGTGGGTCGCTCGGCCCAGGTGGGTCGCGCACCTTGCAAACTTACACTGCTGAACTGACTCTGCGTGGGTCGCGCTGCCCAGGTGGGTCGCTCTGCCTCCACGTGGGTCGCGCACCCCAAAACTCTGTCCACGCACTTCAAAACTCTGAAATCGGCCCTCCACTTTGCAAACACGATTTGGGAGCTATGAATTGGTTCAAATGAAACTTGTTTGGCTTTTATACATGTCACAAATATCTTCACAATCAGATTTTATTTCAAATCAAACTTCAAACCCATATTACAAATGTTTTTGTAATTTTCACTTTTGGCTTTTTCAAATACAAACTTCCTTTGGCTTTTTTGAGGTCGATACTAATGATTTTGCTGTCTTCTTGCAGGGATATGGCTATCTTGGCTAGAGAAAAGACCAGGGGTCTGCTTTTGACAATGTCTTCATGGCGGAACAATTACAATTTATGACAAAATGATAATGACAAATTTCTAGTTCCAAAACAGAGTTTTGGACTAGAAATATATATATTTTTTTTTTAAATGCTGATGATAATAAAATAAAAATCACAAGTGCTGGACTTTCCTCACCTTGCAGGCTTTATGACTAGTATATAAATGACTCAAAAACCCTAGACACCAAGACCTAGGACACTTATTGACATTTTTAATGACCATATATATAATGACAATAACTATGAATAATTTTTTGAGGAAAATTTTTTTAAAATAGCGCTGCAGGTATAAACATGAGGAAACATAGGACGACAGACCCCTTCGTCATGTCATGATCCTAGTGAAATGCAACGAAGTGGAACAAGCGAGACACCTAATAATGAATATGCAAAAGACGAAATGATCACTGACGGAGGGCTGCAAGGACCGACTCTAACAGTAGCCACGACCTTATAATGAAAATATGGAGGTCGACGTATTAAAATGTGGCAATCCCGACGTGATGTGGAGAAGTGGTGGGTCGGCTCATGGGAAATCCCCCACCCACATTCAAAATGGGTAGGATTATATATACATAATGCACTTTTCGAATTCCACATCAAGCATTCGTATTGGAAGAATTAAGGGAGATTAAAGGAGTTTTTACACATCAAGGAAATACATCAACATCTTTTTGATGTGAGTTCCTCCCTTGGCGAGCAAAGGAAAGGTCGTAACAAGGACGTGCAGGGCGCAGGGTCAAGTTGTGCAGAAATACATTTAGAACAATGTTCCAGGGCATTAGGTCAGCTCATGAAGAAAACACATTTAGAACAGTGTTTCAAGGTGTTGGGTCAGGCGCGTTCAGGAAAACCCATTTAGAACAATGTTTTAGGGTGTCGGGTGAGACGCGTTCAGGAAAACACATTCATAATAGTGTTTCAGGCCATCAGGTTAGCTGTGCTTAAGAATACATGTTTGAAACATTGTTTTAGGGTGTCGGGTCAAGTTAGATCACCCATGTTTAGGAAACATGTGCGGAACAGTGTCGCACAGTGTCCCTGTGCAGCGTCAGGTCAGGTGAGTTCGGGCACACAACTGAACGTGAGTGCAGACAACATAGAGAAGTGACAGTTGATCGAAATTTAGTGTGACAAGGTGAATCAGGTATGGATTGGTGGGCTAAAGCTAACCAATGTGAGAGAGGTCAATTTGGACACACGGTGAGCTCAGTAAGCACGTGATCATCAAGGGCAGTGGCTAAACGAGGGTGACCCAAGGGACCCGGCAGCATGACACATGGGAAGATTCGGGCATAAATTTCGAAGGTCGATTTTAATGTTGTAAATGGATGATTTATGTTTTTTTGAGGATAGAAAAGTGTCTGGAACCTGGTCAATAGGTAAACAAACCTTGCCAAGAAGAAAAAAGGGGATTTTGTTGGATTAGACTTGTATTATACTTATACATTTTATGAAACATTTTATCGAGCGTAATTATTTAGAGGGACTTTCCCCTCCCTTTTATGTATGGGCGTACTTGTGGATTGACAATGATGTTTATGTTTATTCCACATATTGAAAGAACGTTTTATTAATATTAAACAAGTGTCGCTAAAGGTGCAGTCTACTATAGGAGTTTTTATGAAAAGAAAAACTAGGTAGTGCCGCACTCGTCTATCGAGTGGTTGGGAGAGTACCACAAGTACAGGGGCATGACACTTGTCCCACAAAAAAGGGGATCTCATACACCAATTTGGTGTCTGGCTTGGTCGTGACCTGGAAATTGGATAATAATAATAATAATAATTTAGGATGAAGAATTTCAACATTACATTAAAAAAAAATCACAGTTAAAATATAATATAAATATAAAATATTATCATAAAAATATGACATGATACCTTAATATAAATAAAAATATTATGCTAATAAATTGAAGAGATTGGAGATTTTTTTTTTCAAATTTAATTGTTAAACATTTCGTAAGGATTTGTTTTAGTTATATGTCAATATTTTGTATACTTTCAATAATTTTAGAATTTTTCTGCGTTTAATTGATTTATGTATTTAAAAATACAAATTAAACAACAAAAAATCATAATTTAAAAAGTAATTTTAGTAAATTATAGGAGAAAGAGGCAAAGAAGTAAAATAGTTTTACTATCCATTTTCATTGATGAAAAAGACTAATAAAAAGATAATTATGCTTTTGTTAAATTAACATAACATAACAAAACAAAAAATTGTTATCTTTTTTTTTAATGCGTCACTGTAGCAATATACTTTCATTAATATTAGTTTGACTTGGACTATAAATAACAGATTTTTTATTATAATTTCAAATTTTAATTTTTAAATACTTAATTGGAACAAAATTTGGTGCCGTATTTCAGCCTTAATACAAGCTTTCAAAGAAGTGTTAAATGTGTTAATGGATTGTGCCTTGTTTTGGTTTGAAAGTGTTGATATTCTAAAGTCTTTGCTAGTCTTTGTATATATTAAAATGTAGATAAGATATAATTTGATATGAACATATTTGTAACTTCAATATGAACTTCTTAAGATATGTTTTAATATGAACAAATTTGTAACATCATTTATTTAAAATAATTTTGAAAATTATGTGATCTCGTATGCTTGTGCATGTAAAGTATATAGTTAATGTCACCTACAATAAATCCTCATTTGCAAAAACAAAATTGGTTGAAAAAAAAAATCGATTAATTTTTTTAGGTGAGAGTTCGAAGTTTTAAAGTGAATGTTTTAGAGTAACTGGAATAAATTTATTTCTAACTACAATAACTTTATTTGTTCTTTATAGTGTTTATGGAAGGTTATGTTCCTCTTGTGGTATGGAAGGATATTTTGGCCCTCAAAAGTGTGAAGGTGTCAAGTACCTTATTTTTCATATCCATTATTATTAATTTTTTTCAAGTGAGTTTCACCATGTTATTTTTAGCAATATCCCGACCTTGTCCACATGGATACTTTTTTTTTTTGAGCATTTATGGAATATTTCTTGAGCATATATATATATATATATATATATATATTCCATAAATGCTCAAAAAAAATATATCCATGTGGACAAGGTCAGGATATCGCTAAAAATAACATGGTGAAAATCACTTGAAATTACTCCAATGTTTCTCTTTACAAAATTTTATATTTTTTTTTCAAAGTTTATAGGGTATGGGAACTCAATCCTATTTATCCCTTCGCTTAATTTTCACGATTTGCAAAAAAAAGAATAATTATTTCACTTAGAATACTAAATATAATCCACCTCATGTTTCCTCATTAGTGTCACCAACACATAAAGTAGTATTCGCTTGTATAGTACCTAGGTACAGTATAGTATTCGCTTGTATAGTACCTAGGTACGCTTGTGATGTGCATGGAGGGTATACCTAGTTCATGTGGCGCGTCATCTTCCTGACCATCTCGCGTAATGAGTGATTGCCACCCTACCTCTCTCACGTGAAGTCACATTCTAGTTGAGCTTCAAATGTAGAACAAAGGTGATTTTCTGTTGGAAAAAGAAGGTGCTAATTCTGCCTAGCTAAGCCTAATGCCTATTTCAATATATTAGCTTGAATTTTTAAAATATCATTTGTTTCTCTGCTCTTGCATTCAAAGACACTCTGCTACTTAAAGGGGATGTTCGATATGGTATCATTTTTTTACTTTGTGTTACGTTACGAGGGAGCCTTCATTTTCCGATGACATGATGATATTCTATGGATGTGTTAGGGAGTATAATTCCTTGGTTTGTGGTTTCTCAAGTAGCATGGATTTCTATGTGTTTTTTTCTTTCTCTTTATTAACACATTTCTACATTTTTCAAGTCAACACTTCTTTATGACTAGGAGAGAAAATTAGAAAAATTTTCCCAAGGTTTCTGAAACTCTATCAACCCTACAATATGTCTAGAGTCATCTCTTCATCTTTTGTTTCCAAATCAGTTCATCTCGAGCTTGGTATTATGAAACCCACGTGTTTTCCGCAATGTCGCAAAGTCTCGACAAGGCTTTTTTGTACCTAACAATTTGGGTCTAACATATTTTTCCCTGTTTATTTATCCCTTCCTTATATTTAATGAACCATACCTTTTGAAGTATGAAAAGAAATTTATCACTTCATTTACTCGCTTGGATCTCACGAATTGGGTAGAATTTTAGTTTACCTTCGTGTGTTACTCTTATTTTTTTGTATTTACTCTAGTGTAATTGTGTCGGGAGTAGAGAGGGGTCAAAAAGATGGATTTTTGTGCATAGACACCTATCTTTTCACCTTGAAACTTGTGGCCACTCCATCCCTACTTTTATCTATAATTTCTTGTGAGAGAACGTTAACATGGTAATATTGGTTTCTTACTCTTTTTTTTCCATATCTCAGTACTCACTGCTATTTTCTACAACATACCTTCCTCTAAAAACTACTAGGGACACTCTCTTTGGCAGTTTCAATAATTTTCATAAGCAAGTAGCACCAATTTCTCGTCGAGTAAGAATTTATCTTCTTTGTTTTTGTGAAATCCCCTTTTCTTTTCATCAATTTTTTAATCATATTTATTTTTGAGCCCTACCAATTTTTTTTTCCTCCCATTTACCCTGACTGGAATAGCTGGTGTGGCGGATCATGCTCCCTTTATCGATAGTGGGAACTCTTCTGACACTCTTCTCCTTTACCACAACTTTAGGTATTATTATTTATTTTTTTATGTCTCCCTAGCCTTTGGTATTTTTCTTTTATCCTTCCACCCATTTCCAAGATATAATTAACAGTGGTCCAAAACACTGATTAGGTTTCTTATGGCCGTGAAAATAAAAATGGATGGGGTTTATCTACTACACATATACAATAGTTTGATTTGGGTTTTATAAGTTTGGGTTCGATATTTTTCCATTCCTATATTCATTTATTCCTCATTTCTCTAGTTTCATGTATTCATAAATTATGGATCAAATTCAATATAATTGAAGAAGGATTCATATTCCATCTCTGATTCTTGCTCAATATGCTCTGCGACACTATTATTCACAGTTTCCATGGTCTACATGTTCAAAATAAAGGTGTAGTACAATCTGGATTACTCTGTGTCGAACAAGGTGTCTTTCCCTGAAACCCTTGCGGCTACATCTTCCCTACTGGGAAGTTTAATTTATTAGTATAGGGTTTTGTTGTTGTGTCTCCTCCTTTATTTTTATACTATGTATATTGGGAACACCATACTCAAGTAATCCTCGCGTTTGCATTAATAAAAGACCCTTGACTCCTTAAAATTTTATAAAATTATGGGCTGACATAGCCGAAAATGGGTATAATGAAATTTTATAATATTCTATGGCCAAGATGTTGCGTAATTAGTATTTGTTTCTTCTTTTTGAACTAGTTGAATGTTTATTGTTTATTACCATATCCTTTTCGTCATTTTCTCTCGTTCTCCCTATGGTGGTATTCTAGGTACATTGGATATTATACTCACATATATGTGGTTCTGGTTATATATAGTACCACATAAGGTCAAAATTTGAAATGGGTTCCCACATAGAGGATGGCCATACCTCTTCTCTGGTGCTAACTTAAGTATCCATTTTACTTACCATAGCACGAATCACTTTTTCCATTGCACAATATGGTTCCTTCTTCGGTGTGCATACATCATTGTAATATTTTCTACCAAGAATAATGTTGAACACCTCGATTACACCTAATAGGATATAGTTCCTTTCATTAAGTTTATCAAGAAATTTTCAGTTAACATTTAATTTTGTATAAGTATGCAATTTATTTCTTAGCCATTCTTTCTACTTTGTGAAGCTCTTGGCCAATTGAAATATGCAGTAATATGAGGAAAGCAGACTTAATGTGAAAATACCATTATGATAATTTGGAGATAACTTTTTTTAGCAAAATAACCTTAGAATCTTCATCTTCTACTTTTACCTTAGTTTTCCCCCTAACTTATGAGAGATTTTAAATCATTTATATCTGTAGACAATGATACCCCTCATGCATTTTAATTTTGAGTAGTTATAATTTGAGGTAGAATTTTGAATTCGGAACCTTTTCCCCAAATTTTTTTCTTAACTCTTCCCATATTTGTGAAGAAGATTTTTCCAAGTCTATGAGATGAAGTTGTGGATCTTTAAATTTCTCTTCCTTTTTCAACCAATCAACTAACAATTTAGGGTGTTAAGGGACTGACTCCTTTAACTATACCCCATCTGTTTTTATGCATTTAATGCATTTAGACTTTTACTTTAGAAGTGTGAATATTTAATCCATTAATTTTTTCAATAAGTAGTTGTTCCGGCCTTAAAATAGACAACCATACCATAAATAAGAGTTGTTGTCACTGAACATTGATTTTAAAACATAAACCTTATTTATATATTAAACTTTTCTGTGTTTTTGGGGCCAGGTTTACAACATCGTGTGAGAGAAACCCCCGAAGTTAAAATAAATATTAAAGAACGCAAACGGGCCAGAATTGCGATAGTTCAGAGTATAGTGCCATATATGATGACCTAAATTGTATCAGGGTGTGTAGCAAGCTTGCATTAAAATGATATAATTAGGATTTTAGTCTTATCATAAAATTTGATGAATAACAAACCAACAATGATGTTTCCTTAACATCTCTAAGTGTATGGTGCAATCGATATTCTTAACAAGTCTGTTAGATAAGCGTAAGGTATTATTAGAACAATAGAGAAGGGGTTTAATTTGGACAGAATCATCTAACTAGTTTTATCCCATAATAAAAAAATAAAATAAAAATGTGTTGTGGTCATTTGATTTTCTCACAAGAGCTGATGGTGATAACAAAGGACAAAAAATTAAAACAAAACAGTTATCCTAAATTTTCTTTTTCTTGTCCAGATCTTTTATTTTGATCTTGATGGCAGCCTTCGTACCGATGCTGCCACTAGTAACGGGAATGTCTGCCGGTCTTCAATTAATAGGCTGCAGCGAGTGGAGTAGGCCCTCTCTGCCCTGAAGATTGGAAAGCTCTACCCGCTCCGACATAGGCTTCAATTAGATAAAGATAAACCATTAAACCGTAGGCGTAAGCAGGAGCAAGATTGCAGATGTCATTGTTGTCCAAAAAAAACGGTACACCAACGTGAAAATATGTCCAAGGAAAATGCTCTATTCCCTATGCGTGGACTTGCAAATGCAAACGCAGTGACAGGTATAGACAGGGCCGGAATGTTTGAGTTGAGAAAATTTTTCATGACATATGAACTTAACATTGCCACGACAGCTCCCAAGTTATATCCCGTCAAAGACACTAAAGATTCCATCCTTGAATTTATCCACCAGTCGTAGAATCTCAGAAATAATCGTTGAATATTCTCCTTTAGAGATGTAGCAGCTAAAAAATCCTTTTTCTACTCGGACACCCTTATCGCTTAAACTAGTTGTAATTGATAATCGGTGTCCCGGGCCTTTTTCCCTCAAAGGAGAAATAGTGGTTGAAACGACTCTGACAACCTTGTGCTTGAAATGACTAAAAGATAATTGAGCAGGAACTAAAAAATCTCTAGCATTCTCCATCCATTCTTCGCGTGTTTGAGTTCCTCTCCAGGCTACTGCAATATCCCGGCGTCGTAGTCTTCGTATCTCTTGAGGACTGTGCAGACTGCAATAAATCCAATCCAAATAGATTTCTCTATCGGTCTCAGTTCATGAGCTTCCGCGTACAAATACTTACTCACTTCATAGCCAGCACTACAAGAATTACCAGCGCTTTTACAAAACTCGAACCGTTTATCGACGCTGTACTTACAGCCTCCTAAATCTTTGGTGGAATGTTCACTATCAAATGCATCATAGCATAACTCTGCAAACTAACAATATCTTAGTATCGCCTTTTCAAAAAATGATTTACGAGATCTAATAACCCCTTCCAAGAATATTTTGCCACATACCCGGAAGTGGTATATTTTTGGGGTTCATCACATCTTCCTGCAAAAGAGGGCAGCTCGAAGTTTTTGAGGATGAAGGGAGCAGCCTCATCCTTTGTAGTAGTATTGAACACAGGTGATGTACGATTCCAAACATAATTTCTGATTTTCTAGCGTTTCAAGCGAAGAGAGACCGGTCAAGTTAAGGATTTCAATAACAGCTTAACCTTTTTAAGTTGTAAGCGAGATGTTCAATTATCTGCAATACAAATCTTAATATGCATATTGCCATTCAACGGGAAAGATTGATCCGTTTATTTATTTATAGAAAACTTTAATTATAAATTTCCTAAAAAAAACAATAAAATAAAATAATTTCGTAAAATATTTATTAATTATATTATAACATTAATATTAAAAAATAAATAACAACCACATTCATACATTCTATTATTTATAACTAAAATTAACATAGAGGAATTTATCTTAAATTAATTAATATATATGTTGTAATAATAATAGCTTTGATGGTAGGCCATTTGTGTCATAAAACGCAGGTTCAATTCTCACTGTCAGGCTCCGTGTGGTAGTGTTAACCACGGAAGAGTTCGACTAATTTCTAGGAAAAAAAATAATATATAAAAATTCATAATTCATACTTTAATAATAAAATGTTTATATTATTATTGAAACATAAAAATATTTTTTTAATTATATAATAATAATTCAGGATAAAGAAATTCAATATTATATTAAAAAAATATGACAATTACATTATAATATAACTATAAAATATAAATATACATATGATATGATATTTTAATATAGATAAAAAAAATGATATCTTTTTCAAGTAAAATAGCATGTTGATAGATTGAAGAGATTGGAAATATTATTTTTTTGAGAATCGGTAAGGATTTATTTTAGTTACAATTTTATAATTTGTATAGTTTTAATATTTTTCGATTTTTTTTTTTTTAAATCGATTTATGTATTTCAAAACACAATTTAAAAGTTGTTTTAATAGAGATCTTAAAAGAAGTAAAATAATTTTAGTTTCCAGTTTCCAATTTCAATTTCAATGATGAAAAATACTAATAATTTTTTTTTTTGTTGTTGTTAAATTGGCATAGCATAACCAAAAACTATGAACATTTATTTTTAATTTTTAGTCACTTTAGCAATAAATTTGCAAATCAAAATGATACAAAAGACTAATAATTATTCTTTTGTTAAATTCACATAATATAAATAAAAATTATGGACATTTCTTTTTGCTTTTTATTGACTTTAGCAATAAATTTACAACTAGATTACTATTAATTTTAGTAAAATCTAATATTAAATTTTAAAAATAAATAACTTATTCCTTTTATTATAATTAGTTCGATAGGCTTTTTTCTTGAATCATCTCACTTTTTTACATCGTCAACACTCTTATTTTATGTCCCACACTTGACACAACCAACTCACATCTGTACTTCATCAACGCTCTTGTTTTCTGTCTGACACCTGGCATATTCATTTTTGGATTTCCCTCCCCTGTGAGCTTTCAGTTGCACTGGTTGAAGGTCTCCAAAATGGCACACAAAAAGGTGCACGACCAACCGATTCAACAACCCTTATACTTTTTCCACTTAGCCTCCTTTGTGATCTTCTGATTGCATTGGTTCAAGTTTATGCAAAATGGCGCACAAAACGGCGCACGATGACCAACATATTCAACAACCCTCATTCTTTCACCGACCCTCATTTGTGAGCTACTGATTGTGCTAGTAGAGATTTATGAAAAATGGCGCACAAAACGACGTATTTCCCAAATTCAAAGGTTGCTAATAAATTCTTTATGTGTTGTAGAAGGTACCAAGAGAGATATCTGGCAAGAAAAGCAGTGGAAGGAGTAGACCCTGTGTGATTTATTCTGTTAGGAGTTGGTTGATGCTTATTTTCTTTGGATGTTTAATAACATACAGGGAAAATGAATTTGGACATTCTAAAATCGATGTAACATGCTCTTTGCTCGAGTGAGATTCCTTTTAAGTAAGACACCAAAGAAATAATAAAGCCCACTGTCGAGCGAACTTCCAAGGTCTTGATACCTGAAGCAGTGCAGAAATACTGCACTCGCATAGTGCACTCTCAAGGCATATGCCCATTGAGTCTTACATGAACTGTCCAGAAAAAGATTGGCTCGGAGGAAACTAGCTCAAGGTGGCTATTGATTTGTTTCTTGTGAGTTTGAGTTGTTTCCAGCTTTTAATTTCATAAGGTAGGTTTGAAGTTTGAAATGTTAGGGTAATCTATTTCTATGAAATCAGAGTTCCAAATTAACGCCTATTCTCTTAGAAATATAAAATATTAAATGTAAGAAAATTCATTAATAAAATTCAAACTACTTTTGGCATGAATGATGATAATTTATATATTAATTGTTTTTTCAAAAGTATTTGTATTATGTCTTGATTTTTTTTTCTCATTCACATGGTATTCAACTCTAGCATTGTCATCACTCCTGGCTATTGGATTTATCTGAGCTGGTAAAGTGGGAAACAGATCAGTGAGAAACTAATAATGAATTTAAAACAATGAGTGGAAAGTTTCTTAGTCATTTTTAGCATTAAAGTTAGGTGTATTGTACTTCTTAATTTGGGTACTATAAGATATTATGGTGTATCAGTTCCTTGAAAAAACAAAACATAGAAAAGTATTTCTATTATTAACTTAGCTATTACATTAAGAACATTTAATATTCTATTCACATGTTTGAAATTATTATCTTATCAATTAGGCTTGTTGTATTCACCCACTTTACATTTTTTTTCTATTGTATTTGTCCTTGATAATTTCAAGCATAATCCAGTATATTGTAATATGTATTATTATATTTGCTTGTTTAGCTTATTGTAAAGCAACTATTACTTTATTGTGCAAATCAATAGCCTCAACAAAAAAATCTCCATGTTGTTAATGTGAGTGGAGGTGAGAGGTAGAAATGCCTTACCCTGAACTGATAGCATATTGGAAGTTCTCTTTGTGCACTCTCCACAATATAAAATGAATTTATCTTTTTTCTTATCCATTATTTCATCAATATTTAGACTAAAACTAATGGAGTGGTTCATTGGTGGATGTGGCAATTTGAAAGGACACTTACCGGGATTAATTCACTAGTGTTATATGAATAAGAGTGTAGTCTAAACATTTTATTTTTAATCTAGGTGTACTAAAGGGTTTTTTAGGATATTGAATCTATTTGTGCATTTCGAGGGAGAATTGCATTTTCATAGATAATCATGTAACTAGTGAAAAAGGTTTAATGTTAAAGTTTAATCATGTAACCGGTGAAAAGAATGAATGTTAAAGTTGGGTCAGGTGATAGTATTAGGCAATTTTGATGGATCATCCCTTGAATGAAGTGGAGAGGTAATTTGTAATGGTTTTCTTTGATATTTATAAAGAAAACACTTTAAAATGAAAAAGGAAATGAAGGACTAGAATAATATCTACCCTAACATACGACCCCTCTATAATAGCAATTACTAGTCACAAATTCATATTATAGACTTCCCGCTACCTATTGTAGCTTCCCCTACTAGGCATAACTTATCTGCACACACCCTTCTTTGTGGGCTAAAATTACTCGTCATAACCTCATTAGAATTACACCAATCACGTAGCACTATTCATTCATATCCTATCGTAGCACCTACATATAGACTATAGTTAGTTTCCAAAGCCAAATTCTGGTATCCAATTAATGAATGTGAATTCTCTGGGCTCTCAACTCTTTGATACTAATAAAGTGATTTCATTAATTTTAATTTGGTTTTTTCATTATGATATATATGAAATTTTTTAACATAACTATGTTACTAAAGAGTATTTTTTTAATAGTTTTTTAAAAGTGAAGGGTTAATTTATTATAAGAACATCATTAACGAAAAGACAAATTTTAAACATAATTTTTTTTGATAGGAAGTATAATAATCCAAAATGTCAAAAAAAAATTATGTGATTGGTAATAAGAAATCCCAATTCCAACCCTGCTCACACCTGAAAATTTTAATGAAATCACGTGTTCTTTAACATGCTTGTATCATTGTTCGACTGAACTATGCCAATGATTTCTGTGAACACAAATCGCGCTCCTGAAAAATATTCTTCATGTGTAAGTTTTGGTTTATGAAACCCAAATTTGTATAAAATTAATTCATATGGAAATAAAATTTGTGGTTCAATGCCTTTTATCCCCCATATATTGTAGGTAGCTTCTTGGTAGGAGACAACGAGAATTTCATTAACTGTTAGAATAAAAAACAAGAAATAGTTATGTAATCTGTAAGTAAAATGGTGTCTCAATTAAAGAAAACAAATGCAACACACACAATGTGAGACAGAACTCACACACAACTTGTTATTAGCTCAACGAAAACATTACATATTTATAGCATAGGCACTCACCTAATCTACCTAAGATTGAGGAAACAATCCTGAACTGGTGGAACTAAACTCTAAATAAAAACTCTCGTTCAACAAATCATAACCACTTCTATTTCTACATTATTCTAGATTATTCTGACATCCTCCCTTAATGGAGAAATGGTTTTTCTACAACACCTAATTTACTTCTAAAAACATCAAACTTGAGTTTACCAAGAGGCTTGGTAAATATATCAGCCATATTATCCTTGGTATTACAAAATACTAAATCAATTTCATTTGATTCAATCTTCTCTCATATAAAGTGGTATTGCAGCTCAATGTGTTTTGATCTGGCATGATATATTGGATTGTGTGCTAATTTGATAGGACTTTGATTATCACAATTTATGCACGTTGAACCAGTTTGCTCCTCTTCGAGATCTACAATAATTCTCCGCAGCCAAACAGCTTCACAGGTGGCATTGGTCAAAGCTTTGTACTCAGATTATGTTGATGATAAAGAAACAGTTGGTTGTTTCTTACTACTCCATTACACAACCCCTGATCCTATATGAAATTCATATCCAGAGGTAGATCATCTGTCATCAGGATTTCATGCCCAATCTAAATAAAAAAAACCTATTATTGCAACATCAGATTCATTAGTATACATAAGACCTAAATTGATTGTTCCTTTTAAGTATCAGAGAACTTTCTTTGCAGCATTCTAGTGATTTCCTGGAGGCTTAGCTATAAACTAACTAAGGATACTGACTGAGTATGAAATATCTTGTCTGGTAGTGGTGAGATAGTTCAGACTTCCCACCAACTGACGATATAAAGTTCCATTTGCCTCTTTAGTTCTATCTTCTTTGTACAACTTTGCGTTCTGTTCTAAGGGAGTTGACATAGCTTTGCAATCAATCATATTGAAATGTTTAAGAATATCCTCTGTGTATTTACATTGAGTGATCAATGTTTTACCGGGCTCTCTCCATACCTCAATTCCTAAACAGTAATGCAATTCACCCGGATCTTTCATTTCAAATTCTTGAGACAACTGAATTTTAATTTCTTCAATTAACTTGTAAGCACTGCCTGTGATAATGAGGTCATCCACATATAAAGATATTAAAGCAAAATTTCCTTCTTCATCTTTCTTAACATACAGGTTAGGATCATTTTTTCTTTTCACAAACCCATTCTGATGAAAGAAGGTATCAATATTTACATACCATGATCTCAATGTTTGTTTCAAACCATATAAGGCTTTTCTTAACCTGCAGACTAGATGCTCTTGTCCCTGTTTGAAAAACCTTTCAGGCTGAACCAGATAAACTTCTTCCTTTAAATCACCATTTAGAAAAGCAGATTTGACATCCAATTGATGTATATTCCAATTATGTTTTGTAGCTAAGGCAATCAATACTCTAATTGTATTCAATTTAGCTAGTCGTGCAAAAGTATCTTCATAATCAATTCCCTCTTGTTGAGCATATATTTTGCAACTAATCTCGCCTTAAATTTATCAATGCTACCATATGCTTTCAATTTAGATTTATACAACCATTTGATTCCAATTGGACCTTTTTTTTCAGGGAGTTCAACTAATTTCCATGTTTTATTTTTCATAAGAGAGTCATATTCATCATTCATATCATTTCTCCATTTTTCAGGCTCTTTAGTTTGTTCATAATCATTTGGTTCTACAACATTCATGATATTAGACGTCAAGGCATAATCTCTATGCCTTGTAGGAAGATGGGTTTGTCGGGTTGAACTTCTTATTTCTACAATACATGTTGGAGTTCCATCCATGATTCTCCTTCTTTGAGGTGAATCTTCCTCTCGTGATGAATCACTGCTACTGGATGTGCTCATGGTGCTTTCATTCTGATCTTGAACTTGTTCCTGTACCTATTCCTGTTCTTGTTTAACCAAAGTATCAATTTTGACATGATCATCATTAGATATATGCCACGCATCATTCATTGTATCACTTTTATCAGCATTCTCATGAAACACCACATCTCAACTTGCAAATAGTTTATGTGAACTGGGATCAAACAGTTTATATGCTTTCTAATCTATACAATACCCAATAAAAACACACTCGATTGACTTTGTGTCAAGCTTTCTTCTATTATCCTTAGGAATATGTGCGAAGGCGGTACATCCAAATACTCTTAAATGGCTGATATCAGGTTTATGACCATAAAGAATCTCAAAAGGAGTTTGAAAAGCACTTTTATTCTTCAAATAAACAAAAGTATTAATGGCTTCTGCCCAGAAACCATTAGAAATGTTTTTACCTTGAAGCATAGTACGAGCACACTCCACTAGTGTTCTATTCCATCTCTCAGCAACACCATTTTGCTAAGGAGTATGAGGTACTATGAATTTTTGTTGGATCACATTAAATTTACAATACCTGTTAAACACTCCTGATTTATATTCACCACCCTAATTTGATTTGATAATTTTAATGTCTTTTCCTCTTTTCTTTTCAATCAAAGTTCTTAATTCTTTCAAATACTCAAAGACATCACTTTTTCTTCATATGAAATAGACCCATGTACATATATATCTATCATCAACAAAAATAAAAAAGTAGGATGCACCAGCAAGCGACCTAGTTTGCATAGGTCCACATATATCAGTGTGAACTAATTCAAGTATATCATATTGTCTTTTATTTGTATGAACAAGAAACTCCTCTCTATGCTGCTTACCAAGTGCACAAGCTTCAAATGGTAAATGTTCACACTTCATAATAGGAAGACCTTCAACCATTGTTTTTCTTTACAACAACAATAAAACATTGTAATTTAGGTGCCCATACTTGTGATGCCATAACTTTGTTGTTAACATTGTTGTGGATGTCAATGCAACACGACACTTCATCGTCACATCCAATTCATACAACCCACCAACCCTGGTACCTGTGGAAACAACATTGTAGCAATATTGAACATATTTCACAATACACACCAATTTACCAAATTCCACTTTTAAATTATTATCAGTGATAGTCGAAACAGATATCAAATTCTTTTTAATAGCAGGAACATACATCACATCATGAATCTATCTCATTTGTCCATTAGGTAAGTACACACTTATTACGCCATAGCCTTGGACTTTATGTGACCTGTTATCTCCTAGGTAAATGTGTGTGCCATTAGTTTTCTCGTAATATTTATCATACCATTCTTTATTACAAGCCATATGAGCTGATGCACCAGAATCTATGAACCAAGTAGTCTCATCATCAGTTTCAGCAGACAATGTAGCATCAGAAAGAAACAATTTAAGATTTTTAAATCCATCAGTAACTGAATTGTCTCTGTTCATGAAATTTCCATTATGCCTTCTATGTCTCTGATTTGATTCATGTTTCTTTCTTCTATATCAATCTTTAGCTAGATGTCCAGGTTTTCCACAATAATCACATTCAATTTTTCTCTTAACATAGGAATCAGGATGTGTCATACCTTTCTTCTTTGCTTGAAAATGGCGTCTGTTCTTATCCCATTGTCTCCCTCGGAATGATCCTTTACCTCTTGCAATCAATGCTAAATCAGAATTATTTGAATCCAGTTCAAAATTTTTCATTCTCTCTTCTTCTTGAAGAAGATTTCCAGTCAATTCATCAAATGTAGGAGGTGTTTGTGTAGCTGAGAGTGCTGAAATAAAGACTTTATAGTCTTGGATTAAACCCTTCAAAGAAACACTTACCAAATCGCTACTAGACACTTTTTCACCAATGTCACCAAGCTTATCACTTAAGTCTTTAATTCTAGAAACAAAGGTTCTGATGCTTTCATTGGCTTCCATTTGATAGATAGTAGCTTCGTTTTTAAAAATAAAATGTTGTTTGCATCAGTAGTTTAGTACAAACCTTTGAGAGTTTCCCACGTGTGCTTTGAAGATGTACATTCTTGAATGTGAGGAATGATGGTGTCCTTCATAGACATGCGCAACAACACTTTCACTTTCATTTCTCTCTTATCTCAATCTGGAATCGCGGTGGCATCAGTAGGCTTGGGCTCGTCACCTGTGACAATCATCGAGAAGTTGTATGCCTCGAGAACAATGACTAGATTAAACTTTCAATTGACGTAGTTTTCACCATCAAGTTTGGTGGATTCATTTAAATATGAATCGACAAGAGGATTAGCCATTTTTTTCAACAGCAATGACCAGATTCAATTGCAAGAAATTAATTCACTGTAATGATCAAGAAGAGATTTGTGCTAGTGAAAAATTAGATGAGTAATGGAACTTGCAATCAACAATATTTTCTAGATTACAATCTTCTTGACCTTTTCTCAAACAGCTCCTAAACGCAGCAAATTTTAAATGGAGACGCAACAATTTAAAATGGAGAAGATTCGCTCACGTTGGCTCTCCAGGTCAAAATCTGTCTTCACAATTGACCTGAATCGACTTTAACAACAATTACAAAGACTAATGTGCTTGATGGTAGCGAAATCTCCACGCAATTATACGTTCCCTGTCAGATATCCTTGGAGTTCAACACAATCTGCACTACATTTGGTATTGTTTCATCCATATAGAGTAAGGTAAGTCGATCACCCAAAAAAAATATATGACACTACGTGAATAAAAATAGCAACACTCTGTGGACACAAATATTATATTATTGGTCTTTTATTTCAAGGATACAAGAGGGCCTATCTTTTCCCTGTCGGGCAGCAACAACGCCAATGATGGGATGATAGTGAGGATGAGCAATAGCGTTTAAGGAAATCTGTCATATTTCACAAGTCCAAAAGGGCAGCCACCAACACCACCAGATTCAGCAAGAAAGCCTTGTGGAGTACCGGAAAGGCCGCCTGGATTGTCGGGATGACGTTCCTCGTGCTCGTTGTTCTGCTCAACATTAAGATGGACCACGAGCAGCAGCGTACCGATCTCGAAATCCAGTAGGCCATCTTATTGGGTGTCCTTCCTGTTCCTCCTAAACTATAAATGGCAGTTTTAGCTGGCTCAGTCCACGCAACATCACTCTGTTGATTGCAGTTCAGCAAAATGAGAGGCTGCGTATGCAGGATATGCAAGAGGATTTGATACCAAATTAAAGAAAACAAATTCAACACACACAATGTGAGACAGAGCTCACACACAACTTTTTATTAGCTCAACGACAACATTACTTATTTATAGCGTAGGCACTCACCTAATCTACTTAAGATTGAGACAACAATCCTGAACTGCTGGAACTAAACTCTAAATAAAAACTCTCATTCAACAAACCATAACCACTCCTATTTCTACATTATTCTAGATTATTCTCACATCTCAATGATAATTTTGATAGAATATTAACTCAAATTCAATGTTTAAAAACATGCATCAGTTCTTTTTGTATTTAACCATTTTGGTCTTAATAATTAGTGTACGCCACATTAATAGATACCAGATCAACCATTTCCAAATCTGAAAAAAAAAAAAAAAAAAAAAATTACAAGAATGAAGGGAAACTTATTTATTTTCTTTGGTTATAAATGCCGTGAAACTAGGGGCGCATATGCGCGTATTGATAGTTCATTTATTTTTCTTCTTGTTATTATTTTGACTTGAAACCTGAAGATAGTTTTATAGTTGTAGAGATGAACCTCTCACTATTTCTTTTTGCAACTGATGATATGAAAATAATATATTCTTGATGTCTTCAAATTCAATTTGGTTAAGATCATCTTATTTAAAGACTATTCGAAAAAGATACTCTATATTGCCAATATATATATATATATATATATATATATATATATATATATATATATATATATATAGTTGAAACAAGCTCAAGTCACTTATTTATAAGCTCATTTGGAATCGATGCTAGATGATGCATTATTGTGTTTTTAATGGATAGCTAATTTCTTTTGTTAGAACTGTGGATAGCTCTAAATTCCAACTCTTACAATTTTTTAGATGGATGGGTATACAAGAGATTTGACCTTTGGACCTCCGTGAGTTTGTTTCTATTAGCTGGGAAATGACGTTTAGTTTACCCAGTAGTACAAACATTCCCTCAATTAATCTACTTTAGCCATCCCATAAACGAAATTTTTTCTCATAGTTTAAGGAAGACATCGATTCCAGCTAGTCTCAACGCGGCTCATGTAAAATCCCTCACCAAACTAAAATGACTTCATTTCTAGAAGATAACTGCTCCTCTTCGCCAGGAATTTGGAAGCTGCCCTGTATGGACCTTTGAAGGCCCTCAAAATGAAACCCTTGTTTTCCTTGTTCACAACAATAGTCTGATCACTTGGTCTGGGAATGAGCGTTGTACCCTGCATCTTGGTGCTACTGGAAGGCTCCAAATTTGGCGTACACCTCAACATCATATTCGTGATCTCGTTCCCTTCATAAACAAAATTTGATGTTCCATAAAATATGGTACGGAATCCCTTTAGTTTAGTTATACCAGGTGGGACAGTGGCACATGAACCTATACGAAAATATATCCTTTTAACATTCCAAGGTGGGAGGCAACAACTGCTAGAGATTTTGATAGGTAACTAATTATTATTGATATTCCATGTCGGTCTTGTTTGCTTGTTAAAAATAATTTGATGTTGTTGGAGATCAGATGCACAGCGATCACTAAAACAAATACTCAGCAAATAAAATCATACACATGACACAGTGTTTTTACGTGGTTCACCCAACCATTCTGGGCTACGTCCACACAACATAGGCATCGGCAATTCTTTATTAATCAAACAGGAGATTAAAAACTCTCACACCTCTCACACTCCAAACAATCCGTATGGATACCTGTTATATAGCAAAGAGAATCTAACTGCCTCATAAATCCTCTCACATCAAATTTTGGATGCATTAACTCTCTCCCAACAACCTGGAGCTAATCTAGCAAAAAATTCCTAATTTTTGTCACCTACTGAGATTTTTGACTATTTTAATAAAACTGAAAATCTCAACAATCTCCACCTTGACAACAATTAGCCTGATGCCCTGTTTGTTTATTATTTTATCTCTTCTGCAAGCCAAGAGAAGCCAAACACCAGCGTAGCTTCTCTAACAAAACTGGTTTCGTGAACATGTCTGCACAATTCTCCTTTGTATGCACCTTTTCAAGAGAGACTCCCCTTTCAGTGATAACCTGTCTTACAAAATGGTACTTAATTGGAATATGCTTTGATTTACTATGATAGGCCAGATTCTTAGCCAAATGTATTGCACTTTGACTATCACAAAGTAACTTGATGTTGTCCTGTAACCTACCAAACTCACCAAGCAAACCTTTCAACCAAACCGCCTCTTTGTAAGCATGCGAAGCAGCAATGTATTCTGCTTCAGTAGTGGATAAAGCAACAATGTTTTGTAGTTTTGACATCCAGCTAATAGCTCCACCTGCAAGAGTAAAGACATACCCTGAAGTTGACCTTCTCTTATCCAAATCACCTGCAAAATCGAAATCAACATATCCGCAAACAAATTCACTACTCTTATTGTAAGTAATACAATAACTACTTGTGCCTCTCAAATACCGAAGCACCCATTTCACTGCTGACCAGTGTTCTTTACCCGGATTTTCCATATATCTGCTGACAACCCCAACTGCATGTGAAATATCTGGTCGAGTACAAACCATCGCATACATCAAACATCCTACTACATTAGCATATGGAATTCGAGACATATAATCCTTTTCTTCATCTGTATTAGGACATAAACCCGAAGAAAGCTTAAAATGGGAAGCGAAAGGGACTGACACATGCTTCACATTATTCATACCAAATCTCAAAAGTATCTTCTCAACATACTTCTGTTGTGATAGCCACAGCTTACCATTACTCCTGTCTCTGAAAATCTCCATGCCCAAAATCTGTCTTGCTGCTCCTAGATCTTTCATATCAAATGTCCTTGCCATCTGAGTCTTCAACCTGTTGATTTCTTCAATGCTTTTGCTTGCTAAAAGCATATCGTCAACATACAACACTAAGATAATAAACATGCCATTACTTAACTGCTTAAAGTAAACACAATGCTCATATTCACTTCTTATATATTTTTGACTCAACATGAAAGAATCAAATTTCTTGTACCACTGTCGAGGCGACTGCTTCAGACCATACAATGAATTCTTGAGCCTGTAGACAAATTTCTTATTGCGATGCTGAACAAACCCTTCCGGTTGTTCCATATAAATTTCCTCATCTAAATCTCCATGTAGAAATGCAGTCTTAACATCTAATTGCTGCAACTCTAAATCAAGCAAAGCCACTAATGCTAACACAATTCTAATTGAAACAATTTTAACCACTGGTGAAAAAATCTCATGAAAGTCAATACCGGCTTTCTGAGAAAACCCTTTTGCAACCAGTCGCGCCTTGTACCTGTCTTCCGTATCATTCACACCCCGTTTCAGCTTGAAAACCCATTTACATCCCACAGTTTTCCTGTCTTTTGGAAGCTCAACGAGATCTCATGTGCCGTTCTTACCTAAGGCCATCATTTCTTCCTTCATGGCTGCTTTCCATTTGTCACTCTTTGAACCTTCTACAGCTTCCTGATAACACAAAGGTTCATCATCGTTAGCGGTCAAAGCAACTGAAGTAACATAATCATCATACCTTTTAGGAAGTCGTCTGATTCTCATAGACCTCCTTAAAGATGTTTCTGGTGCTTCCACAATTGGCTGACTACCACCTGTAGGAACTTCTTCATGATCACCATCTGAGACCTGTTCACGCTCTATATCTGAACCCTGTTCATAATCTGATTCTGAAACCTGTTCATGACTAGTATCTGAACGATGGTCATCATAGCTATCATTAGAAGAGCTTTCAAACTGAATGTGTTGTAAATCAGATACATCATCCTGTTTCAATCTACTATCTACATGTAACTGTACAAGAGAGGATTCATCAAACTTTACATCTCTGTTGATGATGATTTTGCGGGTAGTAGGATCCCACAATCTAAATCCCTTTATTCCAACACCATACCCAACAAAGATATACCTCTTAGACTTTGGATCTCACTTAGTTCGCTGATGTTTAGGCACTAGAGCATATGCATCACAACCAAACACTCTGAGTTTAGAATAGTCACAAGGGTGTCCTTTCCATACCTCTTGCAAAATCTTGCAGTCTATCGCTGTCGATGGAGATCGGTTTATCACATAAAAAGCTGTTGCCACCGCTTCCGTCCACAACTCCTTTTGTAACCCGGCGTTACTCAGCATACTCCTTGCTCTCTCTAGAAGAGTCCTGTTCATGCGTTCAACAACTCCATTTTGCTGAGGAGTATAAACCGTGGTCTTATGTCTCTCGATCCCTGCATCCTTGCAATATTTGTCAAACTCCTTGGAAGTAAACTCACCACCATTGTCAGTTCTTAAACATTTTATTGTTCTACCAGTGCTGTTTTCTACCAATGCTCTAAACTGTTTGAAAATTGTAAAAACATCAGACTTCTTTTTCATCATGTAGACCCACACCTTCCTAGAAAAGTCATCAATAAACGATACAAAATATGACGAGCCACCATATGAAGTTGTAGGGGCTGGACCCCAAACATCTGAATGAATATAATCAAGTATCCCTTTACTAGTATGTTTGCCTGTTTTAAATTTTTGTTTACTTTGTTTTCCAAACAAGCAATGCTTACAGAAATCTAACTTTCCAGACTTCAGATTTGGAAGTAACTTGCGATCAGCCAAAATTTTCAACCCTCTTTCACTCATATGCTCTAATCTTTGATGCCATAAGTGAATGGAACTACTGTCAAGTTCAGACACAGTAGACACATGAACTGACCCTGTTCTTCCTTCTAACTGAAACAGATTTCCTACTTTCTTAGCTTTCATTACTAGTAAGATACCTTTATAGATTTTCATAACTCCACCTTGAATTACAGTTTTATATCCATTTGTGTCAAGTGCTCCTAATGAAATCAAATTTTTCCTTAAGTCTGGAACATGTCTCACATCTGTTAACAATTTAGTTGTGCCATCAAACATTTGCAGTTGTATACTTCCTATCCCAACAATATTGCAAGTAACATCATTACCCATGTACACGACGCCATCATCAACAGATCTATACGTCTTAAACCAGTCTTTATGGATACACATGTGGTTTGATGCACCGGAATCTAACAACCAATGTTGACCATGATTTGACACATTAACTGATAATACTTCATCACTCATACCTGAACCAGATGTCGAACCTGTATCTGTCGCATTTGCTTCCTTCTTCTCTGTCGAAGAGTCTCCTTTCTTCTCTATTTGCTGTCTCTTCCAGCAGTCTTTCTTCAAGTTCCCCGATTTGCCACAAAACCAGCACTTTACTTTGCTCTTCTTCCCTTTCGACTTTGAACGCGAATTGCTGTGCTTACCAGAGCATCTTTCTCTAGAACGACCTCTAGCCATCATTGCCTCTGATGTAGAGGTGTCAGCATTCGACCACTTCCTGGTCTCCTCGGACAGCAAAGCTCCAACCACATCGTCAAACTCAAGGATGTCTGCAGTACTAAAGCTTATGGAAGTAACAAAGTGATCCCATGATTCGGGCAATGAACACAATATAGTTATTGCCTTATCCTCTGAATCAAATTTTACATCTAGACTTTGTAATTGTACCAATAGAGTATTGAAAACATTCAGATGGTCAGTAATCGAGGTACCTTCCTTCATCCGCAAACCATAAAGTTGTCGCTTCAGGAGAATCCGATTTGTCAAGGATTTCGTCACGTAGAGCTTCTCAAGCTTCGACCACAGGCCTGCGGCAGTCTTCTCTGACACAATATTGAATAGAACGTCATCCGCCAGACATAACCGAATTGCGCTCAGAGCCCTGTCATCCAACTCATCCCATTCATCCTCCGTCAAGGAAGAAGGCTTTTTGCTTTTCCCCAACAACGCTTTCGCCACGCCTTGTTGTACCAGGAGATCATGCATCTTTACCTTCCAGATCTCGAAGTTGTTTTTGCCATTGAACTTCTCAATTTCAAACCGGGCATTTTGAGTTTTCGCCATCTTGTATCAGCAAAAAACACAATAATCTCCAGAACCCAACTTTTAAATCAAATAAAAATTGCCCAGCCTAAAACATGCTTCCCTTCACCTTATAAAAAAATGCCTTTCACTTTATACCATATGAAAATGGTAATTACATTATCAAATTTCAAATCGATTTCAAAAAACTACAAAACAATCAATTATGTATATCGATTTTAAATATAATCGATTTTATTTGACCTTTTTACAAAACTCTAAAATTGATTTGTTAAAACCTCTTCAAACTACCATGTGCAAATGGAAATATAATAATTCTCAATGGATTTTTTAAAAAATAGACCGATTGTAAAACATGGAAATACAATATTACAAATCGATTTCAACTTGAAAATTAAGGAAAAGCTGAGCATTCAAAGATTAGATAACGCGATAGATCAATTACACCTCAACCGCACCAATCTTGAAAGGGAGGAGGAGGCAATGCGTGAATCGAATGACGCCCTCATGTTTGACTCTGTCCTGAGCAGTAGAGCATCGTGTCCTCACACAGAACGATTAGTCTCTTTCACGGCCAAGCTCACGGCTCTGCCAGCGCCGCTGCCACCAGTTCAACGCACAGTTCACCAAAAAATACAGGAACGGCTCGGCTCTCTGTGTATTGTAACAAGTTTGACCGTTTTTTTTTTTAAACACAAAGTTCTGAATACCTCCACGCAGCACGTTGCACAACACGTTGCATAGCAACACACAGCACCACGCAGATTGGACAGCACCATTCAACGCACCTCCACGCAGCGCCAATGCAAAAACAAACCTCCACCTCCAGTACGCGCTCCTCCAACACGCTCTGATACCAATTGTTGGAGATCAGATGCACAGTGATCACTAAAACAAATACTCAAAAAATAAAATCATACACATGACACAATGTTTTTACGTGGTTCACCCAACCATTCTGGGCTACGTCCACACAACATAGGCATCGGCAATTCTTTATTAATCAAACAGGAGATTACAAACTCTCACACCTCTCACACTCCAAACAATCCGTATGGATACCTGTTATATAGCAAAGAGAATCTAACTGCCTCATAAATCCTCTCACATCAAATTTAGGATGCATTAACTCTCTCCCAACAACCTGGAGCTAATCTAGCAACAAATTCCTAATTTTTGTCACCTACTGAGATTTTTTACTATTTTAATAAAACTGAAAATCTCAACAGATGTCACAAATACTATCAAGTTAATAAAAGTGCTAAAGTGAATAATTGGTTAAATCATTTGTTGATAATAATTAGATATTGAACTATTGACATGAAAATAGCTTTAAGTTAAATAATTGGTTTATTGATAATGTTTACTAGATTTTAATAATATTAAAATACAATTGATTATTAAAAAAATACAATTTTATATTAAATTAGTATTTTTTATTTTAAATATGAAAATAATAACTTTCATTAATAAAATTTTAAATATTAATTATTAATATTGCAAAATTAAATATAGATATATATATAATTAATGCATATTTATACATTACAAAGAATAACTTTAATAACTCAAAATTACATTTTGAAAAAAATAAATAAATTAAATAAATATTTTATTATAGAGTTAGTTTAATAATATGAAAATATTGATTAATTATCAAAACAGCAAATAAATATATAATAACTAGAAGTGAGGATGGGCTACTATTTTTGGCCCAAGTAAGAGTTAATCATCATGCATCGGGAAGAGAAATACTGTGATGTTGAGGAACAAGTCGAATGAAATTGGTATGAAATAAGTATTTATTTTTAATATTGTAAAATTAGATTAAGATAATGTTATTTAAATTTATTTAGATATCTTAAAGAATTATTTTAATAATTTAAAATCATAATTTAAACAAAAATATTATAATTTATAACTTATATTTGATGTTTGATGATGGTTAAAGAAGAAAAATCAAAATTATAAAAAAATTATTTTTATTTTTATTTGATAGCTAGTTTAGTTCTTAAGTGATATCAGCACTATTTGATCTTAAATGATGTAGAAGACAACCTTTTATTATTGTCAACAAAGTTACCACCTAACAACAACACAATTAACTGTGGATGGAACTGAAAAGTACATTAGCCCAATACACTACTAAGGCTAGTACAAACTAGTGATAAAATTATTTAATTAAAGCAAAAATTCACATTTAATTATCCTAAAATCAATTGTTCTTCTTCAAAACTAGTTAGTCAACTTAACACACAACCCATTCATTAGGAGTATCATCAATAATCAATGTCAGGTGTAACATCCTGCCTAATCTACTTTTCTTAAGTGATACATCAGACAACCTCCATTTTCAAAATGTTACGATTTAAAAACCCTTTCACTCACTATAATAGTAGAAAGAGACTTAAAAGGGACTAAAACTCCAAATTCTTAAGCAATGTTCTATTAAAGAAAAAACAAAGATTCTATTACCCTGAATACCAACCGATCTAAATAACTAAAGCAAAAACCAAGATTCTATTACCCTGAATACCAACCGATCTAACGAGTTAAAAAATTAAATAACTAACCCATTCATTAGCAGTGAAATCAATAAATAAATTGGTGGAGAAAACAAAATTAAAAAATAATAAAAGATACCATTGCCATTGAAAAAAAGCGGGTATTAAACCCTCAGCTAAAAAAAAAAAATTTGCTCGAAGCTCACAAACATATCCTTCCAAAACGGATCCCGTAGAGGTGATGATGGCTATAACATACACCATTAACTTCACAGGGAAATGTAAGGAGTTAAAAAAAAATCTATACAAGTTACTCATCATTACATAGAATGTTTAACAATTCATGGTGTAATTTTATAATTAAGAATCGTAACTCCTTAACCCTTAACAACCTCCATTACAATATAGTAACATAATACTATATGATGTAACCATCCATTCATCTCATTACTCATACAGTCATCACATAATTTCCATTATGAACATCATAACAAGAAATGAATCAACCTCATCATCTGGACACAATAATCAATCACATCATTGAACACCAATATACCCTGGAAACCCCGTAGGGTGAAAAACAGCAAACGTTTAATTTTATTATTAAACGCTCGTGAGGGTTTTCAGCCCATCACTCAATGGCTTATAAGGGAGACCATCCCTTAACCATCGTTTATATAATCTTACAAGGAAATATGCAAATATCTAGCTTAAAGCCATTACAATAAATATGATACCATTTACCCTCTGGTCTTCATATCTTCAGATCTTCACATCTTGGTGGCATGGATGTACCTAAAATAGACCATCGTACATTGGACCTTCTTGTAAATCGTACTCATCTGCATGAACATTAAACAATTACCTGCCACGAGGACAAGCATAATTTCCCTTTGTACATGACAAGCCTAATATTCCTTTGCACCTGTCACCATCATTCCCTGCTATGATGCTTTCAACATAAAATGATGTCAAGATTCTTAAAGTATTAACCAATCATTTCACATATTTGTACTATAGTAGTTTCTCCATCTACTCATGTATATTCATGACAAGCAAGTAAAGTACCTTGTCATTCGCTCTTTAACGACCCATACCTCATATGTTCTGGTTATAAGTCATCACAATAACTAATGCTTTCGTCGCATAAGCACACATTCCTGCAAGACAATGGCTACATCTCCAAAGCCTTTCTTTAAAATAAACTGATACACCAGTTAATATATTTATGCATGTGATTTACATACATTTTAATAAAAATAGCTAACCCTTAAGCTATTACCCTTAGTGCATGGAATGCAAGTTAACATAACAATTGTTTCTTCCATGCATGTGAATGCATACCAATTCCAAAAGACTCTCCCTAAAGGAGTGCTTACACAACGAAGCACATAACCTCCTTCACAAGTCTTCCAAAGAAAATCTCAATGCTAGTGAGCATGTAAACACATGTTTTCTTTTTGTAAAAATACAAAATTAATAATATAAATACATGTCTCATGTTCAATATTATACTAACAATCATATTCAATGTAGTTTTAATACTACAAGCTATCTTTCTATATACAAAAATGTATATTATTTTTCAATAAAATCTAATTCATATATTGCATGCTTATGCATGACCTTATTCCAAAAGAACTAACATAAACTAACATATTAGTTTTCATATCATAAAGATGTTCACATATGCTTCTAAATATTAAGATGGCTCAACATTTCTTTATACATGCAAAGAACACGCCTCTATAACATAATGACTATTCTTTGTGCATGCAAGAGAAATAACTCTCTCTCTTTGTGCATGCAAGAGAGATAGCTCTTCCTTTACTATAAGAAACACATTACCCTTCTTAGAATTCTAAGATTTAAAATAATTAGCAATCTTTAACATAAGAGAAGTCTTTCCAAGAAAAGACAACATGGATTCTTTTCCAAAAACCCACCAATAAGTTTCCCTTTTACCATTCTATCTCTCTAATAACATTATCTTTCTAAAATATTGACGTAAGAGTCTTTCCAAGAAGAGATAACAAGGATTATTTTTAGAAAATAACCACAAAATCACGTGGTTAATCATTTTTTAATTAAAAATTCCTATCTATATGCATTAAATACAATATATAGAGAATATGAAAACATGCATATTTTTCCAAGCATGCATGAAACAAATTCACACAATAGACACATGCCTATGTAGATATGCATGCATTTCAAACACCTCCATATAAGGTTACCAAAGCCTTAATCTCAATATGTCCACCAAAACATATTTTCACCTTAAGAAGGAAAATCTCAACTTATTTCCCTTGAATTATTTTCTCATATATTTACCCATCTTGATATGAGAATAAATTGTATAATAAGGGAACTATTTATTTCAACTCACAAGTGAACTATATATTTCAATTCTCAAATAAAGAGATTATATAATAAATAAATTTAGCCAAAATTATTATCTTGGCAGTCGATTCTCATTCTAGTCGACTCTTATCAAAGAAAAGGAATCAACACTATCTATATACAATCTTTTCTTATATATTTTAACTCCCAAAGAGAAAGACTATTTAATAAGGAAGGTAAGCCAAAAATCACCTTTCTTGGCAGTCCACTCTCATTCAAGTGGACTCTTATCAAAGAAAAAAAGATTAATACCATTTATATATAATATTTTCTTATATCTTTCTTCTCACAAAAGATTATATAACAACAATTAGAAAATATTTTAATCACTTACCATACACCCATTTGAGCCACGGCTTGAACATAGCAACTTAAAAATACACTGATCGCAAAAAAAGAAGTGGTCAAATAACCATGTCCGCCACAAGCAAAGGCTTCACCAAAATAGAATGCTGAAGGCGACGTCAGGGAACTCCACATTGGAGTTAAGGAATATCAAAACAAGCTGACCACCCCTCCATATCTGATCTGAGCTCTTCTTTAATAATCCAGAGCATGGGTAGGGTAGAATGTCACTGACAGCGGTGGGAACGATTGTCCATAAGCAACATTATTGACATAGCGCATGGAAGTCTATTGTGAAGGGTTCCAACAAATCAAACACGGCCATTCCTCCGGTGCACTGGAATCCAGGTTCTTTCTCTACCCACATTCTTCACACTTACAATATGCTGGATACATTAAATCCCACACAGACTTCCAAACCATCGTAAGATTCCCATGCTCTCGTAAATAAATAATACCCATACAAAAATTCATTTTACACCAACTGATTCAAGAATTCATTCATTTTTTTAACCGATTCTTGATTCAACTATTTTTGTAAATCATGGTAAAACTGTGAATTACGATAGTTTACGTGGGCGTTACATAATGGTCCTGTTATAAATAGCCTGAGACATGCTCTGAGAGCCACCTACCCATGTAATAAAAAAAACCCAACATGACCATTGAACTCTAACTAAAAAGTAAGGACATCAAATACAATCCTTGGTTCTTTCGTTTTGCTTCTTTCCAACATTGTGTTTACGATAAGTTTTAAATTTTAGAGAGAAAGTTATGGATTTTGTCTTGAATTAAGCAGTTTTCTGGTGGTATTTATGAGGAAAATGTTGTTTCTCAAAAATTGACTTCTTAGAGCATTGTGGAAGCTTTCACTTTTATGTTGAATGGCTTGCAATTTACCGAAACTATGGTAACTGCTCATAGATAGGGATGGTAATTGAACACAGGATCTACTGAAACAAAAGTGTTTCTCCCATGCTTTCAAGAAATGCCTGTTTAAAGTAGGGCCATTGTGGGAATTGCAATTACAGATATCTCTAATTTAGATTATTTCGGACGAGGATTTATTAAAGTGGCCAATGCAATTAAATGTAGCACAAAATTGAGAATCACGAGAAAGTGTGAAAATTTTGTTTAATTTTACTCTGCAGCATTATCAATGAAATGGTAATTTTGATCAGCATATTTTCCTATTATGTGTGAGTTTTCAAGAATTTAAAATTTAATTATAATGTGTTTCATGTTTTAATTATTTTTGGCTTGAGCTGTTCTTCAGATTTGGCATTGCATATTTCTTGGGCGTAGTTTACCCAATTTTCAAATTTGATCATAAATTTATGAAAATTTCAATGAGATTTTGATAACATTGACAAGTTTTTATAAATTTAGATTATAGTGTTTGAGATAATGCCTCATTTAATATGCATACTACAAATTAGGGATTGGTTTGGTGTGTTGGAGGATGTTGAGAGATTCTCTCAACTTCTCCCTCCAAGAGTGGAATTAGTTGGATCTTAGCAGCACTATAAATATTGTAAAGTATTCATGTGATTTAATATATAGAAATTATTATTGTGTGTTATTCCTGTGTTCAATAGCTCTCTCCAATTTCTAATATGGTATCAGAGAAAGTTCTGGCTTGAATCCCTCACAGGATGGCCAAGAATATGTGAGTTTCTAGACAATCGATTCTCTATACATAAGCGTGAGAGTGAAGTGTTTTGTGTGTTTTATATATTTGTTGCTTGATTCCAATGTTCTGTTCGTCGTTTTATTTTTTGACGTAATGAAACAAGAATTGCAATGATTCTGTGACTGTGAGGAAGCGGGGTAGTTTGTTGTTCTTCCACGGGTCTTCTTAGAGAGAAGCAGGGACCTCTGGCATCGACCCAAAAGCCGCAAGTGGCACGATCTGAGCGCTTGACCATTGAGCCCCAAAATGGGGTGTCGATGAACCGCAATGAATTAGAGGCCACTGGCTATAGTCACGCTGACCAGTCTTGCACTGGCTGGATGACAAGGGCCAAGACAGAGCATCGGGAGTACTGGCAATCATTTTCATATTTTCGTTATTTTGAGCCTGCATTTCATCGTCGTTTTCGTTGAATCTGAAGGTCTTATGAAACTGCGTTAAAACATTCGGTGCAGCCTCATTCATTCGGCCAACTGTTCATTCCAATAAATTTTTTTGTGTTAAAACATTCGGTGCAGCCGGCAATGGATTGGAAGATAATACTCAGGCATTTGCGCACGCATGGGAGGCAGCTTGCAAAGCGACGTGCAGAACTTTTCTTGTGCCACGTGGTAAAACGGATCTTTCAAATTTTCCATATTGTTAACGATTATGAGGTGGGCATATGCTCAGTGTTTAATGTTACTGGAGGACACGATTTGAAGGAGTTTTCCTCTAAGGAGATGATGATGTCTGGTGGGAGAATGTATGGTGGGCCTAATGTCCTTGTGATGGGCAACAAGAACATTTCCCACTCTATCGATCCAATGGAAAAGAAGAGAAGACTGACTGCTAAGCAAGTGCAGTTCCTGGAACGAAGCTTTGAGATCGAAAACTGAGTGGCAGATGGTGACGGCTTTAACGTTAACGGCAAGTTTCATACCATCGGCGCAGTGGCCAGGTATTCTACATATGAATTACATGCTGTCGGGCTTTGAAAGTGTGATGGCAAAGGTGTAGTCTAAATCCATTAATTTGTTGTTGGACGAAGTTCACTGTGTGAGCAATGGACAGCTATATATTAATGTGTATGTATTATGATTGTAAATTTTTTATATTGCAGAACCAATTATTGAATAAATTTGCATTATTTAAATTAGTCATTCTCGACGTTCTTCGGTGCCGAGAGAATAATTGCCTAATTTGATTGTGTGAATTTGTTACATGCTGATGGATCTTGTCGTTATTCGGGGCTTCAAGAGCATCGGTTACAGGTTATACAATGAGATCCTTGTGTGTAAAGGTCACTTTGTAGGATTAATCACTGATCATATTCTGTATCCAGAATATTTTCCTATAGACTGTTGAAATTTATTCTTCGAGGTTATTTCATAGATGGAAATATATCCATAGGATAGTTCAGTGTCGAGACTCTTCTTCGGGGGTGTCAAGAAGCTTTGATCTTACAAATTCAGTATTGCTGGTCAGAAACAAATGTATTTTAAATGGGTTGAATGGTAGCTCGAAAATGGTGGAGAAAAGAGCGTTGTCTATGAGATCTCAGAGTGGGTACAAATGTTAATGAAGACCAGGGCAGACAAATGTTTGTATTAAATTAGTGTGTTCTCCAATTTTGTAATGTAGGCATTAAGGGGGGGTGTTTGAGATAATGTCTCATTTAATATGCATACTACAGATTAGGGATTGGTTTGGTGTGTTGGAGGATGTTGAGAGATTTTCTCAACTTCTCCCTCCAAGAGTGGAATTAGTTGGATCTCAGCAGCACTATAAATATTGTAAAGTATTCATGTGATTTAATATATAGAAATTATTATTGTGTGTTATTCCTGTGTTCAATAGCTCTCTCCAATTTCTATTGTCAAATTTCAAAATTTTGATAGCCAAATTTCTTTTATATAGTGATGAATCCATTTTTACAATAAAAAAACTTGATTAAAAAATTCCTACTATTTTGAATTATTTATTTTTTCCAATTTTGAATTCACAAATTTGAAAACTCACTACACCATCCAGATTTATTGCGCTTTATGTGTTGTGCACAACAATTCTACTCTGTAAATTCTCATTCCTTAGCCAACAATTTTATTTAAGTAACTTTTATGATATTATTTATCTCTCAACGAAAAAGAATTTTGGTTTCCAACCCAAAAGTTTAAAAATCCAAAATTTCACTAAAATTTTGGGAACTTGAACTAAACAATACGAAAATTTTACTCTTGCAATCAGCGAAAATGGAGCACTGTCTTTTAAAAAGTTTCATTTCAATGTTTCATATTTGTAAAATGGGAAACTAAAATTTGAGTGAACTGAATCTGATAGAAGGAAATTTATTTCAGATAGAAATTCTGATATCGCTTTCAAGTGACACACCATGCGAAGGAATCCATGGTTTTATATACTTAAGAAAAAAAAATTTATTTATTTTATTTCGATCACTTTTTTTAAAAATATTGTGGAATTTGACTAATAAGAATATTAGCATCAAAATATTAAGGTGATACTTTTCTCTCATATTTAATTAGAATTAGATTTTTTTTTGTGTTATATTAATAAATTTTATTAAATTTTTAAATTTTAAATATGTAATATGAGATATTTTGATAATTAAATAGAATTTTTTTATAGAAATATTATGACATTACAATTTTAAAATTTATTTTATTTTTAAAATAAAAATAAAAATAATAATTTAAATGTTACAAATTAAAAATTATAATAAAACTAGTGTAAAGTTGATAAAATTAAGTTATATATATATATATATATATATATATATATATATATATATATATATATATATTAAATATTATTAATCTATGTTAAAATTAAAAGAAAATGATAGATTAACTAATTCTTTTTTATTTAAAGCAATAATGATAATTACTATTGATAACAAGAATTTGTATAGAAATAAAACATTTATTGCTTTAAAAAAATATGTAACTGAGATTCTAAAAAAAATTAACAAGATTTAGACTTAAAATGAGACAAATGTAAGCTACTTCATAATCACTTTAAATCTTTTATTGGCAAAATAAGTAGTAAATTATATTTCAGTCATCGACTCAATATTTCAATTATTACCTTAATTGTGTTATATCAACTTAAAACAAACATACTTTAAACAACCTAAATCCAATATAACAAATATTATTTCAAATCAATGTACAACTTTTTCAATTCAACAATTATAATTTAATAATCCTGTCAACCTCCCTTTACACCTCTTACAACAATTACTAGTTTAAAAAAGTAATTGGTAAATACTATACTTAAAAAAAACAGACTACGCCATTAGTTTGCGGGATGAACCTTACCATGTGCCTGACCGCCACGAATATTGCGTGAATCACTCGGACGTGTAATTTTATGTCATAATCACCACACCACCCCTGTGCTGCACCTCCTAATCAATGAACTTCTTAACATTTTTTCCGACCTGTATTCATCGCCGCACCTTCTATGCTACTTGTGCGAGATATTCTGGCGGTCACTAATTAGTGAGTATGACTTGTACGGTGAGGAAATACCTCTTCTTATATATTAAGCATATGTTAGATGAATTTAACATGAGATTCAACTGCCAAGATTGATCTTTTTAATTATAAATTTATTATTTTACAAAATTATAAAACAAATAAAAATAAATAATATCTTTTAATTATATTATAATATTAATATTAAAACATAAATAACAACTACTTTCATACTTTTTATTATTTATTTATAAAATTAAAGTAAATGAATCTATTTTAAAGTAATTAATATATAGGTAGCCGGGTTTAGTCAATTAAAGCCCCTACTCCCTATCAATTATCAAAGGTGGATTCAATTCTGGTGGGCTTCATCAAGCTTAGGAATATATTAATATATACAAATTCAATCTTCATATTCTAATAATAAAATAAAATATTAGTAATTATAGTTCATGTTTGTATTATTAATAAAAATATATACAAATTCTTCATATTTTAATAATAAAATGAAATATTAGTAATTATAGTTCTGTCTATATTATTAATAAAAACATATACAAATTTTTCGTACTTTAATAATAAAATAAGATATTAGTAATTATAGTTCATGTCTATCTTATTATTAAAAGCGTATACAAATTCTTCATATTTTAATAATAAAATAAAATATGAGTATTTATAAGTCGTGTCTATATTATTATTAAAACCTATAAACATTATTTTGAATTCTTTTTGTAATTGCGCCGAGAGGCGCTCTACAGCCCAGTATATAGGGATGTGTAGATGTAACGTGTGTAATGTAAATGTCGGCCCAATATATAGAGATGTGTAGATGTAATGTGTGTAATGTAAACTTTTGATATGTCCGGCCTAATATATAGAAATGTGTAGATGTAATGTGTGTAATGTAAATTTTTGATATGTCGGGCCCAATATATAGAGATGTGTAGATGTAATGTGTGTAATGTAAACTTTTAATATGTGGGAGTGTATATAGATATGTAGATGTCATGTGAGTAATGTAAACTTTTGATATATTTACCACTTTAATACCATGGGCTGAATACCATGGGCCAAATACCATATTTATTAAAGAGGTATGGTAAATAAATAAAATATAAATCAGCCATATATATGGTAAATAAATAAAAAGGATTTTTATATTTACTCAATAATCCTATTTATATTTTTGAACATCAAAAAGTGGTTTTATTTAGGTGAATCCTAAGCTAAATACCATGGGCCAAATTATTATTAATACATGCCAAAAAAACATTATTATTAATTCTAATATTCACATTATTATATTATAATATTGATATTATTAAATTTAATTAATGTAAACTTTTGATATGTCCGAGTGTATAGAAATGTACCACTTAAATACCATGGGCCAAATACCATATTTATAAAAGAGGTATGGTAAATAAATAGAATATAAATAAACCATAGGTATGGTAAATAAATAAAACATCTTTTTATATTTACTCCATAATCCTATTTATATTTAGGAACACTCAAAAAGTGGTTTTATTTAGGTGAATCCTCAGCTAAATACCATGGGCCAAATTAAAGTACAATATATGCATTGCCTATCTCAGGTAACAATAAACATGTAAACGTAAATGTAAAAATAATGTTTAATATTTAACATTTAAAATTTAATCTAATTAATCTAATGTCTGCGCTAATGAAAAATCACTTCTCTCCCTACATATATAAATTTAACACAAAGTACCAAATACCATATTTTTCTATTTCTCTTCCATTTTATATTGGAGGGAAAGGAGTGTGAGGGAGAGAGAAGAGAGATGGGGGAAGAGAGAGGGAGGTAGGAGAGGAAGGGAAAGAGAGGAAGGAAGAGAGAGAGGAGGAGAGAGGGAGGGAGATAGGAGGAGAGAGGGAGGGATATATAGATGGAGTTGGAGGATGAGAGAGGGAGGGAAGAAGAAATACATAGAGAGAGCGAGAAGTGGAGAGAGAGAAGGAGTGACAAGGGAGAAATAGAGAGAGTATGTGTATGTTTGGGGGTGAGATAAAGAGAAAAATAAGGAGAGATGGAGGGAATGGGGGGAGACAGAGATAGGCAGGGATATAGTAACATAGTTGAAGGGTGAAGAGAGGGAGAGAGAGAGAGATAGATGTGGAAGAGAAAGGGATAGAGGGGAAGGAAGAGAGAGAGGATGTGAGAGAGTGGAGAGGGAGGGAAAGAGAGATGGAGTTGGAGGGGGGAGAGAGGGAAGATGATTTCTTGCACTTGATGCATTTATTTCAGTGTGGACAGTGATTTCTAATGTAAAGTTTGATAGATCAAGAGTAATGTAAACTTTTGATATGGTGATTTATAATCCGATTTTATTGCTTGCACTAGATGCATCCATATCAATGTAGATGTTGGTTTCTAATCTTATTTTCTTACTTGCACTAGATGCATTGATTTCAGTGTAAATATAGATAATATCAAACTCTGGATCTAGAGTAATGTATTTACATAGGGCGAGAAGTGAGAGAGAGAGGGAGTGACAAGGGAGAAATAGAGGAGTATGTGTATGTTTGGGTGTGAGATAAAGAGAAAAATAAGGAGATATGGAGGAAATGGGGGGAGAATGAGAGAGGGAGGGATATAGTAACATAGTTTGAGGGTGAAGAGAGGGAGAGAGAGGGAGATATAGAGATAGATAAATGTGGGAGAGAAAGGAATAGAGGGGAAGGAAGAGAGAGAGGATGTGAGAGAGTGGAGAGAGGGAGGGAAGGAGATATGGAGTTGGAGGGGGGAGAGAGGGAAGATGATTTCTTACACTCATGCATTGATTTCAGTGTGGATGGTGATTTCTAATCTTGTTTTTTCTTGCACTATATGCATTGATTTTAGTGTAGATATTGAGAGAGAGGGAGTGTGTGTGTGTGTGTTGGGGGAGGAAAGAGGATTGGAAGGCAAAGAGAGAGAGAGAGAAATAATTCGATTGGGCCCAATATATAGCGATGTGTAGATGTAACGTGTGTAATGTAAATGTCGGCCCAATATATAGAGATGTGTAGATGTAATGTGTGTAATGTAAACTTTTGATATGTCGAGCTCAATATATAGAGATGTGTAGATGTAATGTGTGTAATGTAAACTTTTGAAATGTCGGCCCAATATATAGAGATGTGTAGATGTAATGTGTGTAATGTAAACTTTTGATATGTCGGAGTGTATATAGATGTGTAGATGTCATGTGAGTAACGTAAACTTTTGATATATTTACCACTTTAATACCATGGGATGAATACCATGAGCCAAATACCATATTTATAAAATAGGTATGGTAAATAAATAAAATATAAATAAACCATATATATGGTAAATAAATAAAAAGGCTTTTTATATTTACTCCATAATCCTATTTATAATTATGAACATCAAAAAGTGGTTTTATTTAGGTGAATCCTGAGCTAAATACCATGGGCCAAATTATTATTAATACATGCCAAAAAAACATTATTAACCCTAATATTAATATCAATATTATTATTAATTCTAATATTCACATTATTATATTATAATATTAATATTATTAAATTTAATTAATGTTATAGAAATGTACCACTTTAATACCATGGGCTAAATACCATGGGCCAAATACCATATTTATAAAAGAGGTATGGTAAATAAATAGAATATAAATAAACCATAGGTATAGTAAATAAATAAAACGTCTTTTTATATTTACTCCATAATCCTATTTATATTTAGGAACACTCAAAAAGTGGTTTTATTTAGGTGAATACCATGGGCCAAATTAAAATACACTATATGCATTGCCTATCTCAGGTAACAATAAACATGTAAATGTAAATGTAAAAATAATGTTTAATATTTAACATTTAAAATTTAATCTAATTAATCTAATGTCGGCCTTAATGAAAAATCACTTCACACCCTATATATATAAATTTAACACAGTTGGCCAAATACCATATTTTTCTATTTCTCCTCTATTTTATATTGGAGGGAAAAGAGAGAGGGAGAGAGAAGAGAGATGGGGGAAGAGAGAGGGAGGTAGGAGAGGAAGGGAAAGAGAGGAAGGAAGAGAGAGGAGGAGAGAGGGAGGGATAGAGAGATGGAGTTGGAGGGGGAGAGAGGGAGGGATAGATAGATGGAGTTGGAGGGTGAGAGAGGGAGGGGCGAGGAGAAGAAAAGCATAGAGAGAGAGCGAGAAGTGGAGAGGGAGGTGACAAAGGAGAAATAGAGAGAGTATGTGTATGTTTTGGGGTGAGATAAAGAGAAAAATAAGGAGAGATGGAGGGAATGGGGGGAGAAGGAGAGAGGCAGGGATATAGTAACATAGTTGGAGGGTGAAGAGAGGGAGATAGAGAGAGAGATAGATGTGGAAGAGAAAGGGATAGAGGGGAAGGAAGAGAGAGAGGATGTGAGCGAGTGGAGAGGGAGGGAAAGAGAGATGGAGTTGGAGGGGGGAGAGAGGGAAGATGATTTCTTGCACTTGATGCATTTATTTCAGTGTGGATAGTGATTTCTAATGTAAAGTTTGATAGATCAAGAGTAATGTAAACTTTTGATATGGTGATTTCTAATCCTATTTTATTGCTTGCACTAGATGCATCCATATCAATGTAGATGTTGGTTTCTAATCTTATTTTCTTACTTTCACTAGATGCATTGATTTCAGTGTAAATATAGATAATATCAAACTCTAGATCCAGAGTAATGTATTTACATAGGGAGCGAGAAGTGAGAGAGAGAGGGAGTGACAAGGGAGAAATAGAGGAGTATGTGTATGTTTGGGTGTGAGATAAAGAGAAAAATAAGGAGATATGGAGGAAATGGGGGGAGAATGAGAGAAGGAGGGATATAGTAACATAGTTGGAGGGTGAAGAGAGGGAGAGAGAGGGAGGGAAGGAGATATGGAGTTGGAGGGGGGAGAGAGGGAAGATGATTTCTTACACTCGATGCATTGATTTCAATGTGGATGGTGATTTCTAATCTTGTTTTTTCTTGCACTATATGCATTGATTTTAGTGTAGATGTTGAGAGAGAGGGAGTGTGTGTGTGTGTTGGGGGAGGAAAGAGGATTGGAAGGCAAAGAGAGAGAGAGAAATAATTGGATTGTAAAGAGAGAGAGAGAGGAAAAGATAGAGGAAGGTAGGAGAGGAAGGACAAGAGAGAGGACATGAGAGAGAGGAAGAGAGTTATGGGGGAAGAGAGAAAATTGGAGGGAAAAGAAAGAGAGAGAGGGGGCGGAGAGAGAAGAAGGACGAGAGAGACGAAGATAGAAGGAGAGATGGAAGGATGAAGAGATGGAGTTGGAGGGGGAGAGAGGGAAGTAGAGCGCTCTGACCCGGTATATAGGTGTGTGAGATGTAACGTGTGTAATGTAAATGTCGGCCCAATATATAGAGATGTGTAGATGTCATGTGTGTAATGTAAACTTTTGATTTGTTGGGCCCAATATATAGAAATGTGTAGATGTAATGTGTGTAATGTAAACTTTTGATATGTCGGGCCCAATATATAGAGATGTGTAGATGTAATGTGTGTAATGTAAAATTTTGATATGTCGGAGTGTATACAGATATTTAGATGTCATCTGATTAATGTAAACTTTTGATATATTTACTAGTTTAATACCATGGGCTGAATACCATGGGCCAAATACCATATTTATAAAAGAGTTATGGTAAATAAATAAAATATAAATAAAACATATATATGGTAAATAAATAAAAAGGCTTTTTATATTTACTTTGTAATCCTATTTATAATCATGGACAACAAAAAGTTATTTTATTTAGGTGAATCTGAGCTAAATACCATGGGCCAAATTATTATTAATACATGCCAAAAAAACATTATTAACCCTAAGATTAATATTATTATTATTATTAATTCTAATATTCACATTATTATATTATAATATATGTCCGAGTGTATATAAATGTACCACTTTAATACCATGGGATGAATACTGTGGGCCAAATACCATATTTATAAAAGAGGTATGGTAAATAAATAGAATATAAATAAACCATAGGTATGGTTACTCCATAATCATATTTATATTTAGGAACACCCAAAAAGTGGTTTTATTTAAGTGAATCCTCAGCTAAATACCATGGGCCAAATTAATGTACGCTATATGCATCGCCTATCTCAGGTAACAATAAACATGTAAACGTAAATGTAAAAATAATGTTTAATATTTAACATTTAAAATTTAATCTAATGTCGGCCTAATGAAAAATCACTTCTCTCCCTACATATATAAATTTAACACAATGGGCCAAATACCATATTTTCCTATTTCTCTTCCATTTTATATTGGAGGGAAAAGAGAGAGAGGGAGAGAGAAGAGAGATGGGGGAAAAGAGAAGGATGTAGGAGAGGAAGGGAAAGAGAGGAAGGAAGAGAGAGAGGAGGAGAGAGGGAGGGAGATAGGAGGAGAGAGGGAGGGATAAAGAGATGGAGTTGGAGGGTGAGAGAGGGAGGGAAGAAGAAATACATAGAGAGAGCGAGAAGTGGAGAGAGAGATGAAGTGACAAGGGAGATAGAGAGAGTATGTGTATGTTTTGGGGGTGGAGATAAGAGAAAAATAAGGAGAGATGGAGGGAATGGGGGAGACGAGGAGATGGCGGGGATATAGTAACATAGTTGGAGGGTGAAGAGAGGGAGATTGAGGGAGATAGATGTGGAAGAGAAAGGAATAAAGGGGAAGTAAGAGAGAGGATGTGAGAGAGTGGAGAGGGAGGGAAAGAGAGATGGAGTTGGAGGGGGGAGAGAGGGAAGATGATTTCTTACACTGAATGCATTGATTTCAGTGTGGATGGTGATTTATAATGTAAATTTTGATAGATCCAAAGTAATTTAAACTTTTGATATGTTGATTTCTAATCCTATTTGATTTCTTGCACTAGATGCATTGATATCAATGTAGATGTTGGTTTCTAATCTTATTTTCTTACTTGCACTAGATGCATTGATTTCAGTGTAAATACAAATAATATCAAACTCTGGATCCAGAGTAATGTATTTACATAGGGAGCGAGAAGTGGAGAGAGAGAGGGAGTGACAAGGGAGAAATAGAGGAGTATGTGTATGATTGGGGGTGGGATAAAGAGAAAAATAAGGAGAGATGGAGGGAATGGGGGAGAATGAGAGAGGGAGGGATATAATAACATATTTGGAGGGTGAAGAGAGGGAGAGAGAGGGAGATATAAAGAGAGATAGATGTGGGAGAGAAAGGGATAGAGGGGAAGGAAGAGAGAGAGGATGTGAAAGAGTGGAGAGAGAGAGGGAAAGAGAGATGTAGTTGGAGGGGGGAGAGAGGGAAGATGATTTCTTGCACTCGATGCATTGATTTCAGTATGGATGGTGATTTATAATCCTTTTTTTCTTGCACTATATTCATTGATTTTAGTGTAGATGTTGAGAGAGAGAGAGTGTGTGTGTGTGTGTGTTGGGGGAGGAAAGAGGATTGGAAGGAAGAGAGAGAGAGAGAGAGAGAGATAATTGGATTGCAAAGAGAGAGAGAGGAAAATATAGAGGAAGGTAGGAGAGGAAGGACAAGAGAGAGGACATGAGAGAGAGGAAGAGAGTTATGGGGGAAGAGAGAAAATTGGAGGGCAAAGAAAGATAGAGAGAGGGGGGGGAGAGAGAAGAAGGACGAGAGAGACAAAGATAGAAGGAGAGATGGAAGGATGGAGAGATGTAGTTCGAGGGGGGAGATAGGGAAGTAGAGGCGCTCTACAGCCCAGTATATAGGGGTGTGTAGATGTAACGTGTGTAATGTAAATTTCGGCCCAATATATAGAGATGTGTAGATGTAATGTGTGTAATGTAAACTTTTGATATGTCGGGCCCAATATATAGAGATGTGTAGATGTAATGTGTGTAATGTAAATTTTTGATATGTCGGGCCCAATATATAGAGATGTGTAGATGTAATGTGTGTAATGTAAACTTTTAATATGTCGGAGTGTATATAGATGTGTAGATGTCATGTGAGTAATGTAAACTTTTGATATATTTACCACTTTAATACCATGGGCTGAATACCATGGGCCAAATACCATATTTATTAAAGAGGTATGGTAAATAAATAAAATATAAAGCAGCCATATATATGGTAAATAAATAAAAAGGATTTTTATATTTACTCAATAATCCTATTTATATTTTTGAACATCAAAAAGTGGTTTTATTTAGGTGAATCCTGAGCTAAATACCATGGGCAAAATTATTATTAATACATGCCAAAAAAAACATTATTATTAATTCTAATATTCACATTATTATATTATAATATTAATATTATTAAATTTAATTAATGTAAACTTTTGATATGTCCGAGTGTATAGAAATGTACCACTTAAATACCATGGGCTGAATACCATGGGCCAAATACCATATTTATAAAAGAGGTATGGTAAATAAATAGAATATAAATAAACCATAGGTATGGTAAATAAATAAAACATATTTTTATATTTACTCCATAATCCTATTTATATTTAGGAACACTCAAAAAGTGGTTTTATTTAGGTGAATCCTCAGCTAAATACCATGGGCCAAATTAAAGTACAATATATGCATTGCCTATCTCACGTAACAATAAACATGTAAACGTAAATGTAAAAATAATGTTTAATATTTAACATTTAAAATTTAATCTAATTAATCTAATTTCTGCCCTAATGAAAAATCACTTCTCTCCCTACATATATAAATTTAACACAGAGGGCCAAATACCATATTTTTCTATTTCTCTTCCATTTTATATTAGAGGGAAAAGAGTGTGAGGGAGAGAGAAGAGAGATGGGGGAAGAGAGAGGGAGGTAGGAGAGGAAGGAAGAGAGAGAGGAGGAGAGAGGGAGGGAGATAGGAGGAGAGAGGGAGGGATATATAGATGGAGTTGGAGGATGAGAGAGGGAGGGAAGAAGAAATACATAGAGAGAGTGAGAAGTGGAGAGAGAGAGGGAGTGACAAGGGAGAAATAGAGAGAGTATGTGTATGTTTGGGGGTGAGATAAAGAGAAAAATAAGGAGAGATGGAGGGAATGGGGGGAGAAGGAGAGAGGTAGGGATAAGTAACATAGTTGGAGGGTGAAGAGAGGGAGAGAGAGGGAGATAGATGTGGGAGAGAAAGGGATAGAGGGGAAGGAAGAGAGAGGATGTGAGAGAGTGGAGAGGGAGGGAAAGAGAGATGGAGTTTGAGGGGGGAGAGAGGGAAGATGATTTCTTGCACTTGATACATTGATTTCAGTGTGGTTGGTGATTTCTAATGTAAAGTTTGATAGATCCAGAGTAATGTAAACTCTTGATATGGTGATTTCTAATCCTATTTGATTGCTTGCACTAGATGCATTAATATCAGTGTAGATGTTGGTTTCTAATATTATTTTCTTACTTGCACTAGATGCATTGATTTCAGTGTAAATACAGATAATATCAAACTCTGGATCCAGAGTAATGTATTTACATAGGGAGTGAGAAGTGGAGAGAGAGAGGGAGTGACAAGGGAGAAATAGAGGAGTATGTGTATGTTTGGGGGTGAGATAAAGAGAAAAATAAGGAGAGATGGAGGGAATGGGGGGAGAATGAGAGAGGGAGGGATATAGTAACATAGTTGGAGAGTGAAGAGAGGGAGATATAGAGAGAGATAGATGTGGGAGAGAAAGGGATAGAGGGGAAGGAAGAGAGAGAGGATGTGAGAGTGGAGAGAGGGAGGGAAAGAGAGATGGAGTTGGAGGGGGGAGAGAGGGAAGATGATTTCTTGCACTCGATGCATTGATTTCAGTGTGGATGGTGATTTCTAATCCTATTTTTCTTGCACTATATGCATTGATTTTAGTGCAGATGTTATAGAGAGAGTGTGTGTGTGTGTGTTGGGGGAGGAAAGAGGATTGGAAGGCAAAGAGAGAGAGAGGGGGAGAGAGAGAGAGAGAGAGAGAGAGAGAGAGAGAATTTCATTGAAAAGAGAGAGAGATAGGAAAAGATAGAGGAAGGACAAGAGAGAGGAAGAGGGTTATGGGGGAAGAGAGAAAATTGGAGGGAAAAGAAAGAGAGAGAGAGGGGGAAGAGAGAGGAAGGATGAGAGAGAGGAGGAGAGAGGGAGGGAAATAGAAGGAGAGATGGAAGGATGGAGAGATGGAGTTGGAGGGGGAGAGAGGGAGGGAAGAAGGAATACATAGAGAGTGAGAAGTGGAGAGAGAGATGAAGTGACAAGGGAGATATGGAGAGAGTGTGTATATGTTTTGGGGTGAGATAAAGAGATAAAGAAGGAGATATGGAGAGAAGGAGAGAGGGAGAGATATAGTAACATAGTTGGAGGGTGAAGAGAGAGGGAGATATATATGTGGGAAAGAAATGGAGAGAGAAGAAGGAAGAGGGAGGATGTGAGAGAGTGGAGAGATGGAGGGAAAAAGAGATGTAGTTCGAGGGGGATATAGGGAAGTAGATGGTGATTTATAATCCTATTTGATTGCTTGCACTAGATGCATTGATTTCAGTGTAGATGTTGATTTCAGTGTATAGGAGGAGAGATGGAGGGAAAGAGAGATGTAGTTGGAGGGGGGAGATAGGGAAGATGATTTCTTGCACTCGATGCATTGATTTCAATGTGGATGGTGATTTATAATCCTATTTTTCTTGCACTATATGCATTGATTTTAGTGTAGATGTTGAGAGAGAGAAAGAGTAACATAGTTGGAGGGTGAAGAGAGAGGGAGATATATATGTGGGAAAGAAATGGAGAGAGAGGAAGGAAGAGGGAGGATGTGAGAGAGTGGAGAGATGGAGGGAAAGACAGATGTAGTCAGAGGGGGGAGATAGGGAAGTAGATGGTGATTTGTAATCCAATTTGATTGCTTGCACGAGATACATTGATATCAGTGTAGATGTTGGTTTCTAATATTATTTATTACTTGCACTATATCCATTGATTTCAATATAGATGTTGATTTCTAATCTTATTTGATTACCTGCATTAGATGCATTGATCTCAGTGTAGATGTTGTTTTGTAATCTTATTTAATTGTTTGCATTAGGTGCATTGATTTCAGTGTAGACGTTGATTTTTGATTTGATGTACATTGATGGTACATTAATTTTAAAGTGACTGGATTAAGATTCTGCATTGATTTCAATGTAAGCACACAAAATTATTAACAATGTACATTAATATTATGTTATAGTAAATCAACCTATTAATATTGAAGAGAAAGAGAGACAATGTATGATGTTTAGTACAATAGTTCAAGCTAAATATTTAAATGGTTTATTATTTCAATTGTCCTTTTCATATAATCTATATGAAAAGATGAAAAAACTAACAAGGGTGACAATAAGAATAGAAAAAGAAAATAATTTGAGATTGATCACAATGAAGACTATTTGTAATTGACTACATTCTTATTATTTTCATTTTCTATCATTCAACACTAGTACATTGTCACTTTGCATTAAAAAATTGTTTCATCATTAAATTTATTAACAATATTTATCATCTCAAAAAATTGTGGTAACCAAGAAAATTTTAAAATTAAAATGACCAGATAAATATCAGACATTTTAACATATCTAAAATTATTATATTTATATTATTTTGTATTTACATATTATTGATAAAATTAGTCATATTTTCGATAGATTTTCCTTGGCCACACACGACTGAAACCAGCCTAGATCCATCTTAACTTTTGATCTATCAAGTGCCGAGAGGGATCAAATCTCTCGAGGTGCAAACCTTTCCTCAAGTTTTGTACTCAAAAAAAGAGGTTTTCACCTCGAGAGATTTGATCCCTCTCGGCGCTTGATAGATCCAAAGTTAAGATGGATCTAGGCTGGTTATATAATAATAATTTAGGGTGAAGCAATTTAACATTACATTAAAACATCTTTTTATATTTACTCCATAATCCTATTTATATTTAGGAACACTCAAAAAGTGGTTTTATTTATGTGAATCCTCAGCTAAATACCATGGGCCAAATTAAAGTACAATATATGCATTGCCTATCTCAGGTAACAATAAACATGTAAACGTAAATGTAAAAATAATGTTTAATATTTAACATTTAAAATTTAATCTAATTAATCTAATGTCTGCCCTAATGAAAAATCACTTCTCTCCCTACATATATAAATTTAACACAAAGGACCAAATACCATATTTTTCTATTTCTCTTCCATTTTATATTGGAGGGAAAAGAGTGTGAGGGAGAGAGAAGAGAGATGGGGGAAGAGAGAGGGAGGTAGGAGAGGAAGGGAAAGAGAGGAAGGAAGAGAGAGAGAGAGGAGGAGAGAGGGAGGGATATACGAGGAGAGAGGGAGGGATATATAGATGGAGTTGGAGGATGAGAGAGGGAGGGAAGAAGAAATACATAGAGAGAGCGAGAAGTGGAGAGAGAGAGGGAGTGAAAAGGGAGAAATAGAGAAAGTATGTGTATGTTTGGGGGTGTGATAAAGAGAAAAATAAGGAGAGAGGGAGGGAATGAGAGCAGAATGGCGGGGATATAGTAACATAGTTGGAGGGAGAGAGAGAGAGATAGATGTGGAAGAGAAAGGCATAGAGGGGAAGGAAGAGAGAGAGGATGTGAGAGAGTGGAGAGGGAGGGAAAGAGAGATGGAGTTGGAGGGGGGAGAGAGGGAAGATGATTTCTTGCAATTGATGCATTTATTTCAGTGTGGACAGTGATTTCTAATGTAAAGTTTGATAGATGAAGAGTAATGTAAACTTTTGATATGGTGATTTATAATCTGATTTTATTGCTTGCACTTGATGCATCCATATCAATGTAGATGTTGGTTTCTAATCTTATTTTCTTACTTGCACTAGATGCATTGATTTCAGTGTAAATATAGATAATATCAAACTCTGGATCCAGAGTAATGTATTTACATAGGGAGCAAGAAGTGAGAGAGAGAGGGAGTGACAAGGGAGAAATAGAGGAGTATGTGTATGTCTGGGTGTGAGATAAAGAGAAAAATAAGGAGATATGGAGGAAATGGTTTGAGAATGAGAGAGGGAGGGATATAGTAACATAGTTGGAGGGTGAAGAGAGGGAGAGAGAGGGAGATATAGAGATAGATAGATGTGGGAGAGAAAGGAATAGAGGGTAAGGAAGAGAGAGAGGATGTGAGAGAGTGGAGAGAGGGAGGGAAGGAGATATGGAGTTGGAGGGTGGAGAGAGGGAAGATGATTTCTTACACTCGATGCATTGATTTCAGTGTGGATGGTGATTTCTAATCCTGTTTTTTCTTGCACTATATGCATTGATTTTAGTGTATATGTTGAGAGAGAGGGAGTGTGTGTGTGTGTGTTGGGGGAGGAAAGAGGATTGGAAGGCAAAGAGAGAGAGAGATGAGGAAGGTAGGAGAGGGAAGGACAAGAGAGGACATGAGAGAGGAAGAGAGTTATGGGGGAAGAGAGAGAATTGGAGGCAAAGAAAGATAGAGAGAGGGGGGGGGAGAGAGGAAGGGCGAGAGAGACAAAGATAGAAGGAGAGATGGAGAGGATGGAGAGAGGGAGTTGGAGGGGGAGAGAGGGGAGGAAGAAGGAATACATAGTGAGTGTTTAGTGGAAAGAGATTAAGTGACAAGGGAGATATGGAGAGAGTGTGTATATGTTTTGGGGTGAGATAAAGAGATAAGAAGAGTATGGAGAAGGAGAGAGAGGGAGGGGAGATAGTAACATAGTTGGAGGGTGAAAAGAGAGGGAGATATATATGTGGGAAGGAAATGGAGAGAGAGAAGAAGGAAGGGGAGGATGTGAGAGAGTGGAGATGGAGGGAAAGAGAGATGTAGTTCGAGGGGGGAGATAGGGAAGTAGATGGTGATTTATAATCCTATTTGATTGCTTCAACTAGATGCATTGATTTCAGTGTAGATGTTGATTTCAATGTATAGGAGGAGAGATGGAGGGAAAGAGAGATGTAGTTGGAGGGGGAAGATATGCTCGATGCATTGATTTCAGTGTGGATGGTGATTTATAATCCTATTTTTCTTGCACTATATGCATTGATTTTAATGTAGATGTTGAGAGAGAGAGAGAGAGTAACATAGTTGGAGGGTTAAGAGAGAGGGAGATATATATGTGAGAAATAAATGGAGAGAGAGAAAGGAAGAGGGAGGATGTGAGAGAGTGGAGAGATGAAGGGAAAGAGAGATGTAGTTCGAGGGGGGAGATAGGGAAGCAGATGGTGATTTATAATCCTATTTGATTGCTTGCACTAGATGCATTGATATCAGTATAGATGTTGGTTTCTAATATTATTTTATTACTTGCACTAGATCCACTGATTTCAACATAGATGTTGATTTCTAATCTTATTTTTTTTACCTGCATTAGATGCATTGATCTCAGTGTAGATGTTGTTTTGTAATCTTATTTGATTGTTTGCATTAGGTGCATTGATTTCAGTGTAGACGTTTTTTGATTTGATGTACATTGATGGTACATTAATTTTAAAGTGATTGGATTAAGATTGTGCATTGATTTCAGTGGAAGCACACAAAATTATTAACAATGTACATTAATATTTGTGTTATAGTAAATCAACCTATTAATATTGAAGAGCAAGATAGACAATGTATAAACTAAATATTTAAATGGTTTATTATTTCAATTGTCCTTTTCATATAATCTATATGAAAAGATGACAAAACTAACAAGGGTGACAATAAGAATAGAAAAAGAAAATAATTTGAGATTGATCATAATGAAGACTATTTGTAATTGACTACATTCTTATTATTTTCATTTTCTATCATTCAACACTATTACATTGTCACTTTGCATTTAAAAAAATTGTTTCGTCATTAAATTTATTAACAATATTTATCAATCTCAAAAGATTGAGGTAACTAAGAAAATTTTAAAATTAAAATGACCAGATAAATATCAGACATATTTAGCATATATAAAATTATTATATTTATATTATCCGTATTTACATATTATTTATAAAATTAATCATATTTTCGATAGATTTTCCTTGGTCGCACACGATTGAAACCAGCCTAGATCCATCTTAACTTTGGATCTATCAAGCGCCGAGAGGGATCAAATCTCTCGAGGTGCAAACCTTTCCTCAAGTTTTGTACTCAAAAAAAGAGGTTTGCACCTCGAGAGATTTGATCGCTCTCGGCGCTTGATAGATCCGAAGTTAAGATGGATCTAGGTTGGTTATGTAATAATAATTTAGGGTGAAGCAATTTAACATTACATTAAAAAATATCACACTTAAACTATAATATAAATATAAAATATAATTATAAAAACATGATGATATTTTAATATAAATAAAAAATATTATATATTTTTCATGTGAAATATTATGTTAATAGATTAAAGAGATTGGAAATACTGATTTTTTTTCAAAATGTATTTGTTAGAGATTTGGTAATGATTAATTTTAGTTTCAAGTTTATAATTTTTATAGTTTCAATAATTTTGGAGTTTTCTTTGAGTTAAATTAATTTATGTATTTCAAAATACAAATTAAATAACAAAAAAATCACAATTTAAAAAGAAAATTGTTTAAATAAATTTTACGAAAAAGAGGAAAAGAAGTAAATTAGTTTTACTATCCATTTTCATTGATGAAAAAGATTAGTAAAAAAAGATAATTATTTATTTGCTAAATTGACATAACTTAACTAAAAACTGTATCTAATGCATCACTATAACAATAAACTTACATTACTATTAGTTTGGCTTCAATTATAAATAACATATTTTTTAATTATAATTTAAATAAAATTTTGAAATAAATAACAACCTTATCTTCATTATGAACTTCTGTAATTGGTTTTAAACATTAATGAAGGAGAAAACCTATCCAATATAATGGATCCAGAAACAATATTATTAGAAAATAGAAATCGCAGAAGTCAAATAAAAAATAAATAACATATTTTTTTAATAATTAAAAAAAAAAATTATAAACACTTAACTTTAAAAACTAAATAAATTTGTGCGTTATTTCAACCTTAATACCATCTTTCATAACACCATATTTCATAACGTCACCAATAAACTGTGCTAACAATCATGAAATATGTAGAATAGAGAAGATAAAATGTCATTTTTACATTATTATGGTTGCTTCCTCAATATCAGAATAGCAAAGATGAAATATCATTTTTACATTATTATGGTTGTATAAGCCTTAATCTTGCTCAATATATGAGGTGGTGGTCAGCGCACTCATGGAAAATGGCTTGTTTTTCTTCCAATGAAGTGTATATATTATAGAGCTTTGCTAGTATTTAAACCATCATTTTACTATTTATTTCACCAAAAGTAGAAAAGATAAAAGATATGAACAAATTTGTAACATCCAGATGAACTTTTAAAGTTTTAATATGGACAAATTTGTAACATCGTTTATTTAAAAGAATTTTATAAATTATGAGAAGTTTTAAAGTGAATGTTTCAGAGTAACTAGAATAACTTTACTTGTTTTGTATATTGTTTATGAAAAACTAGTAGTGCATTTTTGTTAGTTTTGTATTATTGATATTTTAGAATCTCTTTGGATCTTTAAATCATTATTTTGAAAAAAAGAAAATATATGTTTTAATTCTAACAAATTTATAATAGGAAGAGGAATTGATGTGTTTCTTCTATAAACACATGGAAAATATACAATTGTTTTTGGTATATGATACATTTACAATTGGAATTCCAGCTAATTTGATGGAAAAACAAAATATAAAATTTTATGCTTCATGAGTTTGGATCTTTATTGCTAATATTTTTGAGTAACTCTATTATATTTATCTATTTTAATAGAATTTATCTAAAAATATCATTGCATTGACCTTGGTTTTGTTTTAGAGTGAAATATTAATATTTTATAGTCTCTGTTACTCTTTAAAATATAATTTTATAACTTATTACACAAAGAGTACATAAAATATCAATATTTTACTCGTCCACTGTTCCACCCCCCAAATAAAATTCTAGCCTAATTTCGTAGATTTGTGTGATTCCCTTCATAATACTTCCTGCCTCCTTACGATTTCGATGCTTGCTAGTTTCAGACTCAAAATTGGGACAAGGGTTTTCCCCCGATTTTTTTTAATTTTCCCAAGGTACCCGCGTAGTTGTTTTCATCTAGTCGTGATGCTCTCGTAAGCCGATTTTCCGTGGAAATAAAGACAAAATATTTTCTATATTTTCCAACGCCTCTTAGTGTGGTGTGATATATACTTAGTCGAATTTCCGTGGAAACAAAATTAAAATATTTTCTATATTTTCAAGCGCCTCTTGGTGTGGTGTGATATTTAGTTTCGAGGCGTTGTAGATAGGCTGTATTTCTCGGTTAAATTTACACTATTTAACCTTTATTTGTGTGTAACATACCCATCGTCATTCAAATTATACGAGTACTGAGTTCGATTACTTGAGAACCCGATCAGGACGTGGAGATATAACCTTTTAACACATCTTATTTTCCTTTTTTCTTTTGTTAAGTTACCTCAGAGTTTCTTTATCCTCTAAATTGCGAATGATTCGAGACAATGGCGCTTCATGCTAATTTGTTATGATTTGTTTTTCAAATTTGATTGCTTTGTTGCCTTATAATTCATTTCATTGAATCTTTTTCCATGACAGGTACATCCTTTGGTTTCTGTTCAAGTATTAATCAAAAGCAGAAAACCTATAATAATAGTCCCTCCCAGCCCAAAGGGGCAGGGACTAATAAAGGTCCTTTTTGTAGGTCGAAAACTCTCATTCCACACCGTTTCCTTATAACTGAATCTTTGCTTTGCTGGGCCTTTATGAATTTCAACCCCATTAGGGTTATAAAACCATTATGTTGACTACATATGTTAATTCCAGGAATGGCTGATTATTTTAGTTTTTTTTTTTATAACAATTATATGGAACTCTAGTGTTTAAACGGGACCATTGATTACATAGATTCCTGCATTTTTTTGGCGAAGTATTGGTATATTCTAACCCAACTTATTTGTATACCTTTGGTGAAATGGCTTGGAATATATTGGCCCTTCCCTAATTTTATTATTTTACTGTGATCATATAATGTAAAATATATATGGTTGAAATTTTAGTTGTCACTCTCGATGTATTATAAATGATCATAATAGCTTTTCTTTTAAGGAATTCACCTTGAAAATACTTTATCTTTGTTTCACCTTTATATTCATTTCAGTTCTTGCACATGCGTATTTAATTTTCTATTTGATACCATTGTGGTAGATATCAGTCATAATGATTTTTTTCAATTTTTTTCGTGAAGGGTGAGGTCCTTATTCTGTCTCCAAATTAAACCTCGATATTCTTTTGTGCTAGTTTTTGTAGCATCCAATGTGTTCTAGCCACTTAAATTTGTGGAGAAGCTATAATACATGAGATGTCCAAAACTCAAAAATTGTTTCTAGAACCTCCACCTAGAAGTGTCCTAATTAGATTATTAATCGATTTTTAAATTTTTTCTAAGTGAAAACTTGGGAAATATGGTTAATTTATCAGTATTAATTTAGATAATGTGTGAATAATTTAAAAAATCATACGGATCAACAACGAATTAATATGGTCCATCGATCATGTTTTCATCTTGGTCATTGGGGCTCCGTCCATCGATCATGTTTTCATCTTGGTCATTGGGGCTCCAACATAATATTATAACAAGAAGTCTATGGCTAGATGGACAATATACAAGTGCACATACTCAGTTGCCCAAGAAGTTCAATTTTCTCACCGGCATTGATTCAGGAGAGAAGATAGAACAACAGGGTGACTTGCAGGTGGTAGAGGAGGCTCGCAATATTCCACGAGGAATTTTTCCAGTTTTGGAGGAGGAAATGAGAGGAAGACTGAATTTGACAAATATTTTGTGTAAAAACTAACATAGAAGCTCCATCGTGAGGCTAGGTGGTCAATCCTTGGGGCGTAAATTAGTGGTAGAGTATGATAAAATTCTCACAATAATTTTTTTTAGTATTATCCTCATATAAAATTGTGAGTAGAGCATCTAAATTATTTTACTCATAGTTTATGGTAAAGAATTATAATAAAGCCCTCTTCTGTTGCAGTGGTTTTCCCATATTGGGTTTTTCCAGGGACATTTTTCCACAAATATGTTTGTTAAAATTATTATGTGTATGCTATAATTTCTGAGTTTCCAGTATTTTAGTTTCCACAGTATTTTACAGTGAAAATTACAATTGTGATCTTATTCATTGTTTGTCATAAAAAATAAACTATATAATTAAATTTACGGATAGAAGAGTAATTTCCAGTTGCACGAATAAATGAAATTTCACATGGTATCAAAATATAAATAATCATCGTGGAAGCTAAGAAGAAGAAATAATTTCGTTGATCAATACAACTAGTAGGGCGAAGTTCTTGAGGAAGCATAGATCTTTGATAGAAGGCCAAGTTTCTAAGTCAATTAGTTCGATTTTTCAGTTGATGGTTAGAAAAAATTTCAAATTTTTTGGGATTATTAATTCCAATAATGAGAAGGAGCAGTTGCACCAAGTTTTTGTCTAAGAAAACTCCTTGGTTGGATGCAGAAGGATTTTTTAGAATTCGCGTCGGGAGGGAAAGAGGAATATCATACTATTCAACATGACCATGGAAAAAATTAACATTAAGGAATCTTTTTTTTGTCTTCCAGGTTTGAGGATGAATTTTCTTTCTTGTCGAGATTAGCTTCACAGGGTGTCTTGTATATCAACAATGGAGCATCAGCTCATATGACACGGGTTAGATAATATTTCTCTAGCTATAATGAGGAGGAGATGGAATTCCATATCACTATGTGAAACAGAATGAAATGAACTCCAGTAGGGAGAGATACCATAGATTTTTTGAGGGAGTGAGGAGCGAGCACCAATGCTACAAATGTATTACATGTGCCAGGATTGGGTATGAAACTCATTTAGGTATCCTAGTTGCAAGACAAGGAGTATTATTTCCACTTCATAGGGAAGAAAGTGTATTTCAAACACTCAAGCTAGAAGAAGGTAAGACAAATTGGAGCTTGAAAAACCATATTGTAATTTTTGTAGCTTGACTCTCTAATGGCACTAAGAGGCAATGACAGTAGCAGTGGGAAGGAGATGAATAGTTATGACATAGGAGAATCAGACATCTACACCATGGACCACTCAATATTCTCAGAGAAACTCTAATAGGGGTTCCAAAAATTGGCACGAAACATGATGATGTGTGCAGAGGATGCATACTTTGGAAGTATGCTAAGGAAAATTTCCCAATAAGTGACAACAAAGAAGACGGTTTGTTAGGACTTATACATTTAGATATTTTTGTCCCAATGTCCACTATAGCTCTCAGTGGTACCAAATAATTCATCACTTTTATTGATGATCATTCCAAGAAAAAATGGATCTACTTCTTAAAGAAAAAATATGAGGTATTTGATCGTTTCAGAGAGTTTAAGGCTCTCATGGAAAATTCAACATGGAAGGATATCAAGGTGCTTCACTTAGATAATTGTGGATAATATATCGATAAAAACTTCATATATTTTTATGCGAAGGAAGGCATTATAAGAGAATATAGTGCTCCATATAATCCAAAATAGAATGGGGTAGCAGAGCGGAAAAACAAAACTATAGTTGGGGTTGTAGAATCTATGCTATATGACCAGGATTTTCCCAGATTTTTATGGGTAGATGCATGCAACACAATGGTTTATATTCAGAGCAGGATTCCTCATAGAACATTGGGGAAGAAAGCTCTAGAAGGAGTCTTCATATGGAAGAAGCCATAAGTTGGTAACTTAAGGATTTTTTTCAGTATTTCTTATTGACACATGCTAGATGAAAAACATAGAAAATTGGATTAGACTGTATAGAATGGGTTTCTCGTTGGATATAGCGAGACCTAAAAGGCATATAGGATCTACATTCATAGCATTAGGAATATTGTAGTGAGATGATACATGAAGGTCATGAAAGACCTGGATTTTAGGAGATCTCGTGAGATGTCTACAGGTGATCAAAATCAGTGAGTAGAAACTCCTTTGGTCTAGCAATTGGGGTAGCCAGTGGGACCAGTAAGAGGACATTCACAGGAATATAGTACAATGACTAGTACCAATATTTCCTTGAGGGTAGGAGATATGGGGAATTCTTACTAGATGAAGAAATAGGAACTAGATAAGGAGGAGTTGGTTGAACCTCCCAACATTATTGGTCGAGCCAACAGATAATTTCATTAAACATTGAGAGATGCACATGAGTTTCTTGGAACCCCTAGGATGAACAAAAGCTAATGCATGCAACCTAATAGTTACCAAGCATTGGTGGCTCTAGTTACAGAACCTTCCAAATTTCAGGAAGGAATACAAAATCAAGTGTGGGTGTATGCCATGCTAGAAGAGTACAACTCTATCATGACAAATAAAGTTTTGAAGGTGGTTCCAAGATATGAAGATAGTTCAGTTGTAGGTCCTAGATGGATCTACAAGATCAAGTATGTTGCAGATGGTAGTGTAGAGAAGTATAAAGCTAGGTTCATGGAAAAGGGGTATGAACAAAAATAAGAAATAGATTATGAGGAGAATCTTCACCCTAGTTTTCAAATACACCTCTATCTGGTTAGTTATATCCCTAGCAGCTCAGATGGGATGGAAAATTAAGCTTACCAACTTCAAGACAACATTCTTGAATAGGATTATAGAGGAAGAAGTGTACATATAATAACCAGAGGAATTCAAGATTCATTAGAGGTGCACTCATGTGTGCAAACTAAATAAATATTTATACACTGAAGAAGGCTACCACGACACGATATGGTTGGATTGAGAGATACTTGCAGCAAATGGGATTCATCAAGAGTGACGCAAATCCCAACCTGTACTATTCAATGGTAGAGGGTTAGCCACACATCCTAGTTTCGTATGTGGATGATCTCTATTTGACAAGATCATCAGAGCTTATAGAGGGTTGTAAGAGGAACCTGGAAGAAGAGTTTGAAATGAAAGATTTGGGGTTGATGAAATATTTACTAGGATTAGATGTGTGGGAGAAATAGGGGGAGAACATCCATTGGAAAGGAAAATATGCTAAAAATATTCTGAAGAGGTTTAGAATGAAATATTGTAGACTTGTGTCTATTCAAATGAAAAGGATGCCAACACTACCATGTATAGATAACTTATTTGGTCTCTCATGTATTTGGTCAACACTAGGCCATATATTCGCTTCACAATCAATACCCTGAATCATTTCACGGTATAACTGAAGAGGGTAGATTGGGCAACAGAGAGGAATATTCTAAGGTATGTTTTCGGTTGATCTGTATGAGATCTTAATGTAAATTTTCTTGAGGTTGTATAAATTTCAAGTGTTAAAATTGAGTTTTATGAGCTTTCATGTTAAATTTTTATACACATAAAGCAAGAACTGAAAAAAATTAAATACTATAAAAAATTAGACAAATAGACCATAAAATAACCACAACACAACATGTGATGAACGAGTTCACCTGTCCTGGTCCATCTTCCAATGAGTGGCCCTCTTTCATTATGCTCATAAAACGATGATTACATACATTTACAGTTCTCAAATGACCTCAATACCTTCTCCAACAGCTTCAGACCTATCAAAACCACCTGTCTAGCCTCTTCTTTTTCTCAAACTGGTTAAAAAATGAAAAATTATGAGTTCGCCTAGCTTTGCTGCTAGTCTCTCTACAAATTCCACAAAATCCGGAACTGTCCTACTTTTTCCCTAAATTATGCTAACAGAGCACCAATTTGGAGAAATTCTAGTGAAATTTGTGGGACAGTTAAAATTCCAGTGGAATAGTGCAGCCTTAAAAATGAATTTTAAATTAAATAATGAAAATACCAAGGTCGCGCCCATGGTTAAACTACGAAGTCATATGGTATGTTTATTTGGGAGGGGGGGTGGGCTAATACCTAGCCCCTTAACCCATTACTCTGTCGTATCAATGTCTAAATATAGGTTCGGATAGTTGTTTTAATAAGGAAATTGGTCACCCATATGGTTAAGGCATTGGGTTGCTTGTTGTGAAGTCAGAGGTTCAACTATGTCGATGGTTAATTTGGACTTCAACTAAATTTTTGGTGGCCCCCATGCTATCAAGTGGCAGCCTCTGGTTGGGCCACGCGACATCATGTGGTTGGCCACTATCCAAGCATTCAAATTCACCCACACCAGCACCATTCAAGGTCTGCCACGTGTCAAGAATTTCTATACCAAAAAAAAAAATATGATTTCGATTAATCAAAAGAGGCGACATAGCAGCCTTCCATTGCCCAAAATTTTCCCAATCAACTACCCTTTTCCTAAAATTTACCTATCTGGTAAAATGAAGAAAACTCGTTTCCAGGATCATACGGTGTCAATTTTCTGTGAAATGAGTCGCATCAGATTCAGAACGATGAGATCTATGAACTCATTATGTTGATATATCAACAACAATATGATGATCTTAGTGAAAATTAAGCACTTTCACTAAGTGGGGCCCGCATGCTATTTTTAGGTGTATGTCTATTTTTAGAATTGTGAGCATATTCTAAAGTTAGCAGGACGCTGATTCTAGATTGTTGAGAAAATTCTATCTTTGGATGAATTTCTACTTTTAGAATATTGGGTGAAGTATATTTATAGATCGCTAATCTAAAAATAGATGTATGTTGATTATTATTAGCCCTTAATAATAATCTAACAAGAACTATCAACTTATTCTCTTGGAGCACTTTATTTCAGTGAAAAGATTTGAAAAATAAGTGGGTTGAAGGAATTACACAATTCCTAGGGTGGTTGGTGACTCATGCATGGAGGACTCAGTTATAACTGATAGTGGAAAGTTGTGGCAAAGTTGGAAGAGTAGTTATGTGAGCTATTACTTAGATTAACTCAGTTAAGTGATTTAAACTCAGTTATGTCAGTGGTATCTAGTTCTAACTCAAGATATACTAGTGAGACTTTAGTGAATTAATTATTTAATTAATTCACAACTAGAGACTCACTTGCAACTGAACAAATACAACAATTAACTACTTTCATGTCAGTTCCAGTGGAGACCCAGTGAAGAGATAGGTGAAAGGGTGAGATGGACTATCTGTTGTGACTATAGTGATGCATTCAATGCATCTAACACACATTGGAGTTGCCAATGAGGATTGCATAGTCAAGGAAAGAAAAGATCGAATTCATTCAGGGATCTTCTTCAGCAGGAGTTGTGCAGTGGAGGGAGGCTATGAGGAGGCAAAAAATTGGTGCATAGATATGAAAATTTCTATATGACAGTGTGTGACAATTTTTTATTATACTGAGAGCTTGATGTAATGAGCTTTGTATGAGATTGTTACATGTTCCATTGATATACATAATATATGATAGTTGGGGTTTTTAGCTTTAAGATTTCACGTTAAACAATTATGTTTATGTGAGATTGATTTTGCTTCATATGTGTTTTATAATTGGCAATTTAATTTCCACAAAGAATTAAGTGGAAGGATTATGTATTTAACATAAGAATAATTTGTTAGATTAGGGGAGTCTGGTAATATGCATGCATCTTGTATAATTTCTACGTGGTATTGGAGTAGTGTTGATCACTGGATATTGAAATATTGAAGCGGTGTTTAGTTTAGTGCCGATGGAAAATTTGAATCTGCTCCAAGAATTTCTTAGTGCGACAGTTGAGTATACATTGAAATGGCTTTCAATGGGTTGCGGTTGGAGTATGTACTTGAAGGAAGCTCCAACTACATAGCCTGGAAGGACAGGATGAAGGCGGTTCTTGAAGATAATCATCTGAATGAGTTCATCGATAGTGATGTTCCTAAGCCCACTTCGATAGATGCTGCAGTACTTGACACCTGGCGACAGAAAGTAGCGAAGACAAGAAGAATTCTATTGGAAGGTGTGAAGGACCATATTGTGTCAATCCATCATGGGAAAGCCATTGCATTCACAATATGGGAAGCTTTGACGAATATTTTCCAAAGCAACAACAACCATAGGAAGTTGGCACTAAAAGATAAGCTCAGAAAAATCAAAATGGAGAAGGGCGATAGTATTCCGAAATATATCACGGAGTTTTTCCAATGTAGGGATGAGATGGGGAGTGTGGGAATAAAATTTGTGGACTTGGTGAGCTTCGCTCTCCTTGGGGTTCCTAAGAGTTGGCACAGTTATCAGTACTCTGTCAATGGATGGGAGAAACTGCTAGATTGGGAGAAAATTTGGTCAAATCTAGTGCAAGAGGAGATAAGGTGAAGTACCAGGGATGGCTCTTCATGAAAGAATGATGATGAAGATAATTTCACTTTCTATGCCAAAGCAAGGAAAGGGGAGGGGAAGAAATCCCATCCAAAATCCAAGGCTAAAGGAAAGAACCTGGATGTGTCGAATGTGAAGTGTTATCACTTTCACAAACATGGGCATCTCACCACTAATTTCCCACAGAAAAAGAAGAACAAAAAGGCTATTGGAGCTACAGCAAGTGAGGCCCTTGCCTCAAAATTTGAACTTGATTTCTCTTCGATCAGATGTTTGGTTTCAAGCGCAATGGGATCAGTGTGGTATCTTGATAGTGGTGCTTCCTTCCACATGACAGAATACAAGGAGTTGTTTAGTGACTTGGAGGAGAAAGATATTGAAATGCATATAGAGATGGGCGACGATTTTAGATATAGTGCGACCGACATTGGAACCATTAAATTTGAGACAGAGTAAGGTAAACCATTTTTTTTTAAATATATTATGCATGTTCCACGTCTGAAGAATAACTTGGTCTCGATCACAATGTTGGAGGATAGAGGTTATGATGTTGTTTTCAGTGAGGGAAAATATTTCCTGCGACAGAAAACAATAGGTCAAACCAAGAGGATAGGGATTCGAGTTAAGAATATCTACAAGCTGGAGTTAAATGGCTACGCTGCAATTATGGGAAAAGCAGAAGAAGTGGTGAGCCAGGATGAGGGCGAATTATGGCATAGGAGATTGGGCCATCTTCACCATGGTACCTTGAATATTTTACAACAGATTTATACTGGACATCCCAAGGGTACTCTTGCGCAGTTAGATCAGTGCAATGGATGTACAATGGGTAAGCTTGTGAAGACCACTTTTCATGAGAAGGAGAACCATTCTTCGATGATCCTGGAGAGAATTCACATAGACGTGTGTTGACCTTTCTCGGTTGCTTCAATAGAAAAACACATGTATTATATTATATTTTTTATGACTATTCTCATAGATGTTAGATCTTCTTCATGCAGAAGAAGGATCAAGCATTCCCAAAGTCATATGAGTTTAAAGCATTGGTGGAGAAGGAGTCAGGGAAGCATGTGAAGGCTCTCTGGAGCAATAATGGTGATGAATATATCTTGAACGAATTCAAAGGCTTCTATAGCAAAGAAGGAATTCAAAGAGAACTCATAGCGCCTCATAACCCATAGAAGAATGGGGTTGTGGAGAGGAAAAATAGAATGATTGTGGGTGTTGCATGAGCTATGCTGCATGACCAGGGCCTAAAAGTGCACTTGTGTGTGGAAGCATGCAACACTGTGGTTTATGTGAAAAACCGTTGTCCTCATAGAGTACTTGGCATGAGTACACTTGAAGAAGATTTTACTGGTAAGAAGCTAGATATTTCTCATTTAAATATTTTTGCCTTATCTCTTTACATTCATGTGACAAAGAATGCCAGGAAGAAGCTAGAGATGACTGCAAAGGTTGGGATATTTCTGTGGTACACAGAAACACCCCATAATTATCGTGTATTTTCCAAACAGTCAGATGACTGTGGTGTGACCTGATATAAAATTCAATGAGGAGAAATCCAGGAAATTGTCGCTTGAGAGGTAGCTACACTTGCATGTAGAGGAGGAATTTCTTGTTCCCAAAGATGAGCCTCAAGATGTGGATTAGCCACAGGAGGAGGATCATGGAGTGGACTCCACTCACGCAGAGCCAAACATCATAACTGGAAGAAGGTGTACCACAGAAGTTGAGAGGCTAAAGCTTGATGCCACAGAGAATGTAGGAGTCCCTACATCACAAAACAGATAGAGACAATCACCTGAATGATTCACTGGACACATGGCTCTCATGAGCAAGTGTATCATGATAGAGCCATCTTCCTTTGAGGAACCAGCGCAGGAGCGAAAATGGGTAGATGCCATCATGGAGGAGTATGACTCCATTGTCAGAAACAATGCTTGGGAGATTGTTCCAAGGCCAGTTGGTAAATCAATGGTAGGCTCAAGATGGATCTACAAGGTAAATCAAGATGCTGATGGGAGCGTCCAGAAGTATAAAGCAAGATTTGTTTCCAGGGGCTTCTCTCAGATCAAGGGGATTGATTATGAAGAAACCTTTGCACCTACCACATGGTATTATTCCATAAGGACCATCCTTGCTCTCTCAGCACAGATGGATTGACATATTCATCAGATGGATATGAAGACTGCATTCCTTAATGGGATCATTGAGGAAGAAGTGTACATTGATCAGCTTGAAGGATTTGAGATCTTCATAAGCGAGTCACATGTGTCCAGACTCAAAAGACCGTTGCATGGGCTGAAGCAAGCACCCTGTGCTTGGTACACATGGATCGAAAACAATTTCACTAGACTTGGCTTCACCAAGAGTGAGGCGGATACAAACCTATACCAAATTGTGGTGGAGGGTAAGATTTTAATCATTATTCTTTATGTTGATGAATTAATACTAACAGGTGATGAGTAGTTGATACACTCATGCAAGGAGGATATTGCAACAGAGTTTGAGATGAGGGATTTGGGCCTTGTTCATTATTTCCTTGGATTGGAAATATTGCAGCAAGAAGGCGAATTGTTTTTGTCTCAAGGAAAGTATGCTCGGGAAATACTTGGTAAGTTTCACATGCAGGAATGCAAGCCCATGGATACTCCTATTCCGGGAAATTGGATGAAAGAGGATGCTACATCGGCAAAGGTAGTAGATGCTACTGTCTATCGATAGTTGGTGGGTTCGCTCATGTATCTAGTTAATACAAGACCAGACATATGTTATGCGGTGAACCAGCTTAGTCAAGCAATGGTTAAGACTACCAAGCTCTTTTGGAAGGAAGGAAAGCAGGTCCTGATATATATCAGGGGAACATCCGAGCATGACCTATGGTACAGAAATAAAGATGAGGTGAAGTTGCATGGCTTCACTGATGTAGATTGGGCAGGCAGCCCAACGGACAGAAATAACACATCAGGAGGGGTTTTCAGTATCAGATCTATAGAAATTTCTTGGTACACTAGGAAACAATTATTCGTGGCACTTAGTTCAGCTGAAGTCGAATACATGGCAGAAAGTGGAGCTTCATGTGAGGCTATATGGATGAGGAATATCATGGTCGTTTTGTTAATTTCTCATTTAGATCCTACAATGATTCATTGTGATAATCAGAGTTGCATTGAAATCTCAATTAATCCTATAATTCATGATAGATATAAGCATATAGATATCCGGTATCATCATATCAGATATTTTGTGCAGTAGAATATCATGTTGCTTTATTACATTCCTACGGAATATCAAGATGCAGATATTCTGGCGAATGTGCTCACCAGGAGAAAATTCAAATACCATAGAGACAGGATCAGGGTGAAGGACAATCCCTATATTTTTTAGAGGGAGTTTTGAGATTCAATAAGATGATGAACTTAGTTAATATTAAGCACCTTCACTAAGTGGGGCCCAGAGCCTATTTTTAGGTATCTGATTATTTTTAGAATGGTCAGCATATTCTAAAGTTAGCAGGATGTTGATTCTATATGGTTGAGAAAATTCTATCTTTGGATGAATTTCTATTTTTAGAAGATTAGGTGAAGTCTATTTATAGATTTCTAATCTATAAATAGATGCATGTCGATTATTGTTAGCCCTTAATAATAATCCGATAATAAATATCAACTTATTCTCTTAGAGCACTTTATTTCAATGAACAGATTTGGAAAATCAGTGAGCTGAAGGAATTACGCAATTCCTAGGGTGGTTGGTGACTCATGCATGGAGGACTCAGTTATAACTGATAGTGGCAAGTTGTGATAGAGCTCGAAGAGTAGTTATGTGAGTTATTATTTAGTTTAAATTAGTTCAGTGAGTTAAACTCAATTCTGCTAGTTGTATCGAGTTCTAACTGAGGATACACTAGTGAGAGTTTAGTGAATTAATTATTTAATTAATTCACAACTAGATACTCACTTACAACTGAAAAATACAACAATTAACTACTTGCATGTCAGTTCCAGTGGAGACCCAGTGGAGAGATAGGTGAAAGGGTGAGATGGAATATCGGTTGTGACTATAGTGATGCATTCAATGCATCTAACACACATTGGAGTTTCCAATGAGGATTGCGTAGTCAAGGAAAGAAAATATCGAATTGATTCAGGGATCTTCTTCAAAAAGGATTGCATAGTGGAGGCAGGCTATCAGGAGGCAAGAAATTGGTGGATAGATATGCAAATTTCTATATGAGAGTGTGTGACGATTGTTGAATGTCCTGATAGTTTGATGTACTAAGATTTGTATGAGATTGTTACATGTTCCATTGATATACATAATATATGATAGTTTTGGTTTTTAGCTTTAAGCTTTCCCATTAAACAACCGTATTTATGTGCGATTGATTTGGCTTCATATGTGTTTTGTAATTGGAGATTTAATTTCCGCAAAGAATTAAGTGGAAGGATTTTGTATTTAACATAAGATTAATTTTTTAGGTTAGGGGAGTCTATTAATATACATGCATCCTGTATAATTTCTACACATTCAGGTTTCCCACCATTCTGGAAACTTCAATTTTTGAGCATCTGATCACTCCTCCCCACTCGAAGCTTTTGGACCCCAAAATTTATTTTATTACTGAAAGTTTGGATGAGGGTACAACCCCATTAACCTTCGAGTCTCAATCCACTTGAATTTTTCTGAATTCAACAATTTGAGGTTTTCATGAGAACTTATAATTTCCCTTGATTATAGAGACGTTGCCTTGTTGTCGTAGATACCATCTTGCTGCAATTTCCTAGAATTTGCAGAACACAAAATTGTCCTTGAAGAAAAATACATGTTCCCTCCTCGAACTTCAATCAAAGGAACCTTAAACAACATGAAATTATTCTCCCCTCGAACAATTTTGACATGATGATGTTCAACATGTCTTGCCTTGTGCTTGGATCAACTCTTGACTAAATGTGCTAACCATCACCATGCAACGTCACGTTTCAATGACAATATATTATGAAACCCACAAGAAGAAACTTTTAACCCAATGACCTCTTTGTCAAATTTCTTTGGTGCTTGCTCTTTTACCTTTGCACTCTCTTGCACTGACATGTTGTTCACATCACTGCTCAACAATGATGCATGTTACTATGATGTTACCGCATCTTGTTTAACTCTTTTAGAAGGAAGCATGTAAGACTCCTAAAAGAAATTTTTAAAACCATTAAAAACCTCAACTAAATCAAAATTTTCATTTGATACATCTCCTTTAAAGGACTCATTCACAACATATTCATGCTAGAACATTAAGAAAGAATTTTTTTAACTTGCATTCACAATTCTCTTTATTTGTCTTGCATAAGAGATGAATTCATATTCTTACTCTGCTCTCTAAAAATGTACTAAATACCATTCTTGAAAAATTGATAGTTATTTTGATGGTGATGTAATATTTATTTCCCATCATAAATATATGGGTTTCCTAAAGCAATACCATAAATATGAAGCGGAACAACATCAAGTTCAACTTCATCAAGAAAGCTTGCAGTGATGGAAAATCTAAGTATGCACTTCCTCGTCCCCTGCAAATTTGAATTCTTACATATCAAACCCAAATGATAAATTCTTGGATGGGGAATGGTTTCCAAATTCAAGTTCTTGACTAAGTCTTGAAAAATAAGGTTTTCTTGTGAACCACTATGAAATAGGGTGTCAATCTTAGTATGATTTAAAATAATTGTAACATGGAAAATCTCAATTTGTGTTTCATCATCTTGAGTACAACTTGAAGAACTAGTTCTTGCAATGTTCTTTCCTTTAAAACCCATTTTCGAGATCTTAATTTCATCTCTGCAATTAGAGCCCTAATCATGTGTTATTGTTGTAGTTGTCTTCTCCTTCCCCTTGTTTTCAAGCTTGTTGGGTCTCATCTCTTGATGAAGTTTCCAAAAATTATCTTCATCATGCTTATCTTTGGAACAGTGTTTGCATGTGATTTTTTCTTTCTCCATCTTGATGGAAGCATTCTTCTTACATTTACTCTTGAACTCACCCTTTCCTTTCTCTTCAGACTGAAAAGTATCCTCACTTGTCTCCTCTGAAACAGGTTTCCCTCTTGCCTCTAGATGTGTGGCCTCTATACATTCTTCATCTAAAATTGAAGGATTAAACATCATAATAGGATGTCTTAGGTAACTTTGAAAACCTCAAATGTACTTTAGCAAAGTTTATTGAGATTTCAAATCTACACCCAAAATTAGTGTTCTTTTCCTAAACTCTTGAGTATAGCTTTGCACACTTTTTCCTTTACCTTTCCTAAAGTTATTCGAGCCCATTATAGACTTTTTCGTGTATGCTAATGGATAAAATTGTCTCCTTAAGGAAGAAACATAATCATTCCAAGAGGTTAAGACCTTATCATGCTTCTTCATGTCCTCTTGAGTTTTTGCTTCCCACCAAATAAGTGCTCCACTTTCCAATGTAAATGAAGCATGTTGAATCTTTGTTTCATCATTATTGATTCTTTGTATCCTAAAATACACTGCAAGGTGACATACCCAATTTTTTAATCTTTCAGCATCTACCTCTCCATCATACAAAGGAAAATAAAACTTTATATCAAGCTTTAAAAATCGAGTTTTACAATGACCTTTTGGAGAACATGGAGGTGTTTGTGAATGGCTTGTTGTGGAAGAAGATGATGGTGAAGAAAGTGGTGAGGATGGTACTGAGGATAATGGTGGTGTCAAAGGTGTTTTTTCAACATTACAAATACCTTTTGGAGCCTTTTATCCATCTCCTCCATCTCCTTTTGAGTACTTATCTCCCTTTCGAATATTGGAGATCTCACCTTGCATCCTTGTACTTCTCTCGTCATAGAGAAATTTCACCATTCTTGTCATATCAAAGAATGCTTTCCTAAAGTATTTTTCATCCTCTGACATATTTTTAGACTCTCCTTCATGTGACATACTTGTTTAAACTTCAACCTCAATTTGAGGAGGAATTTGAGGTGGAGATTGTGGAAAACCTGCTCTCTTTGTCCTTGACCTAACTTGAGGAATTGAAACCACAAGATTTCCTTCTCCTCGCTTGAGCTTCAGCCTTTTAAGAATAACATACACTTGAAAACAGTTAAACCCTCACAACAACAAAGAAAACCTAATCTCTTATATGAAACTTGATGTTTATGAGATCTTAATGTAAATGTGCTTGAGGCTATATAAATTGCAAGTGTTAATATTGAGTTTTATGAGTTTTTATTTTTAATTATTATGCACATAAAGAATGAATTCAAACTCTGAAATAGCATAAAATAGCAGACAAATACACCATAAAAATAACCAGAATACAACATGTGATGAAGGATCTCACCCCTCCTGGTCCAACTTCCAATGAGTGGCCCTCTTTCATTATGCTCATAAAATGGTGATTACATACATTTACAGTGCTCATAAGGCTTCAACACATGCTCCAACAACTTTAGAGGTATCCAAATTCCATGTCTAGCCTCTTTTTTCTCCCAAATTGGTAAAAAAATGAAGAGGTTATGAGTTCCCCTAGCTTTGCTGCTATTTGCTCTATAAATTCCCCAAAATCCGGAGCCGTCCTACATTTTTGCCACGAATTATGTTAATGGAGCACTAATATGGCTGAATTCTGGCTCAATTTGTGGGACAATTAAAATGAATAGTGCATCCTTAAAACCAAATTTTAAATTAAATAAAAAAATAACAAGGTCACGCCCACAGTTTTGTTTTGAAGTCATATGGTATGTTTGATTTGGCCGAGGGGGGTAGCTAAGCTCTAGCACCTTACCCTATTACTTTTTCATATCAAATTTTAAATAAAGTTTTGGGTCGTTGTTTTAACAAGGACCATGGTAGCCCATATGGTTAAGGCGTTTCTATTTTGCTGTGAGGTTGGAGGTTCAACTCCATCAATGGTTAATTCAAAATTCAATCAAATTTTTGGTGGCCCTCGTGCTACCATGTGGCAGCCTCTGGTTGCATCACATGGAAACATGTGGTTACACACCATCAAGCCAACGAAATTCATGCACACCAGAAGCCTTCAGAGCCTACCAGGTGTCAGGAAGTGGAAGGCCCAAAAAAAAATTGATTTCGACCAATCATAAGAGGCCACATGGCAACTTGGCAATGGACAAAAATGTTCCCAGTTAGTTGGCCTTTTTGCAAAATTTGCCTGTTTAGGAAAATGAACAGAATTCATTTCTCAGAGCATATGGTAATAGTTTTCCGTGAAACGAGTTGTGTCAGATCCAAAAAAACGAGATCTATGCGATCATTTAGGTTCCACACCATTACAATAACTTTCATTTTTGAGAATATTTTCTAGCACCTGATCAACGACATAGTCAAATATGGTTTGAGATACACTCGAGGGGATGCTGTCATACTTTTTGGGTTCAGAGATGCAGATTGGGCATGAAATTCAGTGGAAAATAAAAGTAACTCTAGGTATTTCTTAAGTTTTAGATCAAATATGGTTTTTTGATGTAGAAGGAATTGGAAGTCAGTAGCACTGAGCTTAGCAAAAGAAAAGTATATGAAAAAAATCATAGCTACATGCGAAACTATATGGCTTCAGAAGCTTCTAATATCTTTGTTCATGAATAGGATGGAGGTGACTGTTAGTATGAATCTTTCATCGTAAAATATCACTTTAGCTATGCATAACAAATAGCCCTAACATCAATTATGGCTGTAAAATATCTTTAAGTGCGCTGCACAAATTCAGATCTAAGTACAAAAAGACATTAAGCAGATAAAATATAATATGGCTCCATGCATCCAATAGACAAGACAAGAACAAAGTGTTTAAAAGAATGATTTGTATTATATTAAAGAATGGGGCACCTGAGAGGAAAAAAAGAAAGGTGTTTTCCGGTTCTCCTCAGTGGGATGGGTTCTTGGAAGTCCTCAGTGTTTCAGATCCAAAATTCCTCTCTCTTATTGGTGTAGAAAAACAAACATGGAACTCAATGGGAGTTCATAAAGACAAATGGAAAATGGTGACCAAGAGTAGATCTAGAGTGATCTAATGAAATGAAGGTGACTAATGAATGGGGAAAACCCTTCTATTTATAACAAAGTATTGGGGTGTTCTAGAACTCGGTGCATGAATAAAATATTATTAATCAAATTCTAGAATCACCCTTTAGGAACATTTTATTATATTTGTTGGAGGGAAAAGGTCTTTTGACTTGGGTCAATTACTTTATTTATAAACAATAAATAAATAAATGATTTATTTATTATTTTAGGGAGATGATGGGAATATAATTAAATAAATAATGATTTATTTAATTATTTAAAAATGATTTAGTCAAATTTAACTAGGAATATTATTTAAATAATGATTTGAATAACTTATTCCTAGGAAATAATTAAATAAATAATGATTTATTTAATTAATTTACTTGTTTTGGGTTAAATATGACCAGGAAATATAGACAAATTTTATTTTACATGGTGAAAGAAATTTTACTTAAGGTAAAATTGGTCTTACATGGTGTACTTGGGTTCATCTAGAGATAATGAGTTAGATGACCAAAAAAATGGTGTAACAATGACCAATGTGTACAATCATAATCAGAGTTTCATAAATCTCTCTCAGAATCTAGTGTTTCATGACAGAACAAATCACATAGATATTCGATGTCATTTCATCAAAGATTTTATACAGCATGGGGTGTTCCAAATAAAATATGTTCCCACAAGAGAATAGGTTGTAGACATAATCACAAAGGCTCTAGGGAAAATTAAGTACATTTATTTTAGAGAACAAATGGGTATGGTGGAGAACCCATTCGAGTAGCAGTGATTTTTTTTTTTTCAATTGAATATGTTGCAGTCGTAGCAACATCAAATGACAAGGAGTTGCAGTGAAGATGCAATGCTGGCATCATTTCAGTAGGGTTAGAAGCAAAACATATACAACATATATCAGAGTTGTGTTCTAGTTGTTGGGAAGCAGAATCCAAACATCAGTAGTGTGACAAGAGATGATGTAGAGAATGGGTGTTGCTCCATGGTGTGCAACAACACTAGAACACATTACTCACTGAGAGGGATTCTTACTTTTTCTAGCATTGGATGTGTTGTAGCCATAAAACTTTATGGAGAAGCTATAATACATGATATCACCAAAACCCATAAACAGTTTATTGAAATTCCACATAGAAATGTCTTAACTAGATTATGAACTTATTTTTAAATATTTCATAAGTATAAACTTAGGAAGATGTTTAATTAACTAGTATTAATTGTGATTAGGTGCGAATCATATATAAACTCACATGGAATGATAGGTAATTAATCTGGATCATCGATCATGTTTTAATATTGGATGTGGGTTCTCTAACACAATACTATAAGAAGAAGTCAATGAGTAAATGGAGAATATACCAGCAAAGATACTTAGTTTCCCAAGGATTTAGATTTTCGCAGTGGCGTTGATTCGACAAAGAAGATAGAACGAGGGGTCAGTTGAAAGTGGTAGTGGAGGGTAATATTCTAGGAGGAATTTTTCCAGTTCTTGAAAGAGGGAGTGAGAGGAAGGTTGAATTCCATAGATGCTTTGCGCATGCACTGCACAGAAAAAGTGATGTAGAAGCGCCGACGTAAGGCTAGGTAGTCAATCCCAGGGGCATAATTTAGTGGTTGAGTATGAGAAAATTTTCACAATAATTTTTGTGATTGTTTTTCTTGGATTATATTTTGAGTAGAGCATATAAATTATTATACTCAAAATTTTTGCTAAGGAATAATTATAAAACCATCATTTGCTGCAATAGTTTTCCCGCATCAGGTTTTTCCGGGGACATTTTTCCAAAAATAAATCTATTGAAATTATTGCGTATGTGATAATATTTCTCATTTTCCTGTATTTTATTTTCCACGATATTTTTATAGTGAAAATTGGAGATGCGATTTTAAGATTTTTTTATCATAACAATTAAAATGTATAATTAAATTTACAGCTAGAAGAATAATTTCCAATTGCTACAGTAGATGAAATTTTCACACCTTCATAATTAAAGAGGATATTTTTATACAAGAATTTTAAAACATTGGATTAAGAGTTGGGTAATTCAAAACCATCCCCAATCCTGTATTTACAACACTTTCGGTTTAATTATTTAATCAAGAATTCAAATCGAGGTATATAATTTTCAAACATTACTTTTGAATACTAATTACATTGTAATTTGTATGACCCTAATATACATTAATGACTTTTCTTAACTAAAATCTTAACCATAGGGGAATTTACTTTCAAGTTCAGGAGAATAAAACTTGTCATCCATATTCCTTCACCTTCAAGTGTAATTTAATTTAAATTTTTGAGTTTGGGTTAGATTTTTAATATAGTTAACACATATTTCCATAGTTGATATTAATTCCATACCCTCTATATTGTATTTTTATGAGTCCCTAGTACTCCTTCAACTTTATATTATATATAAGACTACATCCGAAACTAATCCGTTCCATACATCCACTTTGTTAACCATACACTCTATCTAACTCACAAATGGAGAACAATTATTTATTTACTATATCAGAACAACAACAATGATCTCCTTTAGTTGCATCGAAATTATAATTAAGTAATATATATTCATTTCTCTTCAATTTGTAGTATTTCTACATATGTTTTGGACAATTCAATGGAACACAATTTTTACAATTAGGAAATTGCATCAATATGTTTGTTGAATATCAATTAACCCTTACATGTGTACACTTATTAGTCCCTGCCGCATGCGGCATGGCGGGGAATATAGTAATCAATTCACCCTTACATGTGTACACTTATTAGTCCCTGCTGCCTGCAGCATGGAAGGGACTATAGTAATCAATTAACGCTTACATGTGTACACTTATTAGTCCCTACTACCTGCAGCAATTTTAGTAACTGCATTAGTCCCTCACAATAACCAAGTTAATGAATTCAAATTATTATAAATTTTTTAGTCTATGTCTTTGGTATCATGTCTCCACCAAATTATTTCAACCAGTTAGTGATTTCGGCTTTTTTCTATAGACCAATCAGTTTAATTTTGATCTTATTTGGCCTCATACCTAGGCATATCGAGGAAACTATGAGGCTGAACTTAGGTTAAATATAAGCCAACAATGAAATAAAATGATAATTTTAAGTTCACACAAACTAATGTTAGCATTAATTTTGAACATTACATGCTAGTAAATGTTTGAAAACCATGGCTCCTAGTTACCCGGTAACATGCAAAAATTACATATTTGCCACATGGCTTTTTGCATGTTTTAATCTTACTGGCCACATGGCTTTTTGCATGTTTTGATCCAGCCATGCCATTTGCCTCAAATAGAAGTATTAAAGGCAAAGGCCATAGAAACATCGATGGCAGTAGCGATTTCAATAGCTATCCCTTCCATTCTGCTTGAAGGCGTTTCTCGATCTCTAACCCGAAGGATACCTTCGGGGATGAGATCTCCAAAGAATGGAAAACTAAATCTGCACTTAGGACTGGAGGATCTAAAACCATAGCAGCTTTTCGTCTACCAGGATCGTCTACCAGGACATGAAAGGATCGTCTACCAAGACATGAAATTAGACCATAAATATGGTTATGGTTGTGAATATAGGACAAATTACTGAAAGTGTTGGATATACATTTCTCAGTATTTCCACTAGGTTTGTCACTATAATTTTTTTTCCATTACTCAAATACTGTTTTTCCTTGCTCAAATACGGTTTTACATTAATTTAATTTGATATTAATGTAGTTTAAGTTCTGAAAATAGGCTTTCAGGATTGAGAATACCATTTAATTAAGATGAACTCTTAAGATTTAAGACCAGAAAATATACTTACCTGTAGTTTCGTGAGTGCATTCTCAACAGCGGCTTCCTTGACAGGTTGCAGTTTGCTTCAACAATTTTTTGATTCATAGCAGTGGCTTCCTTGGCAGGTCGCAGTTTGCTTCAACAATTTTTTGCAGCCAACTTGTAGTTCCATCAAACAATGGAGGAGGCTCCAATTTGGAGGTGAGTGTGGTTGGAATTGCATAGCTACAGTCGAGCAACACGATGCCAGGGAAAATATGTTGGTAAATCCGGTACAAGTTTGGATATAATAAATTAAATATATAATGAAACAATGCAGTGATTTATACTTTGGATATAATAAATTAAATACATAATGAAACAATGCAGTGAGTTATACTTACAGGGCTGCCATCTTAACCTGTAATTCCTAGAGTTACTTTTATATAAATATGTCTACAAAACAAATATCAAAAGCTTATTGTATCATTATCTTGGAAGAATAAAAACCCTCGCATACTGTCAATGAAAAAATAATATGGATGGATTTATGGAATGCTACCTAGAGCTGTAACTGCTATGCTGTTCTCACACACATTGGTCAATAGCAAATTTGGGTGACACTGATTATAAAATAATTTATAATATCTGGATTTATGAATATTCTTAAAACACATAGTAACATCTTGCCTTAACTCAGGTCGATTTTAAAGGAATTCTTCCACAATTTTTACATCTCGAGTTAGTTGCATAGCCTCTAGATTTCAACATTGGCAATCTGGATATTCTTGGCATTACCCTATTTGGGCTTCTCTTCAGTCCTTTTTTGCAGTTGAAACATAGAATATATATATATATATATATATATATATATATATATATATATATATATATATATATATATATATATATATATATATATATATATATATATATATATATATGTATGTACTGTCTTTAGAATTCGCTCATCCTCAATGTTGGAATATTGAAAATTCCAGAAAAAACAATGGAGAGAATAATACTCTCCTCTTCTAACACAGAGAAAATAAAGAATCTTTGACAGGAGACAGAGTTTCCACTTGAAGACAAATTTCTATTCCTTCAAAAAAAAATATTACCAATTCTTCCTCACTGAGAGGGATTACAAAAACAAGACTGCTGCCAAATGCAGTGCTTACAAATTCTTCTCTGTCTCTTACAAAATAAAACGTACTGCTGTGCATATAAAAGAAAACTACGTTCTGTGTAATAACAAGAACAACGATTACACATGGCTCTTTGGCCTTTACAATATATATATATGCCATGCATATATTGCAACCAATACAAAAAAAAAAAAACTTTAAACAAAATCTAAGTTTAAAACCTTGTCGGACCACTTCGCAAATGTTCAAACATTAGAAAAATAAAACAAGTATATATATATATATGTATATATATATATATATATATATATATATATATATATATATATATATATATATATATATAAAAATATATTACAAACGTATCGTTCATAATATATGTTATATTCGTTTATAAAATCTGACTTTGGTTAAACTATTGAGCGATAAATCATAACAAAACATTAACTGAAACTTTGATTGCGCCTGGAACATAAACCAAACACCGCCGGACTTCAAAGAATGTTTAACCAATCTGCATAGCGATTTCAGGTCACAAAAGACCCCGGTGACGTCACCCAAATTGTGACGCGAAATTGCTATTAAATCCGCCTTACAAGTTGTGTCGGGTCCGATTTTGGGCAATCTGACGTCACCTAGAGTGTGACCCGAAATCCTTATCAATTCCACCCTAAAACTATTTCGGGTCCGGTTCTTTAATCCACAGACTGTCAAACAAATCACCCGTTCCAATGAAACACTGCCACGCGTCTGCCTGTTGATTGGACTGATGACTTGGCTGCGGGGACCATTGTTCCTGCTGGCTGTTGATGTGGTCATGAGGACCACCGAATTTCAAAACAACTCCTGCGTTCAAAAATTCCTACGTTTAAACAAAAAATACCACTCTGTTTTAAATGTATAGAGGCCGGCACGAAAACCTCTGTTTGCCAAACAGAGATCTATGTACCCTGATCTCAGAAATTAAATTCGACTCCTCAACCAAAATAGCAAGTTGCTGAGTACTAAAACCTGGAGAAGAAAAAATGAAAGATGCTACTACTGTCAGTGATTTTGAAAAAAATTATGGAAGGCAGCTCATTGTACAGTGTAGCGGTTGAAAGTAATATTTCAACACTCCCCCTTACTTTCAACTGCTGGGTTATCAGTCATACCCAGAAATTTCCTCAAAAATTTGAAACTCTTCTGACCCAATGGCTTCGTTAGAATGCCTACAAATTGCTCCTGAGTTCTGCAGTGTTCGAAAACAATTTCACCATTGTTTACCAATTCTCTGATGTAACGAAATTTTGTCTCAATGTGTTTCGTTCTCTTATGAAACACAAAATTCTTCGATAATGCAATAGCTGAGCTATTGTCAGAAAAAATCATTGTTCCTTTTTTCTGCTCTTGGCACAGAATTCTTAGCATCCTCCTCATCCATATTGCTTGACAAGCTGCTACTGTAGCTGCCACATATTCTGCCTCTGCTGTAGACAGTGTTAAAATGGGTTGTTTTTTAGAAGCCCATGAAATGGCTCATGAACCCATGTGAAAAACATAACCGGAAGTGCTCTTCCAATCATCTACACTTCCAGCTCAATCTCTATCAGTGTATCCAACTAAATCTGAACATTCTAAAGTAGTATATAAAATGCCATACCTTTTAGTACCTTTAACATACCTCAGAATTATCTTCGTTGCCTGCCAATGTGCATCCTTTGGCTTCTCCATGAATCTGCAAATCAAACTAACAGCATGCATTATGTCGGGCCTAGTTGTAGTCAAATACATGAGGCTGCCAACTATGCTCTTGTACAAGCTAGGATCAAAATCCTTGCTGCTTTTCTCTCTACTGAGTTTTAATCCCGTCATTGTGGGAGTGATTGCTGCTCTGCTTTTCTGCATATTAAATCTTTCAAGCACTTAATTAACATATTTTTCCTCTGAGTTAAAAATCCCATTTTCATCTTGTTCTACTTCTATTCCTAAGAAGTATTTCAACAAACCCATGTCAGTCATTTCAAATTCTTCTTTCATGACTTTTTTAAAATTTTCAATAAGGTAATCATCATTACCTGTGAAAATAACATCATCAACATATAAAAATACAATCAAAATTTTACAATATTTTTCTTTGATGTAGAGGGTGGGTTCTCCCTCACACTTTTCAAATCCATTTTCCAGTAGATAGGAATCTATCCTACTATACCACGCTCTTGGCGCTTACTTCAGCCCATAAAGAGCTTTCTTCAACTTGTACACTTTGTGCTCTTGGCATTTCTTTTCATAGCCGAGAGGTTTTTCAATGTAAACCTCTTCCATTAACACTCCATTTAGGAATGTTGACTTCACGTCCATTTGGTAAAATTTCCACTTGTTTTGTGTTGCTATGGACAACATTGCTCTCACTTTTTCCATTCTAGCAACCGGTGCAAAAGTTTCCTCATAATCCCATGTTTCTGCTTATAACCTTTGATAACAAGTCGTGCCTTGTGTCTCTCTATTTCGCCTTCAACATTACTCTTAGTCTTGTAAACCCATTTAACTCCAATGACATCTTTACCTTTTTGGAGTTCAACCAAATCCCAAGTGTTGTTCATCTCTATGGCATTAATCTCCTCATCCATAGATTCTATCAATTTATTATCCTTGATAGCTTCTTCAAAGTGGATAGGGTCTTCAACATGACAATATAAAGCAAACAAGGAATTGATACCTTCATTTGCTGCCTCTTATGCATAAATGTCATTCAAATTTCTGAACTACTTACCACTTTCAATAGGTGTACAAATCCCCGAAGAAGCACTTGAATTTCCTCCTTGTGGTGTCCCTGGAGAAGCACCTTCATTTCTCCTCAAGGGTGTGCTTTTATCCTCTTGTGTTGGTGCTGCTGTTCGGGGATGTATTTCAGCCAATTCATCATGATTTTCATCATGAGATAAACAGTGTTTAACATTCATTGTTTTCTCTATGCTTCCATCCCAAGCTTCCTCTTCAATGAACTAAACATCTCTGCTCACAATAAACTTTTTGGTGGATGGGTTATATAACCTGTAAGCCTTGGATTCCTCACTGTATCTAATGAAAACACATTTCTCCCCCTTGCTGTCCAACTTCTTCCTTAGCTGATCTGGAATGTGTGCATAAGCCACACATCCAAAAACCTTCATGTGTGTGACACATTGCTTTCTTCCACTCCATACCTCTTCCGGCACTTTGTTCATAACTGCTTTTGTAGGGAACCTATTCAAAATGTATGCTGCATAATGTATAGCTTCATCCCAATAATTATTAGGCAAAAGATTTTCCTTTAACATACTTCTCACCATGTCCATTATGGTTCTATTCTTCCTACCGGCTACTCCATTTTTCTACAGAGTATATCTAGTTGTAAACTGCTTTTGAATACCATTTTCTCTACAAAAACATAGAAAATCATTAGAGATATACTCACCTCCTCTATCAGTCCTTAGGAATTTGATGTGCAGCCCACTTTGGTTTTCAACAAGTGCTTTGAAATTGAAAAATCTTTCAAACACTTCACTTTTGTTTTTCAAAAATTAAACCCAAGTTTTTCTTGTAAAATCATCTATGAATGTTAACATGTAGTGGCTGCTAGCAAGCGATGGAGTTTGCATCGGTCCACACAAATTTGAGTGGACAATTTCTAAGGGTTCCTTTGCCCTTATTCTTTTCCTGGAAGGAAAAATTTCTCTGTGTTGTTTCCCCAAGATACAACCTTCACAAAGGCTGTCTGGCTTCTCTATCAATGGTAAACCTCCTACCATTCCTTTTCTGTTCAGCAAGTTAAGACCTTCAAAGTTGAGATGTGCAAATCTCAAGTGCCACAACCAATTTTCATCTTTTGGTTCACTTTGGATAGCCTCTTGTGCCACTGCTTCTTTCTTTTCTTCATTTTTCAAATCTTCTCTCATTCTGAGAGGGAACATCCTGTTCCTTGTCATTTTTACTTTAGCAATACATTGTATGCTGGGTGGTTTGTCCATGATGGTACAAACATCATCCTCAAAAAATACATTGTACCCCTTTTGAACAAGCTGTCCAATACTTAAGAGGTTACACTTCATTCCTGGAACATAATAAACATCTCTTATGGATTTCTTTGCACCTTTCCTTGTTAAAACATTTACATTTCCTTTCCCCATAACAGAAACTTTGCTATCAGTTCCTAGTGTGACTTGTGACTTCACACTCTCATCCAACATAGAAAACATTGCTAAGTTTCTTGTCATATGGTTACTGCAACTGGAGTCTAGAAACCATAAATCCTCACTTTTTTTCTTCAACCATGTTACAAGCTAAAAAAAAATTATCTTGGCTGATATTTTCTCTAGTGAAATTTTCACTAGTTCTACTTTCCGTATCATGCTGCTTCTTTCTACATTCATTAGCATAATGACCATATTTTTTACAATAGTGACATTAGACATTGGAATTATCATACCTCTATCCTTGGGCACTCTGTTGACCACTTTGCTGGCTGCTGCCTTGGCCTTGATGCTGATTTGGATTGTTGTCCCTTCCTTGAGCATTTGCTGGACTGTTCCTTCCACCTATGTTTTGGCTTCTCCTTCTTCCTCTCTTGTTAACTCTGCCTTGCCCTCTCCCTCTTCCGAAAGACATCTGGTTCTTAAAGGCATGTTCCAGAGATGATTTTTCACTCCTACCCAATCTCTGCTCATGCGTCATCAGTGATGCATGTAGCTCATCCACTGTGAACTTTTTGAGAGCCTTAGTCTCCTCTATGGTGGTGAAAATCACATCAAATATTGAGGGTAGACTACTCAAGAGTGTTTCCACAATACTCTTATCTTCAAAAGTCTCTCCATGAGATATTGTTTGTGTGACCATTCCAATCACATGAGTGAATAATGAGTCAATGTTATCTGACTCCATACAGAGAGTCTCAAAGTCTCTCCTCAGTAACTGAAGTTTTTCTATCTTCACTTTTTCCATGCCTTGATAGGCTATCTTGAGAGTTTCCCATGCTTATTTGGATCTCTTGCATGCTACTATCCTCAAAAACACACTCTCATGCACTACTTGATACAATAAGAACAGAGATTTGGAGTCTTTCTTCTTATTGCTCTTCAGAAAATGCCTTTCTGCCTGAGTTAAATCATCAAAATCTTCTTCATTTGCTGGCTCTTCAAAGCATTCCTCAACAAATTCCCATAATTATTAGGAGACAAATAAAGCTTTCATAGTTATTGACCAGTAGTCATAATTTTTCCCATTAAATTGTGGGAGGTGGATATTTCCCACACCCATACCAGTGTTGGATCCAGCCACTCTTGCACTCTTAACTATGTTTCAAAAACACTTGATTGTGTATTTAAAATAGCTGACTGTTCTGCAACAGTAACACAATAAAATGTATAGACAAATACATTGAATTCTTTTTGGTTGAGTCTTCACACTGCTGGAGAAGCTGCTGCAACAAATAACTCCTTTCCTTCAGCTTATTTTATCTTCAAAGAGCCTGGACTAGCTCTGATACCATGTTGGAATATTGAAAATTCTAGAACAAACAATGGAGAGAATAATACTCTCCTCTTCTAACACAGAGAAAATAAAAATTCTTTGACAGGAGACAGATTTTCCACTTGAAGACAAATTTCTATTCCTTCAAAAAAAACTATTACAAATTCTTCCTCACTGAGAGGGATTACAAAAAAAAGACTGCTACCAAACACAGTGCTTACAAATTCTTCTCTATCTCTTACAAAATAAAACACACTACTGTGCATATAAAAGAAAACTACGTTCTCTGTAATAATGAGAAAAAAAGTTACACATGGATCTCTGGCCTTTACAATATATATATATATGCCACGAATATATTGCATGCAAATCAAAACAAAAATAAACTTTAAACAAAATCTAAGTTTAAAACCTTGTCGGCCCACTTCGCAAATGTTCAAACATTACAAAAGTAAAACAAAACTATTATATATATATATACATATATATATTATAAACGTATCGTTTATAATATATACTATATTCGTTTATAAAATCCGACTTCAGTTAAAAATATTGAGTGATAAATCATAACAAAACATTAACCAAAACTTTGATTGTGTGGAACATAAACCAAACACTTAGCCGAACTTCAAATAATATTCAACCAATCTACATAGCGATTTGGGTCACAAAGACCTTCTTGACGTCATCCAGAGATTGTGAAATTAAATCGCTATTAAATCCTCCTTACGAGTTGTGTTGGGTGCGATTTTGGGCAGGCGGCCTTTAGAGTGTGAACGAAATCCTCATCAATTCCGCCTAAAACTATTTCCGATGCAGTTCTTTAATCCCGGAATTTCAAACAAATCACCGCTCCAATGAAACGCTACCAACCTCTACTGTGATTGGGTGATGACTTAGCCGCGGGGACCATTTGTTCACCTTGCGCTGCCCGATGTTGTCATGGGACCCACCGAATTTCAAAACAACTCCAGGTGTTCAAAAACTCCTGCGTTTAAACAAAAAACACAAGTTTGTGTTTTAAATGTATAGAGCCCGACACGAAAACCTTTGTCTTCCGAATAGAGATCTATGTACCACACGATCTCGGAAATTAAATTTGACTCGCAGCAAAATAGCAAGCGGGCGTCTTAGAACACGGAAAAGAAAAATTAAAGAAGTACCACTACTACGGTAGTGATTTCAAAAACAATTATGGAAGGCGATATTCTTCATAGCGGTTGAAAGTAATATTCCAACACACTCCCCCTTACTTTCAACTACTAGGTTATCGATCATACCCGGACATTTTCCTCAAAAAATTCAAAACTCTTCGACCCCGATGGCTTGAGTCGGAATGTCTAGCTAATACGAGTTAAGTGCCGGTGTTCCAAAACAATTTCACCATTGTTTACCAATTCTACGATGTAATGAAATTTTGTGTCGATGTGTTTCGTTCTCTTATGAAACACATAGTATACACGATAATGAAATAGGTGACTATTGTAAAAAAATCACTGCTTCCTTTGTCTTCTCTTGGCACAAACTTCTTAGCATCCTCCTCATCCATATTGCTTGACAAGTACAACTACGCACGCCTACCACATATTTTCTTCTTGCTTTATAGAAAGTGCTACAATGGGTTGTTTTTAAGCCCATGAAATGGCTCCCGAACCCATGTGAAAAACATAACTTGAGAAGTGCTCTTAGATCATCTACACTTCTAGCCCAATCCTTTGTACGGTGTATCCAACTAAATATGAACATTACGAAGAAGTATATAAAATTCCATACCTTTTAGTACCTTTAACATACCTCGAATTCTCTTCGTTGCCTACCAATGTGCATCCTTTGGCTTCTCCATGAATCTAGAAATCAAACTGGCATGCATTATATGAGAGTAGTTGCGGTCAAATACATGAGGGCGCCAACTATCTTTCTTGTACGGCTAGGATCAAAATCCTTGCTACGTATCCTCTCTCTTGAGTTTTAATCCAGTCACTATGGGAGTGATTTCTTATTTTCTTTCCTGCATATTAAATATTTCAAGAACTTCATTAACATATTTTTTCTGTGAGATAAAAATGTGATTTTAATCTTTAATTCTACTTCTATTCCTAAGAAGCATTTCAACAAACCCATGTCGGTGATTTCAAATTCTTCTTTCATGGTGTTTTTAAATTTCAATAAGGTAATCAGCATTACTGTGAAAATAACATCATCAACATATAAAACTACAATCACCATTTTACCATATTTTTCTCTGATGTAGGGTGGGTTCTCCTCACCCTTTTCAAAATCCATTTCCGGTAGATAGGAATCTATCCTCACTGTACCCACACTCTTGGCGCTTGCTTCGGCCATAAAGAGCTTTCTTAACTTGCACACTTTGTCCTCTTGGCCTTTCTTTTCATAGCCGAGAGGGATTTGTTCAATGTAAACCTCTTCCATTAACACTCCATTTAAGAATGCTAACTTCATGTCCATTTCGTAAACTTTCCACTTGTTTTGTGCCGCTATGGACAACCTTTTGCTCTCCTTGTTCCATTCTAGAAATCGTTGAAAGTTTCATCATAATCTATCACATGTTTCTGCTTATAACCTTTGATAACAAGTCTCGCCTTGTGTCTCTCTATTTTCCTCTTTGCATTACTCTTGGTCTTGTAAACACATTTCCTCCAATGACATCTTTACCTTTTGGGAGTTCAACCAAATCCCCAAGTGTTGTTCCTCCATGGCATTAATCTCCTCATCACCGTTATTTATCCATTTCAGTATCCTTGATAGCTTCTTCAAAGTGGATAGGGTCTTCAACATGAAAATATAAATAAAACAAAGAATTGATACCTTCATTTCTTGCCTCTTGTGCATAAATGTCATTGAAATTACGAACTTCTTACCTCTTTCATTAGGTGTACAAATCCATGAAGAAGCACTTGAATTTCCTCCTTGTGGTGTGCTTGGAGAAGCACCTTCATTTCTCCTCAAGGGTGTGCTTTTCTCCTCTTGTGTTGGTCTTGATGTTTGAGGATATATTTCATCCAATTCATCATAATTTTCACCATGAGATAAATAGTGTTTAACGTTGTTGTTTTCTCTATGATTCCATCCCAAGCTTCTATTGATAGACTGAACATGCCTCACAATAAACTTCTTAGTGGATGGGTTGCTTATAGCTTTGTAAGCCTTCGATTCCTCACTTTGTATCCAACAAAAACACATTTCTGTGCTATCCAACTTCCTTAGGCCCCGATCTGGAATGTGTGCATAAGCCACACATCCAAAAACCTTCATGTGTGTGACACATTGCTTTGGCTACCTCAGTCTCTTGACCCCTTTTTTCACTGCTTCCCTTTTGTAGGGCACCTATTCAAAATGTATGTTGCACAATGTACGGCTTCAACCCAATAATATTTAGGAGAAAATGCTTTGCCTTTAACATACTTCTCACCTATGTCCATTATGGTTCTATTGTTCCTTTCGGCTACTCCATTTTACGGAGTATATCTAGTTGTAAACTACTTTTTAATATCATTTTCTCTACAAAACGTACAAAATATTTAGATATACTCACCTCCTCTATCTGATCCAGGGACTTTGATGTCACCAACCCACTTTAGTTTTCAACGGTTCTTTGAAATTGCAAAATATTTCAAACACTTCACTTTGTTTTTCAAAAAAGAAGCTAAACCTAAGATTTTCTTGTAAAATCATCTATGCATGTTAACATGTAGTGGCTACTAGCAAGCGATGGGTTGCATTGGTCCACACAAATATGAGTGGACAATCTCTAAAGGTGCCTTCGCCCTTATGATTTTCCACGAAGGAAAACTCTCTGTGTTGTTTCCCCGAGATACAACCTTCACAAAGGTTATCAACTATCTATCAATGGTAAACCTCCTACCATTCCTTTTGTTCGGCAAGTTAAGACCTTCAAAGTTGAGATGTCCAAATCTCAAGTGCCACAACCAATTTTCATCTTTTGGTTCGCTTTGGATAGCCTCTTGTGCCTTGTTGCTTTACGAACTTCATTTTCCAGATGCTGCTCCTAATTAAAGGAGAGACATCTTGTTCCTTGTCATTTACTTCAGCAATACATTGTTTTCTCGGTGGTTCTTCCATGATGGTACAAACGTCATCCTCAAAAAATACATTGTACCCCTTTTGAACAAGTTGTCAATACTTAGAGTTACACTTCATTCACTGGAGACATAATAAACATACGGTATGGATTTATTTGCACCTTTCCTTTTTAACAAATTTACATTTCCTTTCCCCCTTAACATAAACTTTTCTTTATCGATTCCTAGTGTGACTTGTGACTTTACTCTCATCTAGCATGGAAAACATTGCTAAGTTTTCTGTCCTTATGGTTCTTTGCAGCGAGTCTAGAAACCATAAATCCTCCCTTTTTTTCTTCGGCCATGTTACAAGATAAAAACAAATTATCTTGGCGAATTTTCTCTAGTGAAATTTGCACTAGTTCTACTTCCCATATCATGCTACTTCTTTCTACATTCATTTAGCATAATGACCATATTTTTTACAATAGAGACATTGGACATTGGACTTATCATACCTCTACCCTTGAGCATTCCTCTCTGCAGCCACTTTTTTGTTGCTTGCCGCAGCCTTGATTCGATTTGGATTCTTTGCCCCTTCCTTGAGCATTTTACGGGTATTCCCCTTCCACCTCTGTTTTGGCTTGCCTCTTCCTCTCTTTTCCCTCTGCCTTGCCCTCTTCCTCTTCCAAAAGACATGTGGGTCTTAAAGGCATGTTCCGGAGATGATTTTTCACTTCTACCCAATCTCTGCTCATGAGTCATCGGTGATGCATGTAGCTCATCCATAGTGAACTTTTGTGAGATCCTTAGCCTCCTACATGGTGGTGGCAATCCGCATCGAATCTTGAGGGTAGACTCCTTGAGAGTTTTCCACAATCTCTTATCTTCAAAATTGTCTCCATGAGATATTATTTGTGTGACCATTGCAATCATATGAGTGAAGAATGAGTCAATATTATACGACTCCTTCATCCGGAAAGTCTCAAAGTCTCTCCTCGGCAACTAAAGTTTTGTTGTCTTCACTTTTTCCATGCCTTGATGAGAATTTGTCTTGAGAGTTTCCCATGCTTCTTTGGATCTCTTGGCCTGTTGCTTATATGAAAACAAACTCTCATGCAATGCTTGATACAATAAGAAGAGAGCTTTGGAGTCTTTCATCTCATTGCTCTTCGGCAACTCCATTTCTACACGAGTTAAATGATCAAACTCTTCTTCATTTTACGGTTCTTCAAAGCCTTCCTCAACAAATTCCATTAAGTCTTGGGAGACAAATAGAGCTTTTCATAGTTATTGACTAGTAGTTATAATTTTTCCTATTAAATAGTGGGAGGTGGATATTTCCCATACCCATACGATGCTAGCTCCGGGCATTCTTGCACTCTTAAATATGATTCAAAAACACTTGATTGTGTATTTAAAATAGGCGACTATTATGCAACGGTAACATGATAAAATGTATGAAAGCCACCTTGAACTCTTTTTGGGCAGTCTTCTACTTCTTTGGAGAAAATTCTTTGCAACAAAGAACTCCTTTCCTTGACTTCTCTTATCCTCGGAAACCTGGACTAGCTCAGATACCATGTTGGAATATTGAAAATTCAGAACAAACAATGGAGAGAGTAATACTATCCTCTTCTAGCACGAGAGAAAATAAAAATTCTTTGATAGGAGACGAGAGTTTCCATGAAGACAAATTTATATTCCTTCAAAAAAAACTATTACAAATTCTTCCTCAGCGAGAGGATTACGAAACAAAGCTGCAAACTTAGTGCCCACCAAATTCTTCTGTCTCCTACGAAATAAAATGCTGCTTGCTATGCATATAAAAGAAAACTACGTTACCGTATTAATAGCAAGAACAACGATTCTGAATGGCTCTGGCCTTTACAATATATATATATATATATATATATATATATATATATATATACCCACGCATATATTGCAACCAATACCAAACAAAAATAAACTTTTAAACTAAATCTAAGTTTAAAACCTTGTACGACCCACTTCGCAAATGTTCAAACATTACAAAAATAAAAACAAAACTATATATCTATATAAATATATAAATATATATTAATATTATAAACTTATCATTTATAAAAATCAACTTCGTTAAAAAAACTGTGAGCTATAAATCATAACAAAACGTGCCAAAACTTTGATTGCGCGGAACATAAACCAAACATAGGACTTCAAAAAATATTTAACCAATGCATAGTGATTTCGGGTCACAAAAGACCACCGCTGGCGTCACCCAAATTGTGACGGCGAAATCCATTATTAAATCCGCCTTATATGAGTTGTATCGAGTCCGATTTTGGGCAAGCTAACATCACCTAGAGTGTGGCCCAGAAATCCTCATCAATTCCACCTAAAATTCTATTTCGGGTCCGGTTCTTTAATCCATGAAGCGTAAAAAAAATCACCCGCTCCAGTAAGGAAACGCGCCACACATCATGCCTTTGATTGGATTGATGACTTGGCCATGAGGACCACTTTGATTTCTGCTAAGAACAGCGATGTGGTCATGGGGACCCTTAGAGATTTCAAAACAACTCCCGTGTTCAAAAACTCACGTGTTTAAACAAAAAATACCACTACGTTTTAAATGTATAGAGGCCAACATAAACACTCTATTTTCCAAGCAGAGATCTATATTTTACGATATCAAAAACTAAATTTGACTCCTCAACCAAAATAGAAAGCGGTTAAGTACTAAAACACGGAGAAGAAAAATGAAAACCTCTGTCGGTGATTTTGAAAACAATTATGGAAGGCGGCTCATTGTACGGTGTAGAGTTGAAAGTAATATTTCAACACTCCCCCCTTGCACACCAGTGCTTGGGTTATCGGTCATACCCGGACATTTGCTCAAAATTCGAAACTCTTCGACCCATTGGCTTGGTCGAATGTCACCGCAAGCTGCTCTGAGTTCGCCGGTGTTCCAAAACAATTTCACCATTGTTTACCAATTCTACGATGTAATGAAATTTTGTGTCAATGTGTTTCGTTCTATTATGAAACACGAAATTCTTCAATAATGCAATAGGCGAGGCTATTGTCGGAAAAATCATTGTTCCTTTTGTCGATCTTGCTTTAAAACTTCTTAGCATCCTCTTCATCCATATTGCTTGACAAGTTGTTCTTGTAGCTACCACATATTCTGCCTCTACTATAGACGATTGCTACAATGGGTTGTTTTTTAGAAACCCATGAAATAGCTCTGAACCCATGTGAAAAACATAACCAAAAGTGCTCTTCGATCATCTAAACTTCCATCCCAATCCTTGTCGGTTTATCGAACTAAATCTGAACATTTTACAAGACGAGTATATAAAATGCCATACCTTTTAGTACCTTTAACATACCTCATAATTCTCTTCGTTGGTAGCAATTTGCATCCTTTGGATTCTCCATGAATCTAGAAATAAAACTAACGACATGCATTATGTCGGGCGTAGTTGCGGTCAAATACATGGGGGTACACTTAACTATTCTCTTGTACAAGCTAGGATCAAAATCCTTGCTGATGTCCTCTACGGTGAGTTTTTCATCCTTTGTCAACGTGGGAGTGATTGTTGCTTTGCTTTTTCCTGCATATTAAATCTTTTAAGCACTTCATTAACATATTTTCTGTGAGATAAAAATCATTTTCATCTTGTTCTACTTCTATTCCTAAGAAGTGTTTCTGACAGCCATGTTAGTCATTTCAAATTCTTCTTTCATGATTGTTTTAAAATTTTAAATAAGGTAATAATCATTACTTGTGAAAATAACATCATCAACATATAAAACTACGATCAACATTTTACCATATTTTTCTTTGATGTAGAGGTGGGTTCTCCCTCACACTTTTCAAATCCATTTTCTAGTAGATAGGAATCTATCCTCTTTGTCCCACGCTCTTAGTTCTTGCTTCAGCCCATAAAGAGCTTTCTTAAACTTTCACACTTTGTGCTCTTGGCCTTTCTTTTCATAGGCGAGAGGTTGTTCAATGTAAACCTCTTCCATTAACACTCCATTTTAGAGATGACTTCACATCCATTTTGTAAACTTTCCACTTGTTTTGTGCTACTATGGATAGCACTTTGCTCTCCTTGTTCCATTAAATAAGCCAGAGTTACAAAAATTTTCCTCATAATTTATCCCATGTTTACGCTTATAACCTTTAACAACAAGTCTTTCCTTGTGTTTCTCTATTTTACCTTGACATTACTCTTGGTCTTGTAAACCCATTTAACTACAATGACATCTTTACCTTTGGGAGTTCAGCAAATCCCAAGTCTTGTTCCTCTCTATGGAATTAATCTCCTCATCCACAGCTTCTATCCATTTCTTATCCTTGATAGCTTCTTCAAAGTGGATAGGGTCTTCAACATGGAAATATAAAGTAAACAAAGAATTGATACTTTCATTTTACGCCTCTTGTGCATAAATGTCATTGAAATTTACGGAACTTCTTTACCTCTTTCATTAGGTGTACAAATCCCTTAAGAAGCACTTGAATTTCCTCCTTGTGGTGTGGCTTGGAGGAGAAGCACCTTAATTTGTCCTCAAGGGTGTGATTTTCTCCTCTTGTGTTGGTCTTTCTTGTTTGGGGATGTATTTCGGCCAATTCATCTTTCATCATGATATAAACGGTGTTTAACATTCTTGTTTTCTCTATGCTCCATCCCAAGCTTCTATTCAGTAGATTGAACATCTTTGCTCACAATAAACTTCTTGGTGGATGGGTTGTATAACATGTAAGCCTTGGATTCCTCATTGTATCCAATGAAAACACATTTCTCCCCCTTATTAGTCAACTTCTTCATACACGATCTAGAATGTGTGCATAAGCCACACATCCAAAAACCTTCATGTGTGTGACACATTTCTTTGTGCCACTCCATGCCTCTTTTGGCACTTTGTTCTGCTTGCTTTTGTAGGGCACCTATTCAAAATGTATGCTACCCAATGTACAACTTCAACCCAATAATCATTAGGCAAATGCTTTTCCTTTAACATACCTCTCACCATGTCCATTATGGTCCTATTATTCCTTTCAGCTACTCCATTTTCTTGTGGAGTATACGAGTTATAAACTACTTTTGATTACCATTTCCCCAAAAACGTAGAAAATCTTTAAATATATACTCACCTCCTCTATCGAGTCCTTAGGAATTTGATATGCAACCCACTTTAGTTTTCAACAAGTGCTTTGAAATTGAAAAATCTTTCAAACACTTCACTTTTTTTGCTTTTAGTAAGCCAAGTTTTCTTGTAAAATCATCTTTATGAATGTTAACATGTAGTGGGCGCTAGCAAGCGATGGATTTTCATCGGTCCACACAAATCTCGGTGGACAATATCTAGGGCCTTTGCCCTTATGATTTTCCGGAAGGAAAACTTTCTCTGTGTTGTTTCCCAAGATACAACCTTCACAAAGGTTGTCCGGCTTCTCTATCAATGGTAAACCTCCTAACATTCCTTTTCTGATGAGCAAGTTAAGGCCTCCAAGGTTGAGATATCCAAATCTCAAGTGCCACAACCCAATTTTCATCTTTTGGTTTGCTTTGGATAGCCTCTTGTGCCCTTTGTTGCTTTACGAACTTCATTTTTCAGATCTACTCTCATTCGAGAGGGAACATCCTATTCCTTGTCATTTTTTTTATTTGAAATACATTGTTTGCTTTCAGTGGTTTTTCCATGATGGTACAAACATCATCCTCAAAAAATACATTGTGCCCCTTTTGAACAAGTTGTCTAATACTTAAGAGGAGATTTACACTTCATTCTTGGAACATAACGAGCATACTGCTGTGATTTATTTGCACCATTCCTTGTTAAAACATTTACATTTCCTTTCCCCATAGCAGAAACTTTGCTATCGGTTCCTAGTGTGACTTGTGACTTTACACTCTCATCTAGCATAGAAAAAATTGCTAAGTTTCTGTCAAATGGTTACGCAGCAGTATAGGAAACCATAAATCCTCCTTTTTCTTCAGCCATGTTACAAGTTAAAAACAAATTATCTTGGGCGACATTTTCTCCTAGTGAAATTTGCACTAGTTTTACTTCCCATATCATCTTGCTTCTTTTTCTACATTCATTACCATAATGACCATATTTTTTACAATAGTGACATTGGACATTGGACTTATCATACCTCTGTCCTTAGGCATTATGTTGACCATACTATTTGAAATTTCTTGCCTTGTATGATGCTGATTTGGATTGCTGCCCCTTCCTTGAGCATTTGTTGGACTATTCCTTCCACCTATGTTTTGGCTTCTGCCTCTTCCTCTCTTATTTCTCTGCCTTGCCCTCTTCCTCTTCCGAAAAACATATGGGTCTTAAAGGCATGTTCCAAAGATGATTTCCACTCCTACCCAATCTCTGCTCATGAGCCATCGGTGATGCATGTAAGCTCATCCACGCTGTGAACTTTGTGAGATTCGTAGTCTCCTGTGGTGGTGACAATCACATCGAATCTTGAGGGGCTCCTCAAGAGCTTTCACAATCCTCTTATATTTAAGAGTCTCTCCATGAGATCTTATTTGTGTGACCATTCCAATCACATGAGTGAAGAATGAGTGTGTTATACGACTCCTTCTACGAGAGGATCTCAAAGTCTCTCCTTAGCACGTAGAGGTGTTTGTCTTGATTTTTCCATGCCTTAATAGGCTTTCTTGAGAGTTTCCCATGCTTATTTGGATCTCTTGGTTGTTGCTATCCTCGGAAAGACACTCTCATGCACTTCTTGATACAATAAGAAGAGAGCTTTGGAGTCTTCTTCTTGGCTCTCTTCGGCAACTCCCTTTACTGCCTAAGTTAAATCATAAAACTCTTCTTCGTTCTTGGCTCTTCAAAGCCTTCCTCAACAAATTCCCATAAGTATTGGGAGACAAATAAATATTTCATAGTTATTGACCGGTAGTCATAATTTTTCCCATTAAATTGTGGGAGGTGGATATTTCCCATACCCATGCAGTCTTTGGCTCCGGCCATTCTTGCACTCTTAACTATCATTCAAAAACACTCAATGACTCGTATTTAAAATAGGCAGCGTTTTACCATGATGTACAATAAACTTTATAGAGAAATGTAGGGTATTTTTGGTGAGTCTTCACAAGATTCCTTAACAATAAACGAAGTTAAAAGCATTCATGGCGAGAGCAAGTAAGCTCATTTTCATATGGCGCGAGAATTGCTTGATTTGTGAGGATCTTGAAAATCCTTGAAGAGAAAAAGTCTGGAGATGAAAACATTGCCTTCTTGCTTCTCGGTCATATAAGTACCTTGCAACTCTCCCACCAGAGATAGCAAATAAGATCCCAGGGGGCTTACAACTAACGTTAATTACTATCAAAACGTGGAAGCAAAATTAAAACAAATTTATTTTGTTTCATTCATTGTTTTCCAAAATTCGAAGTTTGTAGTTATCTATCTCAAGAGATTGAGTGAAAAATTACGAAGTAGAGGCATCGATTGGTGTTGTGGTTGCATTGAACCACTTCTTTAAATTGTTCCTATACACACATACTTGATTATCATCACATTGGTACATGACACTAATCAATTGCAATCACAATGTGTTAATTTCCATATTTGAAGAAATAACCAATTATCTTGTAGCAACTTTCTTAATGAGGTCAATTTGACAATAAACACAGCAGCGGTCTTTTCTAGCAACACGGGTGCTCTCCATTCACGAATTCGAGCATGAAGTGTGAGAAAATATTCGTTAGCACTTTCGACCTACTATGGAATATCAAAAAGAAAATTTGGGCGGCATTCATGCAAAACTTCTCTGTCTTCCATTTCAACCTATAAATGTCGTTGTAAGTGTTACTAAGATACTTTGACGGGTGTTGATATGTTGTGGAAAACTCATATTCGGTGACATTCATGCATACACAACGTGGATTTCCTTTCACATAATGCTTTTTCTCTTTTTAAATGTATTTGGTGATAATACAAATTTGAAATTTTTTTTTAACATAATGAAATTATTCAAACACAATGAGACTATCGGTGAAAACAATGATGACTTAGAGCCTCAACATGCGAGCAATTGAAAAAAAATCTAATTTTATTTTGAATTTTATTAAAAATCACAATTTTCAAAACAACGGTGATATTTTTAGTATTATATTTATTAATTGTTTATATGAATTTGAGAGACCTAAGTGTCATTACTTTTACGGGTATATTGGGACTTTTTGAAAAACGTTGCTCTTTAGCACGATGCTTGGTTTATTTAAAAAATATTCTTATTCTTTCTTTTGAAAACTAAGTGCTATTTTATAAAATCTACTTTACAAGTATATTCAGATTTTACGAATTGCTATTTTATAGAATCTACTTGACAAGTATATTGATTCCTTTTTGAAAAGGTTTCTCTTTTTTGGGCATAGAATCTGCTTGACAGGTAGCATTGATTCCTTTTTTAAACGTATCTACTTGACAAGTATATTGAGAATCCTTTTTGAAAAGAGTTGCTCTTTTTGGCATAGAATCTACTTGACAAGTATATTGATTCTTTTGAAAAAGGTTTCTCTTTTTGGCACAATGCTTGGTTCATTTAAAAAATATTACTAGTCTTCTTAGAGATTTAAAAGTGCTACTTTATAGAATCTACTTTACAAGTATATTGATTTTCTGAAGTGCTATTTTATAGAATCTATTCGAATTTTTGGGAGTGCTATTTTATAGAATATAATTGACAAGAATATTGATTCTCGGACTCTTTGAAAAACATGGCTCTCTAAAAAACATGGCTATTTCTTACTTGGTTTATTTTCAATTTTTGTACTAGTCTTCACCTAGAACTCGGCTCAGAGAGGACTAATTTGAGAGACTCTTTGGAAAGCAGCAAGCTGCTCCTCTTTGAGTTGATTTCAATTTTTACTAGTTTTCCTTGAACTTCCGCTCAAGATAGGGACTAGCTCCCACAGAACGGGGACTAGCTGCCTTGTAGCCATCCTTGTTTATTTTAAAATTGAACTTTTCTTTTTTGAAAAAGGTTGCTCTTTTTGGCATAGAATCTACTTGACAAGTATATTGATTCTTTTGAAAAAGGTTACTCTTTTTGGCACAATGCTTGGTTCATTTAAAAAATATTACTAGTCATTACCAAGAATTAAAAGTGCTACTTTATAGAATCTACTTTACAAGTATATTGATTTTTCGAAGTCTTATTTTATAGAATCTATTAAATTTTTTGAAGTGCTATTTTATAGAATATATGACAAAGAATATTCGGATTCTCGGACTCTTTTAGCAGAAAAAACATAATATACTCTAAAAAACATGGCTATTTCTTACTTGGTTTATTTCAATTTTTGTACTAATCTTCACCTAGAACTCACTTTCGAGAAGACTAGGCAGAGACTCTTTGAAAAACATGGCTCTCTCCCTCTTTGGGTTGATTTCAATTTTTTTACTAGTTTTCACTTCGAACTCTGCTTTCAGACGGGGACTAGCTCCCCTCAAGGGACGGGGACTAGGCTTGCCTTGCGACCATCCTTGTTTATTTTAAAATTGAACTTTTCTTTCCTTTTTATGTGTATCTTCTTATACAAATTCCAACGATTCAAAATATTAATTACATTTCGTCTAGAAGAAACTCATGCGAGTGCAATTCCTTCATACAAATAAACTAAAATAGATCGTAAATGTAAATTTATATCACTACTATAATCAAATATTTCGGTAATTTAGAATTCACCCGTAACATTTCTCTATTGACATGAAATTTATATTTCTTCAATTAATTTGTCACGTTTCATCCTTCATCAAACTTTCTCAGCATTAATTCCATTCACCAATTAATGACACAAAAAATAGAATAGAATAAAATCCTTATCACAACCAAATTCTTGGGAAATACTCTAAGAACATAGCATGTTATTGCTCAACCATAAACTATCTTTCAAAATTCCCCTCGATCTAAGATCTTCTTGTCTCAAGATTTGAATCAACCCCTTTACATTCTCTTTTATTTTATGAATTTTTTACGAACACATTCTTGCAACGCCACGACTAATGAATGCCCACCTTTTTCTTATATTTTTTTCGTTTTAGTTTTTTGAAAATAGTATTTTTTTCTTTAAAGCACACTTTTCCCTCGGTTGTGTTTTGTTTCCACTTCACTTAGTATTTTTATCTAACTAAGTAAATAATATAAACTTTTCTCCCATTATATATATATTCTTCTCTATTATTTTATCCTAAAGATTTTTTAGGAGACTTTTTAGGGATGGTACATCATGTGAAGTTGACAACCAATAATATTTTCTAAGCTAGAGAAGTTTTCTAAACTCTAATTCTCTTTTGTGAATATTTCCAAGCAAATGAATTGTTAACTCAAAAAATAATAAAATAATTACATCATCACATAAGTCTCATAATAATTTATATTGCCATTAAATCCAATACCATTTCAATGTATACAAATAGTGAGTGTTTAAAAGGAAGAGCCATAGGGGTGTTACAATAGCCATATACACTTTCTTGATTATATATTTTTACAAAGTTACAAGAAAAAACATTAAATATTCAAGAATGTGTGAGGTGTAGAGGATTCCTACAATATAGGGATATGGAAATATTTTTCATCTTTCTCATGTAAGAAGATGGAAAGTTAATGCAAATTTTTAAATTGTTTGATGAAAAACACCTATTAGATTTCATAATATTTGTAAATAATTAGATTATCAAAATAAAAATAAAAATAAAATTGTTTTCTCAATATTTGCAACTTAAAAATTATAAAAAAAATAAAATAAATAATATTATTTGGATAACAAAAATAATTTTAGTGATGACAAGTGTGAGGGCATTAGTGTTCCCTCCCATGAAAACTATAATTATTTTATTGGTAGAGTTTGGAAAATGCTTCAATAATTTGGTAGAGGCTTATTCCCTCATTCACGGGATTTCCAATCAATTTCACTTTATATCCAAATATTGGTTCACTTCTCCAAGGTTATAAATTTTTCATCTTCACTTTGGATCTTCTTTATTCGATTTTATACATAATACTCTTTTCAAAATGTATATAGATCATTCGAGCTTTACGATTGATTTTAATGTCGTTCATTTTATTACACATAATAACTTAGAGGTGGACTTACTAGGAACTTGTGTTACTTTGTATGAAATTAAAACCATTTTTATTAATCACATGGATGCGATCTCTTCATTACGTGATATGTGGGAAAGTGGAAGAAAACATCTCTATTGCCTAGGGATAGTGGGTGATATGTTCATTCTCCCTTCGTTAGTTGAAACGTTACGATTTATTAATTTCATTGTTAAACATATCATGAGTTCTTATAATTCCATGGTAGAAGCTATGACTCCCGTACAATACTAAGGGAAGGTAATTATGGAAGGGATGAAGTGGATTTGACATATAGGATAGGTCACATGTTACTAAGGAAATGTACTTGAGCATGTGTGGAAGTAATAAATAAGGGTTTGGTTGAGATAGTTTAATTTAATAATGTTATGAGTTGATATGGTAGTTGTGGTACATTAATGTCTTTCCTTGTGAGGTTAAAAATTATTTGGTGTTCTATTCGAGGCCATTGCTTGGGTTCCCTTGTGCTCTCCTTTCGATGATACCAACAGTGGATTGTTCCATATATATGTATCTTGATAGCATTGTTTGGGTCATTTTTGTTTGAATGATTAGCATCTTGTACCCGATTTGATGATTCCTAGCTTTTTATCGACATTATCGACATTGGTTTCCGGCTTTACTAGCACAGTGCACGTGGTAGATCCTTGGTGTGCGTTATTTTGTTGGTACCAAGACATATGGCATTCACATGATCCTTGATGATAAGAACAAAAAACTCTTCCCAATAACGAGGCTATATTAAAGTTACATATTCAATGTAATAAATTGGTGTCTAAACTAGTTCTACCATGGATATCGTCATTGAACAACGAATGTGGGTATAGAGGTTGAAGACAATATCAACATTGTGAGAAGTCAAGATGAGGAATTTTAGCTATTCAATGCTAAGGGCATCCCAATTCTCCACTTCTCTATCTAACTATGTCATTGCTTATGACTTTCTCATCACTCTTTTGAATATAGTTGGTTAAATTCTCGATGTGTCCTCTTGGTAAGAAGAACATCATCAATCATGTTTAGGTCTACATGGAGGTCCAATTTTATATGATTCTAAGACCTTCTTGTCAAATCCACATGTTTTATACTTATAGTGTAGTTATTTTGTTGTTAAAATCTTTGTTTCGAGAATCATGATTCAAAGGTATTCTTTGATGATAGATTGCGATCTAAACATTTTATACTAGTAAAATAGTAATCTATACATTCAAATTACCAAATTTTATTAATATAATATTTTCAATATTTGGGTACAGCTTAAATGATCCATAGATATTTTATAGTTATCTTTCGTGATAATCACATGAGACAAAAAAATTTCGATGCATTTCAAACCAACCGGTGTGGTTCATCTTCGGGACGACATGAGAGACTAGATCTGTCATTAAGCTTAAACGAGATGGAGACAAGGGAAATTGACCATTAGAACATAACTACTAGTTTGACCAGCAGAAAAAATAGCGGTATTTATTTAATTATATTCAATTTTTAAAAAGTATATTTTGATTCAAAAAATATAATTATTTATTTAATTTTGATTTATAATTATTATAGTTATAGTTCGTTGGAGTACGTTGGCGATATTAAGAATGGAAGATCTCACTCCTGTGCCTTATTTGAACATGCAAAGGACTAACCATCACATCTACATTGAAGAGTCTAAGGTTATTGCTATGATTGACTAGTTTCATCACTAGTAAGTTAAGGAGGCGTTAGAAATCAAAAAGACCTACCAATCTTAATAGAGATGAAGGTGAGGAGTATTAAAAGATGTTGGATCCCAACCTTTTATTCTTAGACGGTAGTTTTCTCTTTGTTTGATTTTTTGGGTCTCCTTCCTCTTTCATCATTTACTTTCTATTTAATTATCCTTATTTTTTTTTCTCTTTAAATAATTTTTTATAAAATCAATCATTAAATTCAACACAAAAATTTAAAAGTATTTTGAATTTAATAATAATAATAATAATTCGCATAATCCAAATTATTATAACTATAATAATTATAAATAAAAATTAAATGAATAATTAGAATTAATTTTTAATCAAAATTAATAATTTTAAAGGCGATTAAAATTAAATAAATATCACAAATTATTTTTCAACTTAATTGTCAAGCTAGTCGTTATGTTCAATGACTAGTTGCTTTTCTCTACATTATTTAAACATCCATTTAAGCTTAATGACTATCTCATCTAATCTCTTGAAAAATAAAACACACTAATTCATATGATTATCATCGAAAAATATTTATCAAATAATATTTTAAAACAAACATATTATAAAAAAAATAGAAGGCTAAAATATAAATGTTTATGACAATTATAAAAATAAAATCACTAAAATCATTATAATAGCGATATAACCTTTTCGTTCTCCCAAAACTATGCCGAAATGACAAATGAGTTGAAAATAAATATAAAAATAAAACAAATAGGTTGAAAATAAATTAATTAATTACGGCAGGTAAGGCGTAACCCCTCTTGTCGGAAGGAGCATGTTTTGTGATTAGACTAATTAATTTTGATGCGATAGTCGGGATTGGAAGATGCGGTATATTACGGTCGTATTATCGATCCATGGATGAAATCTACCCCACTAACTTCCTTGCATATCTAAATCACATGTTTAAACCACACTTAAATTAATTTTTTACAAATCTTGATTAAAAATTCTTATTATACATTGCTCCGCATACCTATCAAGATTAACAACTAGAAGGAAACCAATGCATTAAATCTTCTCCAAGTGTTGAAGCTAGGTATACACTTGGCGGTGAAGACATCGAACGGGCACGACCACATTGGTGCGCCGTTCCCAAAGGTCTCCTCATGCCTCTCGTGAACGTTGAGGGAGACGGAGTTGTAACCACGAGTAGTTTGTCCCCGGCTGAAACGAAGGGTGGTGTGAGCGAAAACGGTACATGCATTTACGCTTACCGCGCCGCCTCGGCTTCACATCCATCACAAAGAAATGATTTACATTTTAATTTCGTGACGAGGCGTTGTTCAAGACCTTGGCCATTGCGTTCTCGGCAGTCACTCTTGTTCACGGGGATGGTACGCTCTATGGGATGAGTCTTGACTGTGGTGGGCACAATATCTGGTTTGGGGATGGGTCGTGGTCGTGTTTTTCGGTGCCTTCGTACCATTGCGATGTAGAATGCTCTCATTTCATGAGTGTTGTTCTTTCCTTTGTTTTGCAAATTTTATAAGGTAGGTCAAATAGAGGCTTATTATATGCGTCTGTAGTGTAATTTGCCAACCGGAGGTTATTAGTTCAATTTCCATAGCGTCATATGCGCCTATCGGCATATATCAACCACATTAGTTTTTACTAATGTGGTTGTGCTAGTTAAATTCTAATTGAATTTTACCGGATATGTCAATAATTGAATTGAGATTATATTTTTTTTTCAATATAAAATTTAGTGCAATAGGAACAAACCCTCTTATCAAGCTTTCTTGTTAAACGGGTGAGTTATTTATAAAACAAAATTATAGGTTAGGCAAGAAAGCAGTAACTTCTTTATCAAGATTCTTAGTTGAACGAATTTGAGTGGGCGATAGGGGCAAAGATGCGGGCTGACCAAAACAAGGAGATGCGTATTACGATTGGCATTGAGCAGGGTGTTTTATTTCATAATATGGGCAATTAAATGAAGTCTAAAATTCGAACAACCAAGTTTCAAACAACACAATTGTTGGAGAGACGGAAGGATTCACACACACAAATGCCTTGATATTTCACACAAATAATGGCTGTGCTCTTATTAATCATAAACTCTGAATCATAAAACTCTCTTACTCTCTTACTCTCTTGAAAGCAATGGAGCCATGACGGCTATTTAATCTAGTTGACATGCAAACACTTTTCACACATAGCTTGGACTTAATCAACTCGCTAACTCGCTCTTAAATATAATGAAACTGAACTCAACTAACTAACTCACTTAAGCGCAGAGAGTAATTATATATTTACTTACTCCCCCATAATTACGACCTCTAAACTAAAACATAACTCATAATGACTCAAACATACTGTGAGTCTATGTCACAAACTAGGCTTACAACTCCCAAGTTTCTTTTGTGAAAGCTGAAACAAATCTACGCTAATGGCTTTGTAAATATATCGGCCATTTGATCACTCGTTCTCTGAGCTTCAGAGTGAACTTCTCCATTGTTCACTAGTTCTCGAATAAAATGATATCGAGTATCAATATGCTTGCTCTTTTGATGAAACACACTATTCTTGGATAGTGCAATCGCTGATGTGTTGTACGATGCTCATATCATTGTTGATCCTTGCTGTTTACACTTGAGTCCATCCAATACTCTTCTTAACCATCTTGACATCTTTCTTGAAGTTCTTTGCTACATATTCGCCTGGCGATGATAGTGTCACAATAGGTTTGCTTCTTAGATGCCCATGCTATCACACACGAGCAGAGATGGAAAACATGTCGGATGTACTCTTAGATCATGGCTTCTGCAAAATCACTTCTTGTATGTCCAATCAACTCTTTTCTTTTCGTACTTGCATGCATTATGCCATAATCTACGGTTCTTTTGCTATGTATCTCGGAATTCTTTTTCCAACACTCCGATGTGTGTCTTTTGGAGTCTCCATGAATGCGGAAATCGGACTCACTCACCATAATATCTTGGTCTTGTAGGCTGTGAGATACATGTTTGCCAACCAATCTTTTGAATGAGTTGGATTGACATCTGCCCCTTCATCATCTTTACTCAACTTTGTACACAGTACAGCGGGTAGCAGAGTACGAGTTTGGAATTATCCATCACAGATCTTTTTCGTAGATACGATTGCATACTTATTTTGACAAATAAAAATGCCTTTCCAATTGCTCAACTTCAATGCCAAGAAAATATTTCATGAGACGGATCTTGTCATCTCAAATTCTTTCATCATAGGCACTTTAAATTCATCTATTTCAAGATCCTTTGTAAAAATCATATCATCAACATATAAGCAAACTATCAAAATGCTGTCCATGCTCATTTACCTTTGTGTATAAGGTAGGCTCAATCTTGCTTACGCAAAATCCATTCTTGATCATATAGCTGTCGATTTTGCTATACCATGCTCTAGGTGCTTGCTTCGGTCCATGGCGCTTTCTTCAATCTGTAAACTTTATCTTCTTGTCCTTCAACTTCATAACCTGGAGGCTGGCACTCCATAAATCTCTTCTTCTAGAATTCCATTCCAAAACGGCGATTTGACATCCATACGATACACTTTCCACTTGTTACGGTACAACGTAAATGGCTTCACTCTTACGGTATCCAATGCAGCTGCGAAGAAAAAGTTTCTCCAAAGTCTATTCACGATTTAACAACGAGAATCCTTTTGCTACAAGTCTTGCTTTAAATCTATCAATCTCACCTTTCTCATTCACTTTAGTCTTATGCACCCACTTCACACCAATGAGATTTTTATCTTTTGGTAAATCAACCAAATCCATGTATCATTCTTTTCAATGGAGATTCATCTCTTCATCCATGGCTTGTACCCAATTGTCATCTCGGATTGCTTCTTCAAACGAAGAAGGTTGGAATGCTAACAATGCAAAATTTGAACTAACATCCAAATCATCATAAATGTCACACCAAACTTCTCATCTTTTCTTACACCGATTATTTGCTTGGAGAATTATGATACATGTAAGATCGCCTTGAAGATCCATCTTGCTCTAAAAATACGGGAGTCCCTTCTTTGGTGTGACTCTGTTTGGTGCTCTGCTCTTTGGTTCTTGCTGCTCCTCTTCTACGAAGATCATCTCCATCGATGGTGTTTGAGCATGGGATTAGTGTGTACACGATCCCATTCCATGACTCACTCTTTGAACACAACATCTCTTGCTAATTATTGTCTTCTTTGTGACGGGGTTATACGGTTGTAAGCTTTGGCTTGCTCACTATAACCGGTAAATATGCATTTTTCACTTTGATCATCTAATTTGCCTCTTATCTGCTTAGGCACATGTGCATAGGCTACACATCCAAAAACTGCGAAATGAGAAACAACTGCCAGAGACATACACGACCATCACATGCAGGAACTCTGTTCATCACGCTCTTTGTAGGAAGTCTGTTTATCACATAAACGGCACATTACCTTTGCTTAAACGATACTCATTAGGCAAGTGTCTTCCTTTCAACATGCTCCTTGTCATGTTCATGATTGTTCGATTCTTCCTCTACGCACCACACCATTACTGTGTGGTGTGTATCTCGTCTAAATGCTTGTCTTCGATTCCATGTTGTTTGCAGTACTCATGGAATGCCTTCGAATCATATTCGCCACCCGTCAGTCTCAATACCTTGATCTGCCGTCCACTTTGGTTCTCCACCAAAGCTTTGAACTCTTTGAATTTCGCAAAAGTTTCGGACTTACACTTCAAAAAGTAAACTTAAGTCTTCCCTCTTTGTAATCATCAATAAGGTGAGGAAGTAACAACTTCCTGTCCATTGTGTCCTCATAGGTCCACACAAGTCGGTATGCACCAATTCCAGTGGTTTCTTTGCTGCAGCGAAACTCCTTTCGGAAAAAATTTCACGGTGTTGCCTAAGATGCAACACTCGTGTGCTAACGGAGTTCTTTGATGGGAGGTAGACCTCTCACCATATGTTTTTCTTTGCAATAATTTTAAGCCGGAAAAATGCGAGTGTCAATAGAAAGTTCCATAACCGGTATGCATCGGAACGTAGGTCGTAAAAGAACTAACACGATCATTGTAGTTCATGATGAGAGGAAGAGTGTTCTGCGTCATCTCCACCTTTGCAATTAAATGCAGCAGGGATTTGTCGTAAATAACCTGCTTGTTGTCACACGAAAGGTAACTTTGTATCCTTTACGCATCAATTGACCAACACTAATCGGATTGTGTTTGAGTCCGGGGACATAGTATACCTACGATATGGTCTTTGGCTCCCCTGTCACAATGTTGACCACTCCCTTTGCCATCTACGGCCACGATCTTGTCGAGTTCCCAACTTGACCTGCATGCACTTGCCTTGACATCCAAATTAGCAACCAAATCCTTGTTGCATAATCATGCAGTTACTACAACCCCTTTGTCTATGCTTGACCTTATCGGACGGTGCATGCATGGTGTTGCATCTGCAAAGAAACATGGAAGTCTAGGTATTTTACTTGTACTAACATTAGCTCTCACGATTGCCTTGATCTGCAATCTTCTTCCTACAATCTGAGCATAATGTCCAAATCTATTACGTGTCGCACTTTACCTTAGATTTGTCGAGACCTTTGATTGTTATGAAAGCCTGCTTCTTCTTGCTTCCACTTTGATGCTCATGATCGGCTACGTATCTACGCGACCGCCATAGTTGTTGCCTCGTCCTCTGCCTCTCGATCGACTTTCTGCCTCGACCTCTTGAAATATAGACTTGACTTTGGAAAGCGGTTCCAAAGTGGAATCCTTATTCATCTATGCTGCCTCATGTGATAGAAGAAGATCCCATTAACTCATCGATTGTCGAATTTTTCAAGTCCTTTGCTTCTTCGATGTTTGCTACCACAACATCAAATTTGGTAGACGGGGATCGAACCTTCTCAATCCTTTGTTCGATCTTGAACATCTTCGCCATATATTTTTAAGCGATTGACGATAGACATGACCACATTCATGAAGAGATCAATGTCCTCTTTGTCTCCTTCATCTCTTGAGACTTTCAAGTCTCTCACAGTGCAACGATTTAACAATGTTAACTTTAGCCATACCTTGATAACTTGTCGCCGGTGTGTCCCATGCCTCCCCTTTCTTGTGAGGTTATCATGATCTTCTGGAACACGGCGCGATCAACTCCCTCTTTGGATCGAAGCCTGATGCTTGCGCATTCTTAGCTTATCTTTCTTCCTTTGGTCCCTCTGCACGTGCGGGGGCTCGTTCTTCTGCCTCATCTTGAGGTTACGCAAACCCTTACTTGACATGATCCCGGACATCATGCGCTTTTAGCATGGTCTCCATCTTAATGGCCCACATATCGTAATCTTTCCCATTGAAAGATGGAAATTTGTGGGCGAGATTTGATGTGGCCATCTTGCCTCAAAAAAAATTGTCTACGACAAAAAACCCTAAATTTCTCTCTTTTTTTTTTGTAAAAACTTTGCCAGCTCCTTCTTTCCTCTTTTTGTTAAAAAAAAAAACAATCTTTCAATAAAAAAACTAAATCTTTCCTTTTTTTTTTGTTTATATAATAAATCTTTTTATAAAAGAATTTATATATATAAAAAATCTTCTTTAAAATATACAGCTTGAAAAAGCATTGATGAGAAAATTCCTTTTCAAAGCTCATATGAAAATCTTTTGGAATAAGTTCCTTTTGTTTTAAAATATCAATAACAGACGGACTTCTTTTTTTTAGCCAGTTAAAAAAAAAACCAAAGCTCACGTGCTTTGTTTAAAAATGGAAGTACGCTTTTCTTTTTGTGGATAGAACGCACGTGAATATCAAAAACGTGAATCTCGTACCTTTTGTCGGCGTGTGCTCTGTCGCCGCCGATATTTTTTTTTTCTTTGAAATAGGATTCATACCCACAAAATTGTCATTGCGTTCTTGTTAAGCACGCCGTTAAGGAGGTTGCGGTCCAAACCGATTTTCGTGATTTCGTAAAGATTGCCGAATGCACGCAACTCCTTTTTGGGGAGGTTGCGGTCGGATCCGCACATGTGCACTAAATACGTGGCCGGAGCCGTGTTCCAAAAGATCATGATAACCTCGTCAGCAAGGGAGGCATGGGACACCTTGACGTATTTATCGAAATTATGGCTAAAGTTAACATTGTTAACTTTATACATACCTTGATAGCTTGTCTCCAAGGTGTCCCAGCCCTCCTTTTCTTCGGCGGGTATCATGATCTTACGGAACTACTGACTCGATCTACTCCCTGCTTGGATTAAAGCCGTGCTTGCGCATTCTTAAAACATCACTTTCTTCCCCTTTGGTCCCTCTGCGTATTCTTGGGGGCTCGTTCTTGCCTCATCTTGAGGTTACGCAAACCCATACTTGACATGATCCCGGACATCATGGGCTTTGGTATAGTCTCCATCTTAATGGCCCACATATCGTAGTCTTTCCAATATGTTGGAGAGACGGAGGATTCACACACACAAAATAAACGCTATTTCACACACAAATGTGAAATTTCTTGCTCTTCTATTAATCATAAACTCTTGAATCATAAACTCTCTTACTCTCTTACTCTCTTGAAAACAATGAACCCATGACGGCTATTTAATCTAATTGACATGCAAACACTTTCCTATGCTTGGACTTAATCAACTCGCTAACTCGCTCACCAAATATCGTAATGAACTCAACTAACTAACTCCCTTGCTTGCATGAGGAAGTAATTATATATTTTAACAACAACCACACGGACTCTATACGACCGATGTGTCCATGCCAAACAATAATGTTCCATTTGGCAGTTATTCCAAGGCGTGTCGAGGAAGAGGGCGCTTCGCGGTTACGGAGAAGATTTCGGCTCAACGAACGACGCTCAGACAAGGAATTGAATTTGAACTAATCGGCGATTCGCAGCCTCTCACATTTTCCATAAATTATTTCTTCTTACATAGAAATCATACAAATACATTACATATTTATAGTGTTGATGAGAAATCCTTGATTTCAAATAAAGCTATTAGAGTTTATTAGGCTTGTTGAGAAATTATCAAGTAGACAAATCAAATCCACTTAATATAATAATTTTTATTTCCAAGTATTATTTAATATGAATATTGAAATATTTCATTTATTGTTGAGAATAAAATATTTTTAAGACTTTTATTACTAAAGTATTTTTATTTTAAATATCACGAGGTAACATTTCTTCCTTATACTAAAAAGTAATTTTGTTTTTATTTTTAGTTTTAGTTACTTCGTATCTTTATATAAATTTATGTAAAATTAAGATATAAATTAAAATATTCCTAATGTAAAACATTAATTTCTTTTTTATTATGTTTATCAAGTGACAATCTCTCCTATACTAAGTTATGCAGAGCATGCATAAACATAGAAACATAAACCTTATTATATATTAAACTTTTGTTCACATATATTTTGAAGGTACTTTTTATTTTAGATAAATTATTGAAATTCTCTTTGTAAAAAGGTGAAAATAATATTTCACTCTCATATAAAATTATATCGAAAAAACGTGTTTTTTGTCAAAATTACCTTATCATGTTATATAATGTTTTGATATGCTCTAATATGAAATTATATCTTGATTGCTCAAAGGAAAAATGTATAGTTGTCAAAATTACCTTATCGGGTTATATAGTGTTTTAATATCTTTTATACATATAAATAGTGGAAAAATGTAGTAAGTGAAAAAAATATCAATAATGGTGGTAATACAAAAATAGAATGATTTTCAACGAGAGATTGAATTGTTCTTTGTTAAAGCTGGTGGTTACTAGTGGTTACTTTACCATCCATAAAGTTGAAATTAGTTGTCTTTTTACAAGAATTTTTATCCTTTAAATTAAAAATGATAATATAAAATTAAATTAAAAATGATAATATAAAAGTAAAATGAATAATAATGTTTTCATATATTTAAATATAGAAAATGGAAAAAAAAATAACAAATAACTAAAAAATACAAGTAATTTAGAATAAAAGAAAACGAAAAAATAGAAATAAGAAGTAATTACCAATATTAATTGAATTATTATTTTTAATGATTAAAGTGATGAGGTATGAGTGGTTTTTTTTTAATCTTATCTGAGAAAAGTTGAAACTAGATGTGATTTAAATTATTCCGTAATTGGATAAGAAGAATTATTTTAATTATATTCATAAAAGTGTGTATATTTTTCAACTTTGATTTTTAAAATAACTTAGAATTGTTTTAGTTATAATAACTTAAGATTGTTTTAGTTATTGGGAATTAATAAATTATTATATTGATAAATTTCAATATTGGTTAGTAATATTTTATGTGTCTAATTTTAAATATATATATATATATATATATATATATATATAATTAAATTATATATTAATTATTTTATAATAATAATAATAAAATCCATTTTTTTTTAAATTAATAACATCAATGGTATAATAAGATAAATATACGATACTTATAAATTGATATTTAGATATTTATTAATTAGTTAATTTATATAATTATATAAAAATATTAAAAAAATATAATTTTAAAAATTTAATAATTAATCACCTATATATCTCTAGTTTCCTTTTAGGTGTAAGGACTTTAGCTCAAAAGGAAAACGTCATCTACTTGAAAACTTTTAATATATAATGTTAAGTTCATCACTTCCTCTAAACATCGTCGAGCAAAAAATTCTCGGAGTTAAGATAAAGATTAAAGAACCCTGGGCCTTGTTGGAAAACTCTCACTGAATTCTGGAATTATCCTAGATTTAAAAAAAAAAAAAAAAGAAGAAGAAGAAAGAAAAGAAAAGAAAAAGAAAGAAAAAAGAAAAAGGAAAAAAAGATTAAAAAGAGGCAAACAGGCCAAAATAACCTTGAAAGTTCAGATTATAGAACGGAAAGAGAAAGATCAACTAGTTGTTAGGTGTTATTAGCAAGCTTGCATTAAAATGATATAATTAGGATTTTTAGTGTTATCATAAAACTTATGAATAACAAATCCACAATGATGTCCTTAGCATCCCTATGTCTGATGCATTCGCGTACTTAACATGTCTGTTAGATAAGGGGTCTTACAAAAGGTGTGCAAAAGATATCAGAACAATAGAGAGAGGGTTTAATTTGCACGGAGTCATCCTAACTAGTTTTATCCTATACCATTTATTTTTTGTCCGGATGACTTCATTTGCTCTCAAGGTCATGGTCATAACAAAGGACAGTGTACAAGATGGCAGCAGTCATCTTACATTTTCTTTTTCTTTTACAGATTTATTCATCTGATCTTGATGGCGGCCTTCGTACTGGTGCTGCCATTGATAGCCACAGCAACTGGAGCAGGCCCTCTCCGACCTGAAGATGTAAAAGGTCTACCCTCTCCGACATAAGTTTCAATGAGATGAAGATAAACCATTAAACTGTGGGCGTAAGCAGGATCAAGGTTGCGGATGTCATTGTTGTCCAAGAACAATGGATACACCAACGTGAAAATATGTCCAAGGAAGCCAATTGAACAGTTTTGTTAACCATGGCCATGAATTCTCGTTGAAAACAAATCCAGGAACTTTGGGAATAATATCCTCTTATTCACCGTACCTTACTTTGACTCCTACCTCCTCCGTTCGCAGAGCAAATGCTCTATTCCCTACGCGCGGACTTGCGAATGCAAACGCAGTCACGAATATAGGCACTGCCGGAAAATTTGAGTTCAGAAACTTTTTTATGTCATATGAACTCAACGTTGCGAGAGCAGCTCCCAAGCTGTGTCGGTCAAAGTCACGCTCAAGCTTTCATCCTTGAATTGATCCACCAGTCTTAGAATCTCAGAAATAACAGTATCTCTGGCACATCTTGAATCTTCTCCTTTAGAGATGTAGCAACTTGAAAATCCTTTCTCTACTCGGACACCCTTATCGCTTGATAAACTGAGTGGTACTTGATAATCGGCGTCCCAGGCCTTTTTTTCCTCAAAGGAGCAGTAGTTGGAAATCGAAAGCACGTAACCTTGTGCTTGAAACGTTAAAGATAATTGAGCAGGAACTAAAAAATCTCTAGCATCCTCTATCACATTCTTGGCGATGTTCCAGTTCCTCTCCAGGCTACTACAATATCCCGGCGTCCTAGTCTTCGTATCTCTTGAGGATCTGTGCAAACTGCAATAAAGCCAATCCAAACAGATTGCTCTATCGGCCTCCCCAGTGCATCAGTTTCCGCGTACAAATACTTGGTCACTTCATACCCGCCACTACAGGAATGACCAGCCCTTTCAAACAAATTAATCAAGGCTGTACTTACACCCTCCTAAATCGTTGGTGGAAAGTTTAATATCAAATGCATCGTAGCATAACTCTGCAAAATCACCATACCGTAGTATCTCTTTTTTAAAGACAGGGTTAATGGGATCTAATAACCCCTTCCAAGAGTTTTCTCCTTGAATATCTTTCCACATATCCGCAAGCGCTATATTTTCGTATCTGGTGGGGTTCGTCAAATCTTTCTGCAAAAGAGGGCTGCTCGAACATCTTGAGGGTGAAGGTAGCAACCTCATCCTTCGTAGTATTGAACACAGGTGATGTAAGATTCCAAACATAATTTCCGATTTTCTAGGGTTTCAAGTGAAGAGAGACAGAACAAGTTAACGATTTTAATAGCAGCTTAACCTTTGCAGCTGTAACCAAGATATTCAATTATCTGCCACAGAAATCCCAATATGTATATTTCCATACAAAAATACCATTATATAAGACAGATGAAAGTGGAATACGTTAAGTATCCACCTGGCATAGGAAATTCATTTGGAACAGCAAGCAGGATAGACTACATGAATTTGGGTATGTTAAATTTGAAATGGTCGTATTCTGATAAAAATTCTCACCCTATAACCGCTGAACATTGACTGAAAATATTTTGTTTGAACTTCCCACCAAAACTTGTTCAATGGTGAATACGTCTGATTGAGAATCTCTTTGCAGCTGTGCAACCTTCCCGGCAAAACCATCCACCCGATAGCAACGTGCATCACCCTGCCACGTAATTGGCAAATTAGTTTCCAAGCACCAGAGATAAGGAAGTATTTTCCGCATGTGTGTTACCTCGCCGATTCCCAAAAGCGTGAATGACTCAGACGAGTAATTTAGGGCTGTAGCGTGGCGTACCTTGCCTTAATTCATGAACCTTCGTAACGTTTTTGTCACCGTGCATCTCTCGCCGCCACAAACTATGCCTGTGCATCTCTGGCGGTGTTTACTGCGACTTGTACGGTGAGGAAATACTTATTCTTGAATATTAAGGATATGTTGGATGAAAATAACTTGAGATTCAACGGGGAAGATTTATCCGTTTATTTATTATATGTTACTTAATATTTGTCCAAATCAATATATTTTAATTAATGACTAAGATTTAAAATGTAGTAAATGAATTACACTATTTCCATGATTGCCTACCCAATATCCCTCTGCCATTATATTTCCAACACTCCAATAATTTTCTATTACATTTTTATAAATTATTTCATCGGTAAGACCTAACAACTAAAAATAAATTAAAAATAATTTCATTTTTAATAAAAATGGAATAAAACTAAATAAATATAAAAGAAATAATTTTCGATATTAATATAAAATAAATTAAATAATGATGACATATTATATTTACTATCTTTTTCTAGTAATATTATAAATTTTTTTAGTATTAATCAATCTTAATAATCAGGAAGAAAAAATTAGTGTTAAAGACAAGAAAAAAATTAATATTTATGTGGATTTAATGTTAACTAGCCTAGATTCATCTTAAACTTAAATCTATCATGTTGATAGGGATTAAGTCTCTTGTGGTGCAAACTTCTTTTCTTAGTGCAACTTTTGCACTTGATAGATCCATCATTAACATGGATCTAGATTTGTTTTAATCTTATGAGACAATGGAAAATTTGTTGAATGTCTAATTATTCTCATCATTTAAGTATGCTAAATATGTCAAATTATTCTAATCGTTTTAATTATGCTAGATATGTCAAAGATTAATATTGTCATTTTAATTTTAAGCTTGATTAGCTACATTAGTTTCTTGAGATGATAGAGAAAAATAATAACTTGAATGATGAAATAAAAACTTTGAATGCAAAGTGACAATGTGAAAGTGTTGGATGATAGAAAATGTGAATAATAAGAATGTAGTCAATTACAGATAGTCTTCATTGTAATCAATCTGAAAATGTTTTATTCTATTGTCCTTACTGTCAGACATGTTAGTTCTGCAACATTTTCACATAGATTATATGAAAAGGGTGGTTGAAACATAGATCATTCAAATATTTGACACGATATCATATTTTTTCTTGTCCGTCTTGCTCTCCAATATTAATAGTATCTTTATCCAAACTCAATCATTGTGAATTACAGAGTGTTAAACACCAAGTAAGTTTCAACGGTATTAGTTTTCTATTACCTTGGTTGAATGCAAAATGGATAACATTGTTGAATGATGAAAAATGGGAGTAATAAGAATCTAGTCAATTACAAATAGTTTACAATCTCATTGAGAAAACATTTTAGCTAAGTAAATATTTATTTTAAGATGAGAATTCAATTATTTTATTTCTGGTTGAATTATTGTAACATGAAATCAATGTGTGCTTATACTAAAATCAATGTACATTGTTAATATAATTACTTTGAAATTAAATTACATCACACATTTAGTTACATCGAATGAGAAATTAACATCCACACTAAAATCAACGTATGTAGTGCAAGCATTCAAATAGAATTAGAAATCAATGTCTACATTGAAAGTAATGCATCTAGTGCAAACGTTGAAATATAATAGATATCAAAATGTACTTTGGAATCAATGCATCTAATGCAAGTAGTAAAACATGATTATAAATCAACGTCTACATTGAAATTAATGCATCTAGCATAAAAAGACAAATATTACTATAGATCAACTTCTACACTAGTATCAAAACATCTATTCCAATAAATAAAATAATATTAGAAATAAAAAACGAAACTAAAATCAATGCATATAATGTAATCAAATGCAATAAATCAAATAGGATTAGAAATCAACATCTACGCTGAAATCAATGCATCTATTTGAGTGAATAACATTGTATCCCTCCGTCTCTCTCCCCCATCTCCCTCTTTATCGCTCTCCTTCCCTGTCCCTCTCTCTATATATTTATTCTTCGTTCTCCCTCCCCCCACGATCTATATCTATATCTTCCTCCATCTCTACTTCTCTCTCTATCTCACCACCCTAAACACACACACACTCTCTCCATATCTATTTATCTCTCTCTCCCTCCTTCTCTTTCTCTCTCTCTTCTTCCAACTCTCTCTCCTCCATCTATATATCTATCTCCCATTGTCTCTCCTTCTATGTATCTCTATCTCAACCAAGAAACATACACAGTCTCTCTCCATATCGCTCTCTCTCTCTCTCTCTCTCTTCGTCCCTTTCCCTTAATCTCTCTCTTCACTGCT